>JAGSMR010000019.1:9660000-10175000 GCA_029286605.1 Sericinus montela | reverse complement strand
CACAGTAAAACATTGTACTTTAAATACACATTTGTTTCCTGCGTGTGCCAGTCCAAGTGTCATATATTTGTAAACTTCTTCTTTTAAATTACAGGTCTTATGGGATACAGAAGTCGCTTCAGGTGCAATCAGGTGGTCTGATAGTTCTTTTTAATTTTACTCCAATAATATAAATCCTATTGACTGGATAAAAATAAAAAACCAGAATAAACGATCTGGTTTTTTGTAGTCTAAACAAAATTGCTACTCAGCTTTACCAATTACAGACGACAATAAGTTTTTTTATTTAGGTTTCCAAAATTAATGTTATAAGGGTTTTGTGCATTTAGATTTAGTCGTCATCTTTACTTTTTATACCAAAACCAATCCTATTATAGTTCATTGCTAAACATAGGCCTCTAGATTATTAGTATTATATTAGATCATTAGGCTAAAAGATTATTAGTCATATTGGAGGTCGTCTTACACTATGCTTACTTAATGTCCACTCTAGAACATTTCTTTCTCAAGTCACTAGTTTAAGTAGTTCTATTTTTTTTTGTGAAGACTTCGTGAATTCCACGACGAAGGACCTTGCCGTTTACTGTGTATACGCTGGGTAACATTGAGCATCCTGCAGTGGCAGTCCACGTGTTGATTCTGTAGGTCTCCACAGGTCATTGTAATGAGTACCAACACAATACTTTTGTCGGTGGCAATATGCACTGCGTGAAGCCATTAAAAATCACAATACTATAAATTTAAAATCTATACGATAAAAAAAAACTACGTGAAATGAAACAAACAATGAAACATCTGCCTTTCGTAGTATTTATTTGTGCAGAGAAATTGTTTATTTAAAACGTAATTCATTCAACTTCCAATCAGTCTTTTTGTTTATGCTTTAATGTGAAGTTGTTTTTAATCTGATATTTAAAAAAAGGTTGTGCTTCAGCGACTTTCAAGTTCGTGGTTTAAAATAACATGAAAGTTACGTATACTTAAAAAAAATTAATGCAGCTGTGTCTTGCGAAAGACTGTCCTAATACCTTATAAATTTAAGATTCTAATAGTGGGGTGTAGTCAAGGTCTAGACGATCTCGCCTTTTTGACCCACATTTTACCGGAGCTTATTTGGAACAACCTAACAGGTGGTGAGCCCGTCGCTGTCTTATTGTCCAATCTAACGATAGAAATCTTTCCATAAAAACGAATCACCGAAACTTGCTCCTAGTAATCGAACTTATATCTTCGTTTAAATTCCGATCACTCAACCACGCTACCATTACTCTATTAATAGTTATTCAGTGGTACGTCCAATCAATCTACGGAGCTAAAATTACTATATTATCTTAAATTGATTTAGGACTGCGACTCCACATTCACGGCGATTATATATAAATCAACAGGTGTCCAAGCTTCCATCTAAAACCATATTAAACGACAATAAATCCCATCTTTAGCTTCAAACGAAGACGTCCATCCGTCTGTGCGTTCGTTAGATAAAGTCCACCGTTAGTTGAAAATTTTTGAGAGACGTTTCTTTCTTTTATTTTTATTTACGGGACGTTCATCACATTCCATTTCTTTCAACGTGATCCTTATTTAAATCTATTAATATTTTAACGTTCTTAGTAGATAAAAATTTTACGGATAGCCATTTCTTTGAAATTTATTAAATTTGTTGTAATAATTACAGTCAGTATTAAAAAAAAAACAGTCAGGATGGCCGCCGAGTGGTTGGGCAATCAAATTCGAGTCAATAGACCCGAGTTCAATCCCTAGATGGCCGGCTCTTAACAAGGGGTTTTTTCAAAAACCAATGATCAATTTACATTGTTGGCTTGGACATAAAGACTGTGACAGACTCACCACCTGTCATGTTGTCCTAAAAAATATCTTTGGCGAAAGGTTGGTCGTAATAATTTATCTGTTATATCTGTATTGGGAATGGCGTGAAGATTTTTTTTCGTAAATAATGTTCTTTTACATTTATTAAATTTATAAGGGGCTATGGGAACTACCATGTTTAGCTATAAGTTATAGCACGATTTACAAGTCAGGCTTGGTCTCAACCTACGGTCGTGCCGTCTGTGATAAATAAATCTTTAGTTTTTACACAGATAGCTTCCCACTCACACAGGATTAGAAACTAAAAATAACTTCGGAAAACAATACGTATTCGAAAAAAAATGTTCAGTGCTTTCTTTATTAAGAATAGTATTTTTTCTGTACGCCCCTTATTTTATTAGAAATAAAAAATATCTTCACGCCATTCTAGTCTAGACAATTAAGTATTCTACCCACACTCCACCGATCTACTAAAATATTCAAGATATTTGGGACTTATTCCATTAGTGCATCTAACATATGCAACGCCAGAGGAGCTGTGAGTGCGTTGCCAAACTAAAGGAGGGAATTTATTCCTTCCTTCTCCTCCTCTGTTTTTATCATTGGAGAACGCATGGGCAGATTTTGCCTTTACTTCACGCTAGTGTATCCTTGTGTTTATAAACGTGGATCCTTGTGTCTCGTTCAGGTGTCATGTACATTTTTATTTTTTATTGTCATTTACATTTTTTGAACGATACGGATGTGTTACTGGCTGAAACAGAGAATGTGTCTACCGCAATTTAACCATAAACAATACAAAATTTATTTTAGTCGGAAGGTAGTTTTGTTACTGCTAAGGCAGTAAACAGATAGTTCAATGTTAAGTCTAAAATTTTGAAAGAGACATAAGTTACACGAAATATTTTAGAAATAGTTAATTTCATAGCGAATATGACTCCAGAAATGAGGGTATATAAAATCAAGGAGCTTTAGGTGACAACGCAAATAGATATTATACTAATAAAAACAAAAATATAGTAATGATGCCAAAAACATAAATAGATATGCGACATTAAAAGTATAATTACATTAGAAGCTAGGTACCAGTTCTGTTACAAATTTTTTATTGTACAAATTTTTTATTGTAAAAAGTCACGATAGCCGAGTTGTTGGGTGGTCAGACTTTCGAGTCGAGAGACCCGAGTTCGATCCCCAGGTGGCAGTACCAATGAGTTTTTCAAAAACATATGTACGAACTTCATCGTTGGCTTAGACATAAAGGCGGCGACGGGCTCACCACCTGTCACGTTGTCCCGAAAATATCTTCGGTGGAAGGTGGGTCAAAGGGACTTAATTGTCTAGACTTGACCTCTGTCTACCCCTGTATTGGGAATTGCGTGAAGATATTTATTTTTATATTTTTACAAATGTAACATGAGTTTGAAAATTTATTCACTTTTTTAGTAAATTCAAGGTTTTATACTGGCAACAATAACTTTGATTCTTTGCCTTTGACTCCATAAATCTTGTGTTTGCCACGTTTCCTTAAAAAGCTAATAAAAAAACTACTGTAAGACTTCTCTCATGTCGACCACTCGATAAAATTGTTACGACTTGCAAGCTGATGGATTATCTTCTTCTTTTTAACAGCCTATAAAAAGTCCACTGCTGAACATAGGCTTCACCTAGAATTCGCCACAAAGAACGTTCCTCGTCCACCATCTATCGAGTGCCCGCAAAATTTTGCAGCTCATCACTCAATCTTTTAAGAGGTTTTGAATGATGATTACAGTAACAGACACCTCGAATCTTTAACTCTGCTTCCGGTTATCCATCTATTTATAGTCATAATAAATAAATAAATATCTTCACGCCATTTAGAGACAGAGGTCTACCACTGTATTGGGAATGGTCATAAGTCGTTTCGACCCACCGTCCACCGAAGACATTACTGGGACAAGTTAAGGGTTAAACATTAAAAAAAATATATAAAAAAATGAGGATAAATAGTAACGATAGCCGAGTGGTTGGGTGATCGGAATTCAATTTAAAAGATCCGAGTTCGATCGCCAGGGCTCGTACCAATGGGTTTTTTCCAAAAATTCATGTACGATTTATATGGTTGGCTTGGACATAAAAAACGGCGACGGGCCCACCATTAAAGGCCAGAATTATCTGGAACTCTGTCTATTAGTTTCAGGAATAGCGTAAAGATATCATTTTATATATTATAAGTATGTCTTCAAGCATTTTCCCAATACTGATGAGACCACGTGATAGACCAATGGTGGGCCGATGATGGCCCCAAAACATTTCTTCAGTGGAAGGTGGGTCAAAAAGACATAAGTGTCTAGACTATATACAATAAATATTTTTTTTAATACTTTTATTTTGATATATGACTTCACAAAGCTTATACAATGCCACGTTTTGTTGACCACTCCACTTAAGTTGTGACGCCACTCGTATACGGAGGCCGTCATCATTGCACGTCGGATTAGTTGCACGAATTTAAATATTTTTTTAAATTTAAGACATCTGCCATAATTGTTACAATACCATTAATTTCTACAATACTGCATGACTTCAGACATATGAGATTCACCCACCATTTTTGTTTTTTATATGAAAGTGTCGACTATGAATAGTGTCATATTTTTAGTTTTATTTCAAGAGGAATGCAAAATTAGTTTTCAAATTTGCTACCCATCTTCACCAGGTAATGTTTCTGAAGAAAATATTGAGCGAGTCCACGATCGGAGGCTAGTTCTTTTAAAATAACAGTAAAACCGACGAGGAGTCCGTATCTCTGGCGATCCGCCAGGGCCGGCTTCCGCTCGCTTTGTTTGAAAAACATGGACGGAATTCTGCCGAGTACTTAGGACTTTGATTGCGAGATTTATTTTTTCATCGGCAAATGATAACGGATCGATCGATGCAGAATTAAATGGTTTTAAATGTACAATCCATCAATAACAGGGAGTATCCTGGAAGGTTATTTGGTCGAGGACCCCTGTTATCGATCGGCATTTCAAAAATATCACAAAATTAATCAAGATTTTTTAATTTTCAGTAATGGAGGTGACAGGGGTTAGACAATCAAGGCCTTTTTTTAAAGAATAGGGAGGCAAAAAAACAAAAACCTTTCACCGAAGTTTATTTGCGAGAACCTAACAAGTGTTAGTATCGTCGTCTTCTAAAAATGTCCAAGACAACAGTACAATATACTTATGTCCATATATTTTTACATAGACATATTATTAATAGGTAATATTTATTTATAGGTACATCCGTCACTGGAATTCAAACATTATTATCACACAATTTTTGCCCTCTAGCAGGATTCGAACGCGTATGACTTCCAACCGGTACGGTCGTCAAATTAATAAATATGTTTCGCTTGATAACTATAAAATATAATAAATAAATAAACAAGTAAATTAATATCTTCACGCAAATCCCAATACAGGGGTAGACAGAGGTCTAGTCTAGACAAATAAGTCCCTTCGACCCACCTTCCACCGATGATATTTTCGGGACAAAGTGACAAGAGGTGAGCCCGTCGCCGTCTTTATGTCCAAGCCAACGATATAATTCGTACATAACCCTTTTGAAAACCCATTGGTACGAGCCTGCCACCTGGGGATCGAACTCGGGTCACTCGACTCGAAATTCCGACCACCCGGCTATCGTGACTTTGGCTTGATAACTACATATACCTTTTGTTAGTATTTCATATTAGTAATATTCATTGATGCATAGGTGACGTGTCCTTTGTATGCGCTGATGAAAATTTCATAGCCACTTATCAAAGTGCGGCTTAACGATGTTTTACGAAGTAGATTGAAAAAATCACGACAGCCGAACGGTTGGGTGATCAGAATTCGAGTCAAGAGACCCCAGTTCGATTCCCACGTGGTAAGCCTGTACCAATGGGTTTTTTATTAGTTATGTGCGATTTATATCTTGACTTGGACATAAAGATGGCGACAGGCTCACCACCTGTCACGTTGTCCCAAAATATCTTCGGTGGAAGGTTTATCTGGACGTAGGACTAAGAAAGAATTATCTGGACCTCTGTCTATCCCAGTTTTAGTAATAGCGTAAAGATATAATTTTATTTATGATGAGTATGTTTTCTTGTTGTTGTTGTTGCAATATTTTCCGTGTAGTTAATGCACAAAAATATAGCTACATATTTCGTTACGTTATAAACGTAACGTTTTAAATATTATTCCTGCGGTGTGGCTATAAACCAATGTAACAGGTTATGTTTTGAATTCCACTCGTGCAATAGCAATTAAATTCAGTACAGCCAAATGCTCTTAATGCACGCATGCGCATTCGACTTGATCCCAGCAATTATTCAAAAGGCTCTCTTTACAACCCGGTAATCGATTACAACACATATTTACATAACACACATGGGTAAAAGTTCACTGCAAGAACAAACACTTCTCCCGTAAGTAGAATTTGCGATAATAGTAACGCATGTCGAGTGGATTGGTGAACACAATACTAGATATAGACGCTGCTGCCCGTTACAGGTCAGCTGAATTTCGATCTAGTATTTTGGAATGGTTATACCGCGATATTTCAGTAGCTACTGTACGTCTTCAGTACGTCTTTTCTCTTAGTCGCCTCGTAAGACACCCACAGGTAGAAAGGGCCATCCCTGCTTATTTTCTTCCATCTTCTTCCACATCACCCGTTCTTACGCCAACACTGCTAGCATTTTATAAAATATTCTTGCATAATATTGTGCCATACAAATACTATTCAGTTTAAGGTAGACTTTAAACGAGCAGATCTTTTATACATATACAATCATTGATTTCTCGGAAACCACTCGTGAAAGTATGTTATATTCCAAGTTTATTTAGATAGTTGTAATCTCTGAAAAAAAAATAGGTCGTTTACAAACGAAGAAAAATTTAAATATTTATTTATTAAAAATTAATTAAAACGCCATCTATTTAACATCATGGAAAACCCAGATACTTTGATATAATACATAGTTGCTTTAAGATATATTTACATCCGTCACTATTGACGATAGGCTCACCACCTGTCTCGTTGTCACAAATACGTTTCGGCGAAATGTGGTTGGAAAGAACAAAATCTAGACTCAAGTATGTGAAATACTTCACAATTACCATAACGGTTAGAATTGCAAATCGGTTTTAAAACTATAATTCACGTCGTTTTAAGTTAATTAAGAGAGAAAGTTGCCCCTACGACAACGACAAATTACCTCGTAAATTGCTGGTAACACTGACCAGGTGCCGCCAGC
This sequence comes from Sericinus montela, assembly GCA_029286605.1. Taxonomy (NCBI): domain Eukaryota; kingdom Metazoa; phylum Arthropoda; class Insecta; order Lepidoptera; family Papilionidae; genus Sericinus; species Sericinus montela. The sequence goes on along the minus strand of JAGSMR010000019.1, from coordinate 10,167,895 downwards.
TTACCGTATATGGGGAAAAGATATAAAAGCGTTTTTCTTAAGGAGATTCGCAATTGAAAAGACTTAAGAGAGTGTTTTTTTTTTAAATGAAAGTGGGGTAAAGAACGCTAGGAAAGTTTAACAGAGAATGAATCAATCGCATATGTAATGGTGTAATGTTCACTTCCAACTCCTTATGAAAAAGTTGATGTGGTTGAGTGATCGGTATTCGAGTCAAGTGACCCGAGTTCGATCGACCAGATGGTGAGCTCATAACTATTGGTTTTTCCAAAACTTTTTTTATGATCTATATCGTTGGCTTGGACAAAAAGAAATATCCCAGATATATCCCAGAAAATGTCTTCGGTGAAATGTGGATCAAAAGGTTGTAATTGTTAGGAACTTAGTCTACCCCAGTGTTGGGATGTGGTGTGAATCGTAATTTTTATAATTTTGCATGCACTCTATACTCTGTGTACAATACGCTAGTCCTGAAAACCCACATATTTTAACTGTCTAAAACTGATTTAAGCAACGGACTAAAAAGTTAAACTTTTTTTATTAACCAAAAAATTGTATAAAGGAATAATAAAATTTGGAGGAATTGTCTAAAGAATCAGTATGTTACAATCCAGTTTAGGTAATTCACGCAATGACGGATTCGCTTATGGCAATCTATGAAAACTGATGAATAATATTTTTCTTTTTTTCTCTCCAACATAAAGAAGTATATTTTTAAATCAGGAAATAATTTAAGTATTATCCGCTTGAGCGTATCGCTCAGACCAACAGGACGTAAGTTAATTTCGCACGTCGTTTAAAAACTAATTTAGATTATTACTTATATAAAAAAGGTATTCTTCGCAATGCGACGCACGGAAAGATTCTTTTGATTTTTGATGACAAAGGCACCTCCCCTGAATAAATAGGTCACCTAATGGTAATTGATCAATGACATCCTTTAACAGACATGCGTATATATCCTTTAACAGACACAAGACGACCCGATAACTGAGCTGGTAGTGTGATAACTGAGCTGGTAGTGTGATAACTGAGCTGGTAGTGTGATAACTGAGCTGGTAGTGTGATAAGCTACTGACTCCTGGGGATCGAAATCGAGTCGAATTCCGTTTGCCCAACCACTCAGCTATTTCATCGTCACTTACCATTACGATGAACGAACGAACAAAGTTAATGATATCGGATTTTAAATTTCCTTGAAGACATTTTCTTTACATAAATACGACGAAATTCCGAACGTTCTCGTAATTTCTAGCTACGCTGTCAAATCTACGTGACCTCAGTGTAAGCGACAAAATAAATAGGCGTCTACGACACGGTAGTTTTTCCGCAATCACCGACTCAGAATGACACACGTGAATATTTTAATGGCGCCTAAAACTCAAAATAAATATGGCGCCACATAACCGGCATTGGTTTCGTACCAAGGTAATCGATTAATTACGACTGAACGTGTATGGAAATAAACATCTGATTGTGTGGTATATTAAATGGCCATTAAACGTTGTATTGATGGCCGGTTGGCGCAACGCGTGAAATTTATTTCGGATCAAATGTTACAGATTAATCCCTTGATAGTGTCACAACACAGTCTTGGTTAGCAGAGACATCGTGGACATATTTATAAAAACGTCAATAAACAGTTATGATTACGATTTTAAGGAAAAACTTTTTGAATAAATAAATTATAATAAATAAATATTCTTCGTATTGGTACGTATTTAATGAGAAAGTAAAAGTTAGTTTACGTTTATTAATCGAAATACCTATGCATTAAGTATTTCCCTAATTGTTATAAAAGTTAATACAAAAAGTTGATAATTGAAAAAATAATATCTTCACGATATTTCCAATAACAGGGTGGAATTAATTAAAAAAGAGTCAAATCCGTTCTACCCACCTTTCAGCGTTAGCATTAGTTGCGACAATAGGTGGTGGACCTTTCACCGTCTCAATGTCGAAGCCAACGATATAAATCATACATAAGTTTTGAAAAAACTCAATAGTACGAGCCTACCACCTGGGGACCGACTCCGGTCGCTTGACTCGAATTCCGATCACCCAATCACCCATTCACTCAGCTATCGTGACTAATTAATTAATATTAATCACGGCATAAAGTTAATCTCGGTTAACTTAACCGAGATTAACTTTCGAAGACCATGTGAGCAAATTGCTCGAAGAGAGGAGGGTCAAGAGTACTCGGATACCTAGACGTGCGTGTATGAAGAAGATGATGAATCTGAAAGAAGCGAAAGAAGTATGTAGGGATCGTGACACTTGGCGATCTGTTCTCTCTGGCTACCCCGTCAGGGATTGTGCGTGAAGATAAATAAAATAAAATAAAATATAAAATATAAACGGCATAAAGTTATTAATGCATATATATAAAGTTAATATGTAAATAAATATCTTCACGCAATTCCCAATACAGGGTAGAGAGGTCTAGTCTACAAAATTAAGTCCCTTCGACCCACCTTCCAGCGAAGATATTTTCGAGACAACGTGACAGGTGGTGAGCCCGTCGCCATCTTTATGTCCAAGCCAACGATATTCGTACATAAGTTTTTGAAAAACCCATTGGTACGAGGCTGCCACCTGGGGATCGAACTCGGGTCTCTTGACTCGAAATTCCGACTACTACACCATTCGTCTATGAAGTTATTATATTTGAATAAACGTAAGGACATTAACACTGCGTGTATATTTGTTGTGATCCGTTTATAATCGGTTACAGTGGAACACCATGCACAGTCAGTCAGATACAGCCGGAAAACTACTCTCGACGGTGGCTATGCGTTACATTTTAACCCCAGTATTAAAAGTAAGGAAACAATGAGTAAACAGGAGTAAATGATTTTCCAATTGGTGGCAAAAGTTAAAGGAGATATTTGCGTTTAAAATGAAACATGAAATGAACCAGTCAGTAGAAACCCAAAATAACCTGTTTTCGTCCTGTTTACCCTATTTCGAAAGTACTTTAATAAACTTTTCCTCGCGCTCGAGAAAAAGGAAATAGGGTTTTGCAGTAAGCATTTAAGACTGATGAGTTATTCATTAATCTACCCACATTATCAGTCTTTGCGTCATGGAGTCGATATTTTTGGAAACGAGGTCTGTAATGACATCATTATAGTAAGCATGCTGAAACACATTTATATATTTAGTTATTTAATTATGTTTATTTTTAGTAACCAACAAACAGATTTCCATTTCAGAAAGAAGTGATTGCCAAACTGAGCTTAGCTTATATGTAACTGGACATGATACACGGATGTGGTAACAGATTAAATAATAATAATAAAATATCTTTCACGCCATTCCCAATACAGGTGTAGATAATTAAGTGAGTGGTGAGCCCGTCGCCGTCTTTATGTCCAAGCCAACGATATAATTCGTACATAGGTTTCTGAAAAAAAAAAACCATTGGTACGAGCCTGCCACCCGGGGATCGATCTGGGGTCTCTCGATTTCAATTCCTATCACATGGTAACAGATTAAGTGCAAAAAATTGCAATTCTAAATAGAACCTTTTTAGTTATGGCGTATAGAATATTTATTAAAGTTCCATGTATGTATAAGAACTTGCCTATTAAATTACTTCAGAAAAAACAAATGACATTGCAACTTGATAAGGTACATTGTTACAAAATTCTATTTTGATAACTTAATTTTAAATTTTTGATAACTTTGAAATAACTTTCAATAGTTATTAATTCATTTATTTGATTTTTTTAAGTATTTATTTTAACTTGACATCGTTGCAAATTAATTAAATAGTAGTTTCATATATTTTTGCATTATTTAATCAAACTTTACATTTCGTCAATACATTGTTTTTTTATTGTGTCTAGACTAGACCTCTGTTTACGCCTGTATAAAGAATAGCTTGAAAATAAAATTAATATTCGTATACCTTAATTAAGATGTAAATATATAAAAAGTTGAACATCAATAGTTCCATTCTAAAGGTGCCTGCAATTTTCCAGTGAACTGCTTATCATAGGTCTTTCGAATAGTTTATTTAAAAAGAAGCCCGAAATATTTCACCTTTCTCAGCGTTGGTGGAATAAATACGGACTTAATTTTTTTCTAATTAAAGCAAGGACACTAATCGCTAAACTCCCAAAGTATTTAGTGTATAATCGAAAGAAATAACGTACGTACCAATGGCTTTTTCAAAAACTTACGTACGAATTACATCGTTGGCATGGACATAAAGGCGGCGACGGGCTCATCACCTGTCACGTTATCCCGAAAATATCTTCGGTGAAAGGTGGGTCGAAGGGACTTAATTGTCTAGACTAGACCTCTGTCTGCCCCTGTATTGGGAATTGCGTAAAGATATTTATATTTATTTATTATATTTATTTACGTGCCTTTTCCAAACAACTATAAACCATTCAAAATGTAATGCATGCATTCGCACTCCACAGGAGAACGCGTTTATATGCAATCATTCCAACTGCAAGCTGTAATGGCGGGGCTAGATGTAACCTAGAAACGAACATAGATGCAAACATTCGACGCCGGCGCATCGCCACTGACCTACATCGCCGATGAGTCACTTGCTTAAGGGTTCAGTTTGAAATACACTTTGACGGGGACGGATTTAGTCAGTAATCTCTGAAATAAAAATATGTGTATTGCTGGACATAAACCGCAACGTGTATGGCCACACAGTGAACGCCTATTATCAGTTTTAGGTTTAGATTTGATTAGGTTCGCTCTTAAATAGATTAAAAACGGCATCTGGATAAGGAAGAAGTAACGGTTAAGCTTGTGGAAGCGTGTAGAAAACCAGTAATCTCAGTTTTTCAGAAGTTGTTCATTTCCGCCATTCATCTATTTTTTTATTTATTTAAAGACTTAATCATTACGTGGTAGAATCCACAAGAAAGTCTTTCTTAGCAGAAACAGGGTAACCGATGCAGAAGTGAGAATCAGAACAATAAAGTGACAGTGAACCGGCGATATAAGGCCGATCCATAACAAGATGAAACGACATCCTGTAAAATGTTACAGGAAATAATGAATGGAGCTGGCTTCGGAATGGATTTTGGCCATATTTGGTTGAGATCTATATTGAGGGGGCCAATGTTCAGCAATAGACTTTGAAAGGCTAAAATGATAATTGGGTAGACAGAGGTCTAGACAATTAAGTCGTTTTGACCCGCCTTCTGCCCAAGAAATTTTTGGGACAACGTTACTGGTGGTGAGCTCGTCGCCATCTTAATATCTAAGCCAACGACATAATTCGTACATAAGTTTTTTGAAAAACCCATTAGTACGAGCTTGCCACCTGGGGATCGATGTCGGGTCTCTTGACTCGAATTCCGACTACCCAACCACTCGGCGATCGTAAGGTCAAGTCAAGTGAAGTATGGTAAACCTAATACTAATTTGCCGTAAAGCATCAGAGTATAAAATCTGCCCATGACGTCAGAGACGACTAGTGAGACAATCTTTGAATACTGGAATAACCACAACCAGTGGCGGGATGACCACCGAATCAAAATCCGAATTACTTGGACGAATACTTGGATACTAATATCCAAGGCATTTTCTGGTACTGCTATCGCCGATTCGTTTGCCGAAAGTGGCGATTAACAGCAATTCCTCCTTTTGAGATTAGTTTATATGCTGCAGTAGACTTTTTAACGATGCTATCGTATACTAACCAATTAAATTGTTTACGATATTTTTATTAACTCAAACTGTGTTGTGCGGCCCTGATTCGTACATAATTTTAACTTTCTCTAATCCCTTCAGACATTAAATAAATGGAAAAGATTAGCAAATTTATAGATCAAGGTAACAATTACGAATTGCGAAAATTAGGTTGAAAACTTAAGGCGGGTGTCTTAAATTAAAACCAATATGTAAATAATGCATAAATAAAAACAAATATATCTTCACGTAATTCCCAATTTTTCTTTCTTTCCCCGCTATGAGTCGTAAGCCATTACGATATTGATAAAATACAAACTTTAGGATAGATGTTTGTTAATGTTGTTTAATAATAGACATAGTAAATGACAATATTCACGAAGCAGAACCTAGTTTTGAAAGAAGTCAGTTAAAAATGATAAGCATTACGGAGACAAACAATACGAAGTATTCTGTCATGATTCCTAATATTCTTCGTTTCTTCTGTTTTTTATAGTATTGTACTTAATTTTAATTTCTTTTTCCATTTAATCTGTTACTATTCTCTTATGATTACATTGTACTTTCTCAGTAAGGTATTAATATCAAGATTCCTTAGTATACTTTTTCCTTAATTTCAAGGCGGTGATGAATTCCCATACGCCAATACAACATGAATATTACCGCAATAACAATCAACATTACCTCTGGTAAAATTTAAATTTAAAATGCATATTCGTATACAAAAAACCGTAATTTAAATTCAATAAAGATTTTCCTTAAAAAGATTAAAAACCTCCGAGTTTCCATCATCGTTCCTTTGACGTCAAAGTTCATAATAAAATATCTCCTTACTCAAAATTAATTTAAGAACATACTGCCCTGTTGAAACGAAGCGAAAGATCTCGTACAATTAAAGTTGGACAAAAATCTTTCGCCGATAAAAATTACTTAAAAGCCACGGCAGAATTATTTATTGCCTCTCACAAAGTCGCTTCTTATTAATCATTTCTGTTATACGACGCACGTGCCGTATATGTACGTTTTTATTTCCTACTTTGTTTTACTATAAAAATTATGAGTTAGTTTGAGGGTAGTTTATAAATTTTTATTTGTTTGATTTTGAAGGACTAGCTTCTAGACTTGGCTTATACCTATTAAAATTTCACTACAGGAGAGTTATTAAGAATTACTGTCAAGGAATGTTTAACAGAAAATGTCGTAATAGCTACCTACATAAATAAATTCAACAGCTTATAAATTTAAACATTTGTTGTTAAAAATGTGGAGCTACGCTTACCAGTCCCTGTACAGAAGTTATTCTAAACATTAAATATATTTAAAAGTATATTTGAAAGCAAGAAGCAATATTTCTTTGATTGGAGTTTGATTAAACTAAGCACTAGTTCACCAAAAGATATGTAGCACTACTAAACATTCAATCGAAGTTCAAATGCGTTCTGGAAAATCAAAGGGGTCAGCTCGCAATGATACGGGCTCTCTAAATCTTTCAGATAACAAAAATAAATAAATACCGCAACTCTTAAATCGTCTTTAGCAGAATAAAAAACAATAGCAGTTTAGTGCATGTTCAAATAACTATCGAATAGGTATGGAATCAAACATCGAGCAATACGTGTAATTAATATCTTTGGAAAAATGCTAGGTTCTTCATCAAAGAGGCTATTTAAAGGCCTATTAAAGTTCACTGTAGAGCATGGGACTGTTCTAATCGATACCATACAAAGAATTTTCTAATTGGCAAGCTTGGCGAGCGGATTAGCAGCCGCAGTACATAACATCTCGTTACTTAGAAGCTGTTCTAAGGAACTGGCTGATGTGGTAGTTTGGTCTGCTATTTTTAATTATAGTTATGGTCGATATCTGTCGATATTCATTAACATTTTCATGATAAGTTATCAAAGTTAGCAACTAATCATTTGAAAGCGATTAAAAAAACGGCGTTTTCCTCCAGTGTTTTAAGTGGTCATGGTTATCAGAAATTACTACTTTATAAAAGTCACTAAGTATATAGGCGTTATATATCGATAGGCGAGTTGTTAGAGGTAAATATAAATGTTTCTATATTTTCCATGTCAATGCCTAAGTATACATACTTGTATACATACTTACATACATGTTTATTGTCAGCTTGGATAGTAAGACGCTTAGAACTTCGGTAAAAGTAGTTTCGAAATGAATTAATTGTCTACTCGTAAACCTGTATAGATAATAAGCGAGAAAATGAAAAAAATATACTTAATAATTATCTGATATACCATCTGCGATACTTCCTTTTGGAGCTATCGCACCAAATCTAAATAAAGAACTACTGTAGTTAGTTTCTTGACCTAATGAGTCACCGATTCATTTCGTATAGACGGATTTATTGTGTGCAGAATAAAACAAAACATCGATGTGGACGGAATTGGTGCGTTTAATAAAGATCCTTTGTTCGTATGCGGTTGATGTGATCAAACGAATTTTATATGAGAAAAAGCCCCTGAATGCACATAAAAGAAAGTGAATTACATTTCACTTTGTTATTATTATACTCATTTTACTAGTTTACGATGCTATAAAATCCATAAATTTAAATCACTTTAACGTAGTCTGTAACTAAGTGTACATTAAATGGAAACGAGTCAAGTTTGAATTTAGGACGCTGATTCGGAAACGGTAGCATTGCTCGTTCAAGCAGTTCTTTTATTTGTGCTTAATTCATCTATTAAAATAGTAAAAATGACAATTGAGTGGTAAGGTGATCTGAAAAAATTAGAAGAATTTAGCTCGAAACAATGCGTCTTTTCATACTTGTGTGCAATTTGTATCGCTGTCTTAGTCACATCTCACATACTTTCTTCTTAGCTTTGATGAAATGTAGTTTAAAAATGACTAGCTAATCTATACCTCTAAAAACCACAATGTCAGTAATAGTAATACAGTCCTGAGCTTCTTTAATTTCATATTTCAAGATGAATTAAAGACACTTTCAACTTAAAAATTTTCAAATTAATATATTTTAATATGTTATTAAAAACATTAAACAAACCGATTTCTATGGATTTCATAAAACTTGTATACTACACCTCAAATATAATGTAACATTTTAAAGGCAATGAATTTTTCCAGTATGTATGTTTGATAAATAATTGTAATTTTTTATATTTATCAAAGTAAATTAAAAAGATATTCATGATATTGCAATTATTTTGATTTCTTGTGTCATTAAGATTTTATTAATATTCATACCAGAAAGATCGGGCGGTAACCTCTGCTGAAATCTAGCTTTTGATGCAGGCGAAGTATTAATAGCTAAGGCTATATATACAGGAAAAAAGGCCCTTTACGTCCTGTTCAAGATAATGCTGTTTAAAGCACAAATGAAAACAGACTGCACTTTATTGCACAAAAGTCACTGTCCTTAATTGATCTTAATGAAGCAAATAGCCGTAAAAATAAATTTTCTTACAGCATCTTATTACAAACGAAGATGAAACTCGAGAAGCAAGTAATGCTTATAATGAAATTAAAATTTCTTAATCTCTTTAATTTCTCCTTATCACAAAGAGCGTTAAGTTCAGTGTCAGAGGTATATTAATAAACTCAATTGCCCTTAAGATTTTTAATGTTTCTGGAACAGCTGTGCCGTGATTCACACGACATTGGCCCGAGAAATGTCGGGAAATACGAATTATGTCTTAAACATTACAACACGACCGTGAATATGATCAGGCATTAAGAAAAAAATAAAATGAAATTTTAGGAATTACGAGTCATCAAACTCGATACTAACGTTCTGAAAATTATTGAAAATAAATCTGAATGAGCTGTACCAATAACACGATCATGTTTTGTATTAAATCTATTTTCTACTTAGATAAACATTATAACATCCGCATATTCCCCAACTATGTTGTTCTACGTGAATGGAAACCGGGTCAAATAGGAAACTACAAAGTACAGAAACAAAGCTACTTACATTGTGTTGGTGAAGCGTCAAAATCACGTTGTCGAAGGTCGTCGCGTTGGACAGTGCCTCGGAACTGCCGCGTAATAGCTCGGCCAATAAATCAGCGCCTGGCTTCACACCTGCCAACTTGGAAGGCGACGATGTTGCTCTGACGTGTGTGGGACCACGTGCTCTATTTCCAGCTGATGGAGCGGCACCTGCGCTGATCTTACGACACGGAACTGTTGCGTCTGAAAAACTCCTTCTGCCAGTCTCCACCGAACGACTTGAAGGGGCCTCTAAATTCCTTCCAAAAGGTCCCCTTGTAACAGGTTGCCTTTTTCCTTCGACATCCGAAGTATCGGATGGTGTGAAAGGTGATGGTGATGCAGTCCGGTCACGAGAACATGTGTCGCTCTCTGCTTCAGAGGGAGAGTCCCCGCGGGACGTCACTCCATATTTTCGTCTCACTCTGTATGTATCTTCCTCTCTTTCATCCGAACTTTGTTGAGAGAACCTAGCACGTCTCGCTCGCAATTCTTCTGACCGAGGCCACAAAGGTGCAGCGCTTTCAGCTGGACTCGGAGGTCCATTAGTGCATGAGTCATCTGATTTATCGCCAAGTAGTGACGAATTACGAGCTTCAGCAGACAGACGCATTTCTTGCAGTGAAGTTTCACTACTTTCACGCTTGCAACCGTTTACTGCAGTTGGTGGATCTTCTTCGCCACCATCATCACTTGCAGTTGTTATATAAATTCCTTTTCTTCTTTTAGTCTTGTCCAATGGTCGGCGCCGTTCCCTGGCACCGATGGGAGCCGGCGTACACGGGTTTTGTACAGCAGCTAACAAATTCGCAACTTGTTCACTAGTAATAGTCTCATCCTCTTTGTCTCGGTCCAACGAACCATCAGAGGCCGCATCCGAACGTTGCGCTTCCTCCGACGGTAATTCTTTTGACCACTGTTTCACTATACACTCATACACGGGCACGGGTATTGAACTCGCGATCGCGCTTGCAGTGTCTTCACCGACCGAAAAGTTTCCACACTCACAGTCTATATTGGCACAAGCATTTGGGGGAGGATCGGGGAGAGGTGGGAAAGCGAAAGGCTGAGCAGGTTCCATAGGTGAGGTACCTTCACTATGCGCTTGCGCACTATCGGCTTGTGAGCCGTCACTTTCTTCACGAAGTTCATGTAAAACGCGCGGTGCTAAAGCGGGTAAACTGCCTCCTGCTTCGGCTGAACTCTCCTCCCGCACAGGAGGTACGCGGCGGGGCAAGGGGTGTGTCAACGATCGAGCACCAAATTGCTTATGCGTTCCATCGGGTGGTGGAGACCGAGGAGCAGGTGATGCATGTGCCAACAAGCCCTCGTCAGAACCCACAGCAGAGTCGACCGACGCGACTGACCCGCCTTCTCTTACATTCTCGTCTGTATTCAAGCTTCTGTTATCGTGTTTGATTTGATTCACGGCATTTCCTGAAATAGATTCTTTAGACTTCTTTCCGAAATCAAAGATAGATTGTTGCCTATCAGCGCCACGATAGTATTTGTCCTGCGCGAAATCACCCTGCGAGAATGACGCGCTTCGATAAGGAATAGTCTTTTGCGCATAAGAGCCAACGATCGAACGCGGTTCGACCCGGACTAACGTTATATTATCAGCGTCGAATTCGTCATAGCGATCGACGGAGACACCGCGTGGCGGGCTGTGTCGGTGGCGGGAGCGTGGCGGTGGCACCGGTGGTAGGACTGGAGCCGAGTGTGGCGGCGGAGGTGGCGGCGGTGGCGGCGGCGGGGCGTGAGCACGTGGCAGTAGACGCTTGGTGAGGTCCTGCAGGCGCTGATGGCGCGAGGGCCGCTCTTCGCGCGCGCCGCGGCCCAGACGGCGCTGGAAACGCTCCAGCGTGCGGCGCTCGGGCTTGGCGCGGCCGAGGCACGCCGCCACCGCCTCCTCGGAGCAGCAGCGGCACGGGCAGGCGCGCGGCGGCGGCACACGGCGTACGGTGTATCTTACCGCTCCCAGCGTCACGTACGGCGACCTGCGCAAACAGCCCGATATATTTAGCCGCGGGAACGCGCTACCCACCAAGCGGCTGAACGGCGAGTGCGACCGATTTAGAGCCGGCGGGCGACTCGCCGCTGAATTCCGGGAGGATTCCCCGCGACCCACTCCGCGAAGAGTTATATCCGAACAGATGATTCGTTTCTCAGTTTTTTTGCTTTGATGAACCGTGGGCACATTATAACTGAGAATATATATGGATTAAGAAACAGCGTCAAATAGTTGACGATGTAGACTGGCGTTTGCGTTCAAGTGCATGAATTTGCGTAAGGACGGCAGGTGTCGGACAGACAGACGGAAGACGTGTTGTATAAAAATAGGTTAACGTTGACGATTTGGCAAAACAGCGACCTCGCAGCAATGTTTACATCTCATATTATTATCTCGTTGCGTAGGACTAAGTCTTATTTATATTTATAAATTTAAACTTGACATGGAGATCTATACCATTTGTCGCTGCCTTACCCGAAGTAGTGATTGCAAAACTGGTACGCTTACAAAATTGTCAATTGCAGTACCAGACACGTTGCGCAGACGCTGCAGTCCCTCGTCGGTTACTTAATTTGAGGCTTTTCATTTTTTGTTGAATAATCTTTATCAATTTAAAGGGTTTTCCCCTTTGCGCTACTCACGACACCCACGGGAAGAAAGGGGGTTGTAAATTCTTGCTCTGACGCCACAAGCACCATTGTGTGTGTGTGTGTGAGATTAACACAGAGAACTTTAAATAAGGCGAAATATTATTTTTATAAAAGCTACTTTCATTTACAGGCATTTTTTTAGATTTATGATAATTTGATTTTTTTTGACGATCTCCAGCGTATGTCACTTTTCATTGTATCGTCAGCTCTGAGGTTCCGGGTTCCATAATCCGAGGGTTTAATGCAGTAAACCGTTTTTGTACCGTCTGGCTACACTGCTACCTGGGTGTTTGTGGTGCCTTGGTCGTTTCCAAATCCAACTGCAAGTGGTGCTTTAGCTACATAATTTGGGATCACATTAATGTATGTGATGTAGTCCCTGTCCATGGATGTGTTTATTTATTTTAATTAATCTACTAAAAATTTAAAAACAAAATGGTAAATACAGGGGACCTGGAGAAGTCGCGCCTTCTTCGCGCGCCATCTTGCGGTGAACGTGAGCGCGCGTCCGACGCCATGGAGGGTCATGTGACACCACACATACTTTGTGCACCTTATCACGTTTCTTCCTATAACAAACAATAAAATGGGTGTTTCAATTATGTTATAAGTGATATAAATATTATTTGTAATACTTAATATATTATTATACTCTGTGTACTGGAAATAAATTATAATACTGTTTGTATAACTCGGGAATGAATATTGCTGAAAACTTGGATAGCGACATCTACAAAAGCTCCAACGGAAAACTGAAACTTGTGTTCGGGTCTGCTTTGGGCGGGCGGAGTTGGCAATTTTGTTCTGGATTCCATCGATAGATGTCATTGTTTAAGTTTTTGATACCGACTTGCAAAATGTACATAAATAAAAATAAAATATCGTCTTTTGATTAACACATAACGAGAACGTAAGGTACAATATAGTTCAAGTTAATTAAAATCTTTAGAAAATCAAAAATGTTTAGAAAATTCGGGAAAATTCGGACTACGGGGCATTGTCTTGAATAGATTGTGTTAAGTAGGAAAACTAGTTTATTTTTTTAGATTAAATTTTTAATACTTTTTAAACAGCCTTTACAATTATTAAAATAAAAGAAACGATAGCCAAGTGGGGTGGTCGAAATGTCGAGTCAAGAGACCCGAGTTCAATCCCCGGGTAGCAGGCTCGTACCAATGGGTTTTTCAAAAATTTATGTAGGAAATATATCGTTGGCTTGGACATAAAGACGGCGACGGGTTCACCACCTGTCACGTTGTCCCGATAATATCTTCGGTGGAAGGTGGGTCAAAAGGAATTGTCTAGACTAGACCTCTGTCTATCCCTGTACTGGGAATTGCTTGAAGATATTTATTTTAACATAGAGAAGAAAACGTTCGTAATATCGTCAACGTGCTCCTTCCAAGGTAACTACATTGACTGTATTGCACGGTGTAGTGAACCAATAAAATAAACGCGATAGTTCCGTAAAATCTTCAAAATTTCTTAATTTTAACATATACCTAAATTTCAATCTACATAATTATTTTAACGAAAAAAAAAACGATTTGTACGTGTTTTACTTGCCAAGTGTATTGTGATATTGGTTTTACATCTGAGAATATTCCATACAGGAAGCTTTATTAAATATGACTATCCAATAGCCAAGTAGGTCTTTGAAGGTAAGGGTTGTGAGTTCGATTCCCGCTGGGGGCAAATACTTGTGTGATGAATATGAATGTCTGTACTCGAGTTATAGATGTTTATATGTATATATAAGTATTCATACTTATATATTGTATGTGTATGAAAGTATATTGTACCGTATCAGCTTAGACACTAAGAAGTTGATAGGCTTACTTAGATAGATTTACTAGACAGAGGTATAGAAACTGTGAAGTCCTTTCAAATCACTTTTTACCGAAGCATATTTAGGACAGCATGACAGGTGGTGAGCCCGTCGCTATATTATTTTCCAAGTTACATGTTAACATGTACATGCGAATAAAACATCTTTTAAGTTAAAGCTTATTTTATATATATTTTAGAGAATAAAAGAGATAAAAGATTTCAGTCTAAATTGCTCTCCTCTCTCCTGAAGATAGAGAGAGAGAGATCTCTGTATTACTATATCTACCGTGTGCAATAAATAATACGCACCAACCACGAAACGCAAGTGTACTAATCAATACCTCACCAAAACTACTTTCCTGATCATAATCAGCAATTTAAGTTCCCTTTGGCTCATTTAAATTCGTTTTTCATGTAGTAGGAGTACAACAGAAAGAGAAAGAGAGTGTGTGTGACAGAGAGAGAGAGAGAGTAGATCATGGCCGAGGAATTTTCTCAATCAATTTTTCTCCTGTCCGAAAGCTGGAACATGATTTCTAGGAAGATTAACAATTCTTTAATTCTATCAAAACAAATTTCTCTCGCTGATAAGCACAACCAAACCACTTCAAGTATAATGAATATTGACTATTATAAAAGCAAAAAACAAACAAACAAATTATTTAACACCGTTATATTACAAAAATTGTCACTGGTGCCGATAAATGTTCTCATTCAGAACTGTCAACAGATTATATTTTTTTTTGCGCAAATTCATTAAATATTTTGGCACCATTTAGGAAGTGGCGTAATCGACGGAATGACGCATGTTATGGCGCCACACTTCATCACAAGTCTTTAAAAGGGAAATTACATTTTTTTAAAAGCCAATAAGGTTCAAGCAAGGACCAAGGAAAACATTTTGCCGGCATTATGTTTGACAATTTAAAGACTTCCTCAATAAATTTCATTCTGCATTGTCAACGTAATTATTTATATTAATAAAATGGTGGCCACTTAAGAAGGTAAACGCTTGTGTGCACTTAACATTACTAAGTAGTCAATAAAGGGTGTGAATTTGTGTTATTTTGAAGCAATATTTTGTGAATAACTAATAAAGGTGTTAATCCGTAATGGATACTTAATGAGATGGGGAAATTGAACTTTATTCAATGGACACAGAGGCAAAGAGCAACCGTATGGTAGTTGATTACAATCATGTATCACCATCAGAGGAGTCGCAGCTGTATTTCAGGCTTTTATGAAAGAAGGGATTGGTGAGCCAAGGGGCCAACACCACTGACTATCTCATAAACACACTAAGACGCATATGATATCCTTACTTCATGCTGGTAATCTCCGAATCCCTTTTTGCAGTAGCATTTCTATCTAGCATATTATATCTTCAGTAGTACTCTTACCTTTAATATTTTCTGTTAATGAAGTAATTCTTTATAAAACGCTTTGGAGATTGCCAGCAATTAAGAAAGAATTGATGGATTTAAAGATTCTGTCGCGATTTACGATAGAGAACATTTTCCATCACATAAATCCGAATAGTTTTTCAGGATATTCAGAAAAAATAAACTAAATATAAACGAAAGAAAAGTAAAACCCAGACCCCGAGGTCCAGGAATAGAATCCGGGACCTAAAAGCTGATGACACCTTGAAAACCGGTGTGTCAACACCAATCGTCGACGGAGATCGTATTTAGGCCAAAGTATCAAACTGATCAAGGAAAACCTGATCACCTACGATTCGAGCCGCTCTTCTTTATATGCTATCGAGTGGAAGGATCTGGTACTGGAGTGCTGCAAACCAGAGGTGAGAACAGTATTTCATTTAACTTGCGCCTTATAGAGATACAACCGGCGGGCCGCATAGAGTACTGTCGGGCTCTACTAACCAAACTCAACATTTTGTTGTTAATGTGGATTACCTTTCAGATGCGCTTTCAGATGAGCACGAAACTGAACGTGTCGACGCCTAGAATTCCTATACTGGCTGTGTCGACAAGGTAATATTAACGAAATGAGGATAGGCGACAAAGAAACTTAGATCAAGTTTAGTTTGACACTCCCAGTTAAGACATTTTTCAACTAATTCTCGAGATCAGACACAAGTTTGTTCCTACTTCGCGGTTTACTCGATAAATATTGCACAGTCTACGTACAAGACATCATCAGTACTATTATATGCATGACGATTAATGCCATTGTTTTGTTTAGTGCCACTGATAAGCAGAAAAAATATAGCATATATAACACCCAGCATGCTCCGTCAACAAAAACCTTGATTTCACGATAATTGCTCTTCTTGATAACTCAGGAGTTACACAGTTTTCCACAATGTATCGCGGGAGCAAGGATAGGTGATGTCGGACCAGCATCGACTAAACCCCTGTATTCCGCTCTCGTTGCACGTCGGCAGAACCACGGAAACCACGTTCATAACCCTCTCCGAGAGGGAAAGCATTTTCTAAATGAGGGCTTTCTTGATTAGCCGTGCCATAAAACGGATTCGGCTACCATGCCGTTTTTCGGTCTCTTGTGATGTTGCTTCTGCTCAGTCCGCTAAACAAAAACTTTTAGATCACGCTTTTAATGGTATATAAGCAATATCTCGTTTCGGCACCTACCGAAAAAATCGGCCGTAGTACACTTAATCTTCCTTCAACAACATCTGATGATATTGTAGTGGTTTATAGAAGGGCGTCTTAATGACCAGCTGGTATATTTATAAATAGTCCTAGTATGGTAATAATTATACTCATTTGTATTTGTCATTTGATACGATCTGCAAACGTCCTTGCTGCTTAACCACAAGCCGCAGATTATATAAACATAAACCGCAAGTTACAATTATTTGAACGACCTGCACAATTTTAGTAACCGATTTGCAGTATGAAATACGGACTGCTATCTATAACTATTCAGGCCATAAATACTGTTATGATAATACTTTTATCTTTTTCTATTTTTAATTATTTTGAATTTGGAACAAGTATTAAAATAATTTAAAAACTTGTTTCGATTTTGCGCCATTTCACATATTTTTTAGTGTTTATTTTCAAATTGCAATATGGAATGGGATAAATAACAATATGGAATGGGCACACGACAATAAGCAAAATGATAAAGTGTACGCTCACAGTTCTAAAGAAGCTGTTCAAGTGGTCGGAAAGGTACAACGTGGTCATCATACTGCGTCAGTGATGCTTTAGTGGGACGTCATCAAGAAGTCACAAATTAAAGAGAAAAAATGTTTTGAAAATTTCAACTGGCACGGGCGGAATTCGAACCCACGACCTTTGCCGATCCGTGACAACGCTCTTACCTCCGAGCCATCGTGTCTTACACGCATCAGTTGAAATTTTAAATGTTTATTCTCTTTTCTCTTTATCTATGTTTGTTTTGGCATCGGCGCCATCTATTATCCCTTTTGCAAGTGACAATTTGACATTCCTGACTTTTCAGTTAGGAATAATCAACAAGATAACGCCAACTAATTTTATTGATTTTTAAAGCATATTTATCCTGAACTTGTATGTTAAATTAAAGAAAAAAAAGGGGACTCAAAAGCTGTGTTCGATATTCTTACGAGTGGTGAAAGCTAGATTTATTATTGGTTTCCGGATCAAAGCAGATTCGCAAAACCAAAAGTCAATCTGTTCTATGGGTTTTTGCTTCCGAGGATTTGTCAACTTAATTGAAGACAGGTCGAAGTGTAGGAAAAAAGATGGTAGCCTAATTTTTCGGAAAGTCCGGTCATTATGCGACAATTGTTTTAGAAGATCGAAAGTCAGTTGCCGAGTGGTACACTAACAAATGTTTGAAATATGCTGAATTAATCAAGTCATTAACAAATGTTTGCCACTTGTTTTGGAAAAAGTTCCAGAGAAACGACCTCGCAGTAGGATCCTCCTTCACCACGTCAACGCCGGGTGAACGATCGACTATTTGGCGTCGTCAGACGTGGAATTGCTGAGTCACCCGTCATATAGCCCCGACCTCGCAACATGCGATTTTTATTTATTCCCGAAAATAAAAGACTTCGAAGAAAACATTTTATGGACGCAAGGTAGAAGTGGCTGCGTTCCAGAAGGCCATCGAAGAGACCTCTAAGGACGAGTGGACAAAGTGCTTAAACTAGGTACTAAACAGTTTGGGGCTTTCGCCCATAAATAAAGTTGGTATTTTAAATTTTAACAAATGAGAGTGTTGTCTGATACGCTTTCAAAACTTTTCTGATAAATCGATTTTATTTAAGGAGGTACTTCAACCCCGATGAAAAATAAAAGACAATTTTTATCTCAAAAGATATATCAATTTGTACCCGATATATTAAAATATAGATACAGGGTTAAATGAAACATATGACACAGGGTTAAATGAAAATTCGATGACGTTTCAAAATCAAGTTTACATCAAACTGATTAAAATCTTTTCAATTTTAGTAAGACATTTTAGTCTCAAGCTTCGAGAATCTGCATCTAAAAATTTATATATTTTTTTGTAACAAACTCCAGTTCGAAATATTTTTGTCGGATGTACACTCAGCTGCCGCTCTAAAATTAAATTTGTTATACGTAGGCGACGATGCAAAGCTTTACTTTTAAAGTCTATTTTAAAAGTATATCGATCTAAGGTAAGCGGCATGCAATTTTTGACTTTGTTTAAGCCAGTAATAAAGTTTAAAACAGCTTGAATTATATATTTACTTCATAATTAAAATGTCTATTGTGTTAAAAATGTGATGTGACTACGCTGATAATAACACAAAAAGCATATATTCACGTAACGTCATTTTTCATATATTCACGTAATTCCCCTTACTGGGATAGGTAAAGGTCTAGACAATGAAGTCTTTTAGGCCCTCTTTTTTCCGAAGCTTATTTGAGACAATACGACAAGTGCTGAGCCTATCGTCGTCTTAATGTCCAAGCTAACGGCACAATATCTTTACCATTTTTTTATAATATTAACTTAAAAAGAAATATCTTTACGCCATTCCCAATACAGGCGTAGACTGAGATCTAGACAATTAAATCCTTTCAAACCACCTTCCACCGAAGACAATTTGGGACAACTTGACAGGTGGTAAGCCTATCGCTGTCTTTATGTCCAAGCCAACGATATGTACGAATTGTACATAAGTTTTTTGAAAAAACCCTTTGGTACGAGCCTTGGGGATCGAACTCTGGTCTCTAGATTCGAATTCCGATTACCTGACCGCTCGAGTATCGTGACTTAAGAATAGCTTTAACTTGGATTTGTGTGATAAAATTAATACAAAGCTATCCGTCCAATATGTAATTTTACGTCCAATTTTTTAGCAAATAAAACTTTCCATTCATTCATACATTCATTAACTTAAATTATAAAAACAAACGCATAGGTAGGGATAACATCACAAAAATTGCTCTCACACGAAAATGGGTTTAAAAAACTAAAGGATTTGTGTCCTCAGACCGTCTAACACCTTGAAAACCGATGTGATCGCCACTCGTCCATGGAGGTCGTTAAAGATATTTAACTTTGGTTATAGATTACCATGGTGACCGCTGTTGTTGTCTATATACGTATTATGAAGGAATTAATAATTGTATGAATTAATATACTTTTATTGTACACCACAAAATCGAAAAACATTAAAAATTACGTATTTTCTGTGGTTGACGTCTGACAAATGATATTATTTCCGTTAAAATCTTCTAATATTACTAGTTTTAACAACAGACTGAGCCACATCGAAGAGTATTGAGCTAGAAAGAAACTAGGAAGCTACGTTATTCCTGAATATAAATCACAAAAAAAAATAATTATTGTGAATGTTTCACATTTGTATTGTGGTAGGTTACATGTTGTTTATGATTCCATAACATAGCTATGCGATCAGAGCAATGTATACGATGTTGTCCCCATCTATGTATGTATTTATTTACGTAATCCATGCTGAGCATTTTGTTATGAAATAAATGCAAAATTAAAAAAAATCAACAGTGGGCGGGATTTGTACAGGTTTTTTTTTTATAATTTACAGATAATCAATACTGATAAAAATTTCAACTGACACGGACGGGATCAGTTGAAATTTTAATAAACATTTTTTCTCTTTCATTTAATAACACTAAGTACAGCATAAGTTATGTTTTAAAATCAATTAATAATTGTGAAATACTGATAAATTTAAAAAAAGGTAAATTTTTAAAATAGATTCAAATCGCTGTTGTGTCATTAACGAGCAACTGTTACAGATGCAGTTTAACGTTTATTTCAACTTGATGTAACGACGTGTTGTAAATATATCACGGCGATCGTTTTATTGTTTCGCGTATAGTCTGCGGTTGCGACATTTAAAGATAAATGGTCGTTGGGAACTACTTAGCGGCTCCGAATAGGTGCGTCCACCATCATATCTTTATAATATATCCTGTGGAACATTAAAATAATCATTCATTCTTCCACGATCCCCATTAAATGGCGTATACACCGGTTTTCATGGTGTCGTCAGTTCTGACGGGTCATTGTAAAAAACAAAATATTTTCTCGGGTCAGGGCGTTTTGTGTATTTCTTCTTCCGTGACATAAGCGTTTTAGCTATTTACTTTTGGATCAGATGAATGTATGAGATGTTGTCCCTTTCTTGAATAAAATGCAAGAAAATATCAATATAAGATCACGATAGCCGAGTGGTTGGGTGGTCGGAATTTCGAGTCGAGAGACCCGAGTTCTATAACCAGGTGGCAGGCTCGTACCAATGGATTTCTCAAAAACTTATGTACGAATTATATCGATGGCTTGGGCATAAGGACTTAATTGTCTAGACTAGACCTCTGTATACCCCTGTATTGGGAAATGCGTGAATAAATATTTGTTTATTTATTTTAAAATTTCAAGATGTAATTCGAATTAATAATCGATTTCGTCAAAATTATTAGCACGTAAATTCACCTTTCAGTTTCAATTTCAGACGCTATATTCAAAGTCGTTCTCTCTTACAATGACCTTAAAAACTAATAAAACGTCATAATAATAAGCTACCCCTGAGAATTATTTGATCACTCTTAAAATGTTTATCACTCCTTTAGTGTCCAATATAGTATTAATAATTTTCGGAAAAAATATGACACACAAGGCTACCTAAGGAGTTTATTTGGGCCTGTTTATTTAACATATTTAAAATTTCAAATAACACACTTTAAAAATCAAAACATTCTTTAAAAAAAAAAATACATCATAAATACATATTTTTAATTTCAATGATTTCACTTGAACTGATTCGAAACGTATTATAAATTTATGAAATATTTCAAAAAAAATCGCATAATTGTGTGTAAGCAACGGAATTCTAATTTTATAACTGGCCTACATTACATCTTCTTATTCTGTGACTAAAAGAAAAAAAAAACAAGTTTAAACGCGAACAGTCGTATCAGTTACTAACCGATATTGAGTTTAAGTCAAAACCGAGCAAGCAAGCCGTCCGGTCCGGATCGTGGCAACTAAATCGTGTAGGCGCTTAACAAATTGCCTTCGGATAACAATCATAATGGCGACATGCAAAATGATCTCGAAATTACGACATCGTTTTCCATGGTCTCACTACTGCGTATGATTTATGAAGCCGTATCGGCTCATTTACTTTACGACTGTTAGAGAACGAGATCTTTTACTGCTTTTGTTTTTCTATTATCTTCGCGCAACTTCCTATACTAGAGTAGACAGATGTCTAGAAAATGAGGAATTTCGGTACAAAACGCAACGCAACGGGCTGCTGTAATCACTTATACATCATCATCGAACAACCCGTAGTCTAGTTGGTAGTGATCCTGCCCACGGAGCTAAGGATTGCGGGTTCGAACCCCGTTGGAGGTAGACATTTGTGTGATAAATATAAATACGCAAACATGAGAGTACTCTCATGTCTCTCACCTTTCGAGTCATGGATATTTGTATGTATTTTATCTATGTAAATATATTGTTGTTCTCCTATTTTTTCTCCGTCAAAGGTATCTCAGTACAATACGGCGGTAGATTAGATATAGAATATATCTAATCTACCGCCGCGATATAAAAAAAAATTAACTTATGAGATGAAATTTAAGTGGGTATGTCGAAAATTAGAATTTTTAATTTTTTGATCATCGGCAATGCTTATCTCAATTTAAAAAATTTGGTATTTGGCAATTTGCAATGGTCGTACCCACTTTGCAACATAAACATTTCTTCACGTCTTTTTTCTCTACTCGTTACTTCTTCTTAGTTATCATTTATAACACCAACAAGACTAAATATGGCAGATTTGTTATTACATCAAATGTTAATATTAAATTAACGACATTTTCATAATATTCTGGAATAATTTTGAATACTATAAATCGTACAAAAAAAAGGCACGACAGCTGAGTCAGATTACCTTGATCGAACTCGTGTATCTCTCGAGTTAAGAGACTCGAGTTCGATCTAGGTAGTCTCTCTAAAAGGAGATCCCTAGTAGGCAGTCGATTATCAATAGGTAGGTGTAATAGGTAAGACTTCTATAGTTAGACTTAAGATGGCGACAGATTCTCCACCTTTTACGCTATCCCAAAAAATTTCTTCGGTGAATGGTGGTTTGAAAGGATATATAGACCCTGTCTACTGGTGTGTTAAGAGTAGCGTGAAGATACAATTAAAGACCGGCGTATATCTAGTAAAATAATAAATAGTAAAATAAATAAACATCTTCACGCAATTCCCAATACAGGGGTAGACAGAGGTCTAGTCTAGACAATGAGGTCTAGGCTAGAAAAGAGGTCTAGTCTAGATAGGTGGTCAGCCCGTCGCCGCCTTTATGTCCAAGCCAAAGATATGAATCGTACATAGGTTTTGAAAAAACCCATTGGTACGAGCCTGCCACCTGGGGATAGAACTCGGGTCTCTCGACTCGAAATTCTGACCATACTTCCACTCTGCTATCGTGAATTTTTAAAATGTATATCTAGTAATATATAAATAAAGCAAGCGTCAACCTTAATTCCGTAACGAGCATTAACCTATATTGTGTCGACAGATCTACGGAGCTTTGCGTAACCACGCGAAACGCCATCATCGTTATATCATATCGGCATGTCCGTCCAAATTTAATACGGTCCCGAAGCTTGGGCGCGTATACCAGAAAACAGAAAAGTGCTGGTAATTTCGAAAATCGAAAATCGAAGCCAGAGAGAACAGATTAATAGATATCACGATCCTTATATACCTCTTTCGTTTCTTTCAAATTCAATTCCGAATAATTCGAAAGTATTGTGACTTGGCATTGGCAGATCTATACATGTTAATCAAAATCTTACTTCCTACTTACGAGAACTCATTTAAACAAATGAAGATAGAAAGAAGAATTATTTTATGAAGACAGAATGAATAGCGCGCTTTCAATCCACTCTTTGGTAAGTTACTATTGTATATCCCTGACATTTTTTGGATTTTTTGGATCTACGTGACAGGAATCTACAAGCCAGGCGTCGTCTTTATATCAAAGAGACTTGGCGCGATAATACTCTTTTCCTGCAGTACCTCATTTTTTCCTCCTCGCTAAATTACTTTACAATTTTTTTTTACTTTAAAATATTCAGTAAACAAACACTTTATACGAAGTAGGTGTGGATTTCATAATTTTTTATACATAAGACTTTAGGCGTAAGATTTTTTACAACTGTCGTCTTTGTCATTGGATCGATAGATAGATGGGTTTGATCCTTGAATAAACGTTGCATTGTTTGCTTGTCGTATAAATTTTATTTTACTTAAAAGCATAAAGGTCAAACACTACAAACTAAAAGTTTATAAAATCATTGACGACAACTTTTTTTATATCACTGTATTTTTTGGAACCGCATTCAAATTTACTCTACTACCTTAAGGCAGACTGGCATAGAATGCTTTTAGCATTATGTCCGCCATATTTTCCGTTACAGTTGCGTAAACTTTATTAAAATATAATAAAAACTTTTTACGTGTTTTTTTTCATGAAATATATTTTATAAAATTACGATGAAATTTTATATATTTTTAAGTGTGAATAGTCTTTATGATAAATAAATAACAATAAACATATAAATATGTTCACGCAATTCTCAATACAGGGGTAGACAGATGTCTAGTATAGACAATTAAGTCCCTTCGACCCACCTTCCACAGAAGATATTTTCGGGACAACGTGACAGATGGTGAGCCCGTCGCCATATTTATGTCCAAGTCAACTATATAATTCGTACATATGTTTTTGAAAAACCCATTGGTACGAACCTGTCACTTGGAGATCGAACTCTTGACTCGAAATTCCGACCACCCAACCACTCGGCTATCGTGACATTCAATGTCACGGTAGCCGAGTGGTTGGTCTTTATTATATTGGTCTATATATAGGTATGGTTGGTATAAATTTTTACAACATTTGACATCAATGAACAAAATTATCTAGGCCAATAAAAAAACCGTATGCCATGCGTGTACATCTACTTTTGCGATTGATTTATGCTCCGGTACAGAGTTCGTATCATGATTATTATATTCAAAAATGTGTATAAGGTGTCAAGAAGAACGCGGTATTTACTAACATGCGAACGGACCTGTCATAACATTAGTGCTTCATCATTTATCTTACCATATTTACGGTGTTTGTATTTGCTCATGCGCGAAAGTGATAATGCCACTGCAATAACTTTCAAAGTTATTGATATTTTGTTATGAAAAGAGATATATAGTTTTTGTTAATTGAATTTACAAACGACAAATGAAATAAATAAAGGAACGAACTAGTCTTAAATCACAAGATTAGTAGTTAAGTGTAACCTTTTTGTACCTTTACCTTTTTTAAAGTCTTTTATTATATAGTACTATGCCTTTTAGTATACATAAATTTAAGTGTACCTAAAGTAAAGTCACGATAGCCGTGTGGTTGGGTGGTCGGAACTTCGAGTCAAGAGACCCGAGTGATCGAACTCAGGTGGCAGGCTCGTACTAATGGGTTTTTCAAAAACTTATTTAGGTACGAATTATATCGTTGGCTTGGACAGAAAGACGGCGAAAGGCTCACCACCTGTCACTAGGGACTTAATTGTCTAGACTAGACCTCTGTACCCCTGTATTGGAAATTGCGTGAAGATATTTAATTTATTTTTAAGTGTACCTGTTTGGTAGGAAGAGGTTGAACCAATGAAGTCCTTTCGTCCCTCTTTTTACCAAATCTAATTCGAGACAACGTTACTGGTGGTGAGCCTGTAGCTTATTGTCCAAGCAAATGTTACAATATACGATATCTCTATATATTTAGATAAATTCATTTAATCAACCCATACTTAGAGTATAAAAATTCATATTCATCACACTAAGGTTTGCTGCTAGCGGGATTCGAATCCGCAGCCCTTAACTTCGAAGGCCTTCGACCCGATAACCGAGTTGGTAGTTGCCTTAACTACCAACTCCGTTAACGGGTCGAATTTGTTGTTATTTTATATGTATCGTTACAAATTTTAATTAAGCAATGATGCTTCTAAATACATTATGAAATAAAATATTGTATTTCCCATTAATAGTTTACTATAATAAACATATTTGGCAATGGACTCCAATAACCCTAAGTTATGGTCACGGTACTTCCATTGCCGTAAAGAAGGTAGGTTCAACCGCACCGAGTATACGAAAACATGGTAATAATATACATGGAATAAAACACTTCACAAGTCGTGGTAGTAAGTGGCCAGGATGTTATTAATAAAGCATGTTACCTAGATTCGATCCCCTAGGGGGTGGTTGGGGCGGTCGCTTTAAAAGTTTATAGGTCGAAAACAATCCATGTCCGACCGTCGAGTTGCGACACAAAAATGTGTATAGCAATTATAAAATCTAATATAATATCCAAAAATATGGTCGGTGGAAGACGGGTCGAAACGACTTAATTATCTAGACCTCTGTCTACCCCTGTATTGGGAATGGCGTGAAGATATTTTTTTAATAATACTATAGTATAAGAAAGAAAAAAATATATATCAATTAAAACAATGACAATAAAAAATATTGAAAAATTAACTAAAACGTCACAAACGTTAAATTAGGTCTTCATTTAAGCAAATTGTAACAGTAATATTGTGGTGCAGCGTTGATTTTCAAATGAATAATTTGTTAATTTTGAGGACGTGGCCAATTCACCAGCCACTACTGCACTGACGTGACGCACATACCCAAACTCCAAATTTGGCAGAGAAGTCTAGAAGTCCCCAGAAGTAGTAATATGCTACTTTACCTACTTACTAAAAAGGGTTTTATGATTTGTGCGTAGACTTTGAAGCTATCAACCCAATGATTATAATTTAAAAACAAGTCTGATTTTTTTTATAATATTAACTATAACTGCTATATTTTCTTGATGGCATGTATCATAAATATCCCCAACTGAGACGTATTTCGGTAGCTTAATTGTCGGCCAACACATACTCAACTCCCACCAAAAAAAAAAAAAAGATTTATGGTACAATCTTCGCTTATTATAGATTTGTCATGTAATTAATGTTCTTTCCTCTGAACACTATTCATTTAAATACCACTATAAATTGAACGTAAAATTCAAAGCCGTAAAGTATAAAATTGTACAGACAACTAATTACAAGGAATGTTTTTATACCATATTCATTTACACGTAATTCAATGATTTTGCCAAACTAATTTCTCTTATTCCAATTGCTTTAGGTTTATTTTGCAATACCTGCGATCACATGGTACCAGTAACACAGTAATAACTTGTGAGTCAAAACAGCACCGCATACACGTAGAGTTAAATGAACTTAAACTTGACCTTTAGATTTGTTGCGACCGCAATTATAATTTTTCATGTACATACTCGTACATACCACTTACTGGCGCACGAATGTAAGGTTATTATGTTCCATTGATGAAAGAAAGAGATGCCATAATTTTCTTTCTCCCATGACACTACTTAACGAAGTTTCAAGCAAAACTATTGGATACATCGACCGTACCGATTTTCGTTGATGTTTATTTTCACATTTAATTACAGATTTTATTGGAAATAAGTACGCAAATGTCACGAGGACATTTTAATGAAGAATTCTGATTGTCGTATTGGTGATGAAATTACTTTTTTTTTCATATAGAGGAGCGGTTAGATGGGAATGGAGGAATTTGGCTCAGGAGACCTATGTTCGATCCCTAGGAGGAAGGCCCGAACCACTGAATTTTTCGAAATTTATGTGCTATTTGTTTCGTTGGCTTCGTCGGCGCCAGGGGGAAAGCAATAAGCTCCGGTGAGATGCGGGTGGAAATGTCTGAACATGAGGTCATCCCAGTATTTATATACAATGCAACGAAATGCTGGAACAATCTACCACCCCTTTAGAGAAACATAGTAACGGTAACTTCATTTAAGACGAAATATGGCCTTTAAAATTACAAAACCAATAATAACTTTATTAATGAAATTTATTAGTATAGTACATTGTTTATTATTGTTTATTAATCAGTATAGTATAGTATAATACTATACAGTCAAAGATGGTGCTATGTTAGTATGGTACTTACTCTATCTTCTTCTTTCAATCGATTTTTCCGATTTGATTTTTTTCGTTATTATTTAGAAAATTGTTAATATTTTTAAATAGTTATGTCTTTTTATGTTTGCATGTTTATAACTACTATCAGCTCAAGATGGACTACAGGCAGCGCCTATAATTCAGTATCTATCCTAAAATTAGTGTTGCGGATACCCGTGACGTATGGTGAGAGTATGTTTGAAATATCTTGTATTTTTATTTTGTTTATTGCATAAAATTGTGCAAAGTTTTCTTTCTTTGCTTCTATAAGGAATACAGCCGAAATATTTGTCTTTTTTATATCAAGACGAAATAGAGGATAGTTAACGTCTTACTAAAAAAAAACACTTGGGCATTGTCATTTTGTTGCTCCATTTCATCTGATTAATTAAATAATTCTAAAACTTAATATGCAGCCAAAAAGCTGGGCATCCTTAATAAGGTGAAGCAGTACTTTAGGCTGTTGCAGCTCCTGACACTTTAAAAAACTCAGGTTCGATCCTGTATGGAGTACTGTAGCCACTTATGGAATGGCTCAGTTCGGACCAAGGGACCGTTCATTAAGACAACCTTCGGGGCCTTTGTGAACAGTGAACCTTTGATAGGATGTAAAGAAAGAAGAAAGAAATTATTCCCTACAGAGTAGCTAACAGTCTTAACCATTTTCAGATGTCTCATCTGTTATTGATAGTCTATGATAAACATGAGCGCAGTTCTTATTTTGAATCACGTTAGTGTACTGTTAAATATTGTAGCATAATGTTTCAATTGACGTCCTGTCAATGAATGTGTGTGTGTGTATAAATTCAATGTGTATATACTAGTATTTTAAGTGTGTGGTCGGTCATCGCCTTTCTAATCCTGAAAAAAAAATAACATAAAAAGTAAGAAACTATTTGTCAACTAGCGTTTACCATGTCCAGTTTAATTAGCAATGGGATCAACTCCACTTTAAGTTGGTTTTTTTATCAAATAAAAATGTATATGTATCAAATAAATATGTAATAGTACCAATGACTTTCTTTTATAACTTGCGTACGATTTATATCGTTTGTTTGGACATAAAGATGGCGACGGGCTCACCACCAGTCACGTTTTCCCAAAAAATGTCTTCGGTGGAAGTTGGATCGAAAAGGCTTAATTTTTTAGACCTCTGTCATTTTGCCTGCCAAAAAGTTGTCCAAATTATGTCAAACAATAAAAGTTTGTGGGATAAAGGTCTTAGAGAGTAAGGCGCATTTTACAAGCTACAAAGAATACTCTAAATGTAAAATACGACTAGGTCACCTGATACCACGTGGCTACTGCGGCTACACTTCAAAAGATAAATAATAAAAAAATAAATATCTTCACGCAATTACCAATACAGGACAGGGGTCTAGTCTAGACCATTAAGTCCCTTCGACCCACCTTCCACCAAAGATATTTTCGGGACAACGTCACACGTGGTGAGCCCGTCGCCGTCTTTATGTCCAAGCCAACGATATAATTCGTACTTAAGTTTTTTGAAAAACCCATTGGTACAAGCCTGTCACATTGGGATCGAACTCGGGTCTCTCGCCTGGAAATTCTGACCACCAAACCACACGGCTATCGTGACTTTGTGACTTCAAAAGATGATTGATAGAGATACGTGGTGACCCTCAAAGATTAAGATGAATTGTCCGTGAAAAGGCAGGCTTTCTTTCCTTTTCAAACCGGGACACAACAGTTCTAGTAACTTTTTCATTCACAAAATATACATATATCATATAAAACATACATAAATATAAAATTATACAGTTTTTTTATATAATTTTGGGAGTCATTAATTTGAAAATATTATAACTATTTAGAATTTACAGTTGTAAGTTATTATACTATAACGATTTTAAAGTAGATTAATAACTTAGAATATATTCAATAAAAACGGGTAACAAATTCGGTAAATGTAAAATACACAGTCATAATCTATTATGTGCCTTTGTGTTGACCTTCTCTTTATGGTCAATTAATATTGATTATAGAAATAAACAAGTCAATGCAAACCTATTAATATCGTGTTAATCCAATTATCCACCAATAAATATGATAAATAGTTGTCAACTTTATAAAATAAAATTCTTAAAAAGCCTTATCTTAAAACAACAATGAGAAAAATATGTTCATATTTTAAGGCGAGTTCGCACTAGTCGTATAGCATACAAATAATAATGTTTTATTGTTTATGAAATAGACGGGTAAATGAGCAAGCTTTATAGCAGTAGGTTTTTTAGAATAAGGTGATTAACGAGCAATCGATTCATACGTAAGTCCTTTCGACCCATCTTCCACCGAAGAGATTTTTTGACACAACATGACAGGTGGTGAGTCCGTCGCCGGCTTTATGTCTAAGCCAACGATATAAATCGTACATACGTTTTTTTTTTTTTATAAAACGCCATTGGGCCGAGCAACGAGCCTGCCACTTTGGGATCGATCTCGAGTCTCTCTTGACTCGAATTCCGATCATCCAACTACTCTGTCATCGTGACTTCATGTAATAGTATAAATGTAAAATTAATATAAAAAGCACATTTACCTGTTTTCACAATTATTAAAGTCATTGTACATATTCATTGTACATTGTACATACAACAAATAATTTCAAAAGTCCTTACCTTTCCTTACTCCTATTCTCTCCGCCAATCCAACGTCTGCCGCGCGGATGGATGCATGGCTAGGGGCAAGACTAGTCGTTAGCGTGCCACACTGCCCTGGGACTGCGTAAATTACCGCGGTATAAGCCTTCTCAGCGTCGTCGGTAAATTGTATGCGAAAGTGTTGATTGAAAGGGTTGTGAATGAAACGGACGAAAAAGTATGGGATGCACAAGCGGGATTTAGAAAGGGAATGGGGTGTACGGATCAGGTCTTTTCCTTGCGGTGCATAGCCGAAAAGTGTCTGGCTAAAAACCAGAACGTCTATTGCACGTTCGTGGATCTAGAAAATATATGATATCGGTCTATGATAGAGTGGTGAGGAATGAATTGTGGTCAGCATTGTCCGTGAAAGGTGTCAGCAGTATCCTCATACGAGCATTGCGATCGCTTTATAGGGATTCCTGTGCTTGTGTAAGGATAAACGGGGCATACACTGATTGGTTTAATATCGAAAAAGGTGTTAGACAGGGATGTGTAGCGTCACCGTGGCTGTTTAATCTGTTCATGAACAATTGCTTGACAGATTTAAAAGAGAATGAAAGTGGGTTGAGAGTGAATGAGTTACTCGTCAAATGTTTTCTGTATGCTGACGACCAAGTATTACTAGCGTCTTCAGCCGAGGAGTTGCAGGAGATGGTAACTGCTATGAGTGGAGCTTTTGTTAGAAAGGGGATGAAGATGAATGTAAAGAAGACGAAAGTGATGGTGTTTGAAAGAGATGAGGCCATGACATACTGCAATATAATGATTGGAGATGAACAAATTGAACAGGTGAATGAGTTTGTGTATCTGGGTTTAAAGTTCACAAGAGATGGAAAGTGTGAGAGTATCACTCTCACACTTTCCATCTCTTGAAAGAAGAGTGAATGCAGGAAACATGGTGAATGGAGCTTTGCACTCCTTTGTGAGCAGTCGGATGGTGTCTAACAAGGCTCGTTTGGCTGTGCATAGGGGAGTTTTGGTTCCGACACTCATGTACGGAAGTAAAAGTTGGGTATGGCAGAAGAAACATGAAAGCAGAGTAAATGCAGTTGAGATGAGAGCATTAAGAAGTATGTTAGGAGTTAAACTGAGCGAAAGGATAAGGAATAGTGAAATAAGGAAACATTGTGGTCTGAAAGAAGATGTAGTGACTAAAATTGAGAAAGGTATGCTGAGATGGTTTGGCCAAGTCGAGAGAATGAATGAAAAATGATTGACGAAAAAAGCATATAAGGCGAGTGTGAATGGAAGTGTAGGAAGGGGAAGACCTAGGCGGACGTTTCGAGACCAAATCAGGGACCTCCTGAAAAAGGCCAGGTCAAGAGTACCCTGAATCGAAGAAAATGTATGAAAGGAATAATGAAAGTGGACGAAGCGAAACAAGTATGTAAGGATCGTAGCAAGTGGAAAGAAGTGGTCTCTGTCTACCCCTACGGGAAAGAGGCGTGATTATATGTATGTATGTATGTGTGTAAAAGCTCGCCTAAAATTAAGTATGTAACTTTTAGGGACCTACCTCCTCTTTTCTCTTAAAATATTTTCCAATCAAGAGGCGACTAAGGAAACCGTCTCGATTGACAACATGACAAGAAAACGAGAATATAAAAAACCCATCTCGAAATATACCAGACCTAAATTCGGAAAATCAGTGATGGACTGCAGCATCTATGGTGCAAGGTACTGCGATCGCCAAAGCGCTTACTAAACGTGGCGATTACAGTAAACACTGTTCTGTACAGGCCGTTATAGTATGATAAATAAATAAAATAGATATATTCACGCATAGACCCTGAGGGAGTATGACGGGGTAGCCAGATTAGTACATAGTCATAGACATGATGATGAGTCGTTATCTAATCTTGTATTTTTATATAAATCATTGTTTTATAATGTAGTCCGGGTCTTAGAAAAGCAAAGATTTTATTGTAGTTAAACTTTTTGCGTGTAACACTTTAACAGTATGAATATTATAATGAAACGAGTGCCTGATAGTTATGTAAATGGTGTCATTATACCGGCTTATTGAATAATTTAACAATAATTTACATTAACAAAATCCGATCAGCGACGTAATGGGCGGAAGATTAAGGTGTTTACACATTGGCGAAGACCAAATTGTATCGAGTTGATCCTTTTAATGTTAATATATACAGATGGTAGTACTTAAAGTTAAACTTAAAGTTCTTAACACTATGCTGACGTTTGGACTCTCTGATTTATTTAACACGCTTTTATAAGCTTGCTGTATATATATGTATGTAACGGAATCTTTGAATGTGACCCCACCCACTTTGAAACTGCATACTTATCAAGGAGCGATGACAATACAATAATTTTATAAATTTATTCAAAACAATATAATAAATAAATAAGTAAAATAAATAATAACTTCACGCAATTCCCAATACAAGGGTAGACAGAGGTCTAGTCTAGACAATTAAGGCCCTTCGACCTTCCACCGCAGATATTTTCGGAACAACTAGACAGGGTGGTAAGCCCGTCGCCGTCTTTATGTCCAAGCCAACGATATAATTGTACATAAGTTTTTAAAAAACTCATTGTACTAGCCTGTCATCTGGGGATCGAACTCGGGTCTCTTGACTCCAATTATATTAATAATATAATAGTTTCAAAAACCAAAAAAAAAACAAGCTTTGATAACTGGCCGAACTAACATGGTTCTAGTAAATGCTATTTGAATTGTTGTATTGCCAGTCAAACAAAAATATCTACAGACCGTTCCTAACACTGGGGTAAACAGAGGTCTAGACAATCAAGTCCCCTCGACACACCTTTCACCGAAGACTTTTTTTGGTACGACGGGACACGTATGCCTGTCGCCGTATTTCTGTCAACAAAGGCTTCTATTTACTCTAAAAATGAAAGGATCCCGCAGGAATTCCGAAACAGTCCCCAAAGCTAGTTACATATTAGTGCGAATGTTTTGGAAATTGGGATAGAGATAGATTATAGTCTGAAATAGTACCACGG
Source organism: Sericinus montela (assembly GCA_029286605.1). Taxonomy (NCBI): domain Eukaryota; kingdom Metazoa; phylum Arthropoda; class Insecta; order Lepidoptera; family Papilionidae; genus Sericinus; species Sericinus montela. The sequence continues at coordinate 10,134,531 of JAGSMR010000019.1, read as the reverse complement.
GCATGTTTTCTCCTGGAAAAATATATGGTTTATACGGAGAGATCTGAAACGGATTTTAATTTGTTGTATTGGGGTTCCACGGAGAGACGATGGTTTCATTTTTTTTTCTTTTCACTCTAGAAAATTTAACGATAAGATCTGGAGAAAGAAAATATCCGCTGGAATTTTGTAGTTATGCGCAGACTAAGTTTTAAAATTATTATATGTATATAAAGATAAAGTGTGAAAGATCTTTACAGGCAGAAAAAAAAGAACAAAAGGCGTTCCACGAAACGAACTCGTTTCAAATCGATTGAATGGAATACATTACTTTTTTTAAAATGATTAATCGAGCACCGTTATCAGATAATATTTTATTGGCTTCTTTAACAAAGTATGAATGAATGAATATATATTTATTGTCTACCACAAATTACAGAATACATATAAACTAACAGTAATAAACAATGGAATGCACAAATTTATTATAAAGTATTTAAATTCTAAAAAAGTCACAGTAGCCGAGTGGTTAGGTGAGCGGAATTCAAGTCAAGAGACTCAACTGGATCCCCAGGTGACAGGCTCGTACCAATGGTTTTTTTTTTTTTTCAAAACCTGTGCGATTTATATCATTGGCTTGGACTAAGAGGTGTGTCGAAAGGACTTAATTGTCATGACCTCTGTCTATCTCAATATTAGGAACGGCGTAAAGATATGTTTATTTATTCATTACTATTTAAATTAAGTATTTAAATTACTATTTAAATTAAGTAATAGACAATTAAGTCCCTTTGACCCACCTTCCACCGAAGATATTTTCGGGACAACGTGACAGGTGGTGAGCCCGTCGCCGTCTTTATGTCCAAGCCAACGATATAATTCGTACATAAGTTTTTGAAAAACTCATTGGTACTGCCACCTGGTGATCGAACTCGGGTCTCTCGACTCGAAATTCCGACTACCCAACAACTCGGCTATCATGACTTGTATCGTATGTATCGTGGCTCGGATATTTAGAGTAATCAAATATATCTTTTTATCATCGTTTCATCATAACGGCCTCTTAAGAGACCTCTGCAGGACATGAGCCTTTCTCTAACGAGGTTTCTACTAGTCTAAGGTGCCATGACCTTAGACGCTGCTGCCCATCGCCGGTCTCCTAATGTAATATCACCATCTGTAGATATCTTGGTACCTTTGTTATCTTCAAGGCTTTTCCGTTATTTGCCTCTTACGACACCCAGAAGAGATGGAGTGACTGTACGGTCAAGAATTTTTCAAATGGTTATCCCACCATCTATTGGTTGCCAACTGTATTTTTAAATATTGTTCCTTAGTCGCGTTTGACGACACCCACAGGAAGTCATCCAAATGGCCATCCATGTATTTTTATTTCAATCAATGTATTTTTACTACGTAACCACACGGCCACGGCCAACTGTTTAATAAAATATATTTATGTACATTTAAAACGAAAATATATTACAGGCCGAAGGGGTGGCGAGATTGGATTTCGAGGCAATCCCAAGTTCAATCCCCAGGTGGTAGTCTCGTTCTAATAAGTTTCTTTTAAAAACTTATGTACGATTTATATTGTTGGATTTAACGTAAAGACGGAACAGGCTTAAGATCTGTCACGTTATCCCAAAAGAATGTCGTCGGTAAAAGGTGGGTTGAAAGGATGTAATTGTCTGGACTTCTGTCTGCCCAAGTATTAGAAATCGCGTCAACATAATATAAAAAAATATCTACTCTGATACAGCAGCTATCGTATAATGACTGTACATTAAACTTTAAGCCATTAACATCTTAAACAGATACTATACTTTACAATTCAGACAGTTTGATGGATTCACCGTTTATCACCTTAGATGATTTAGGACTTAATTTGATAGCACCTACCAAAGACCATATTAAAAAGAACTCTGCGTGTTGGTACCGAGGAAACTTTGCAAAATGAAATCGGATTCTTTTGTATTACAACGCACTGGTTGCGGAGGTTCAACATAAATTGGTTGATTACTTTGATTTATGTGTAGGAGAATTTATATTTGACAAAGCATTATATACGAGCGTGAAAATATCTTCGTTATGGTTAAAAGTGTCGTTCAATTCACGTACATTATGGTTTATTTATTTTCATGTATTTTTTTTTAAGTTTTAGTGCATGTATAATTTTAGCTTATCTCAGAAATATCGGGTATTTGTAATTAAATACTAAAAGCAGCCTCTTCTGTTTTTTGCTGCTTGCTGTTGCTTCTGCCATTTAGGCAGGATAATCATCTCGATGAAAACGCGTCTGAAATTCAACTGTCGTCCAACAGTTGTTTTGGCTGGCACTGCATTCGCCAATCGCATTGCCAACCGTAGCGATTTTAAAAACCCTTCTTTACGGGATAGGCTTATGTCCTAGAACATTAACAGGCCGTAATATACTTATATATGTATAGTGAGAAATGCAATCTGTACCTGTACAATCTATAATGAAAATACAAACTAAAATTGATTGAACTTGTGCACTATAATTCTATTATTTCATAATTCTAGATATTAAGAGTGTAAATTAAATCATGTAAAAGCCGACGTTTCCTCTATCCAAGCATGTAACTTCTCTAACGTTAACATAAGTTGTCGTTTTTAAATCAATTTATTATTTTCAAGTATGAATTTATTAATTTATTATTTTTATTATTTTGAATTACGTGTTTGAATTTAAAGCGTTTAATTTGTTTAAACATATGGCATAATTTACTTTATGGCTTCGGTTTCATAACCCATTGTTTTTTAAGAATTTTTGTAATATTGTCATGACTTTTTAAATAATTTTAACTTATGTACAACTACACATAACATATGGGTAACACTATATTTTTTAAACTGCAGCATCAATTTTGATGTAAGTTGCACTGTTCCCTTAGTTGAAGGAAACGTAAGCCATTAAAAAGGAATGATTACAATTTAATTATTATTATTAAACCTATATAGGTTGTTGGCGATGTGTTCGCTATGGCTACCCTGGCATATGACAGGGTAGCCAGAGCGAACACATCACCAAGTGTCTTGATCCTTACAAAAATATACAACTTTGCACACCATGCACCATGCAGTCACGATAGCCGAGTGGTTGGACGGTCGGAATTTCGTGTGAAGAGACCCGAGTTCGATCCCCAGATGGCAGTCTCGTACCAATGGGTTTTTCAAAAACTTATGTACGAATTTATCGTTGGCTTGGACATCGAGGCGGCGACGGGCTCACCACCTGTCACGTTGTCCCGAAAATATCTTCGGTGGAAGGTGGGTCGAAGGGACTTAATTGTCTAGACTAGATCTCCGTCTACCCCTGTATTGGGAATTGCACACCATACACCTAAATAATTTTGACGACCCAATAGCCAAGTGAAGTGACCCAGCTTTCGAAGCTTAGGCTTGAGGGTTTGATTCCCGCTAGGGGAACACATTTGTGTGATAAATAGGAACGTTTGTAGTAGAGTCTGGGACTTTTATACGTATATATCAATATTTATTATGACTTAATTATCTAGACCTCTGTCTGCTCTTATGTTAAGAATATAATTTTGTGCATTTGGAAGACCATATATGTTTACACAGTAGTTCCAATAATATGACATGTGATATCAATTCGACAATTAATAACCTCCATTTCTTTGAGGTCAGTTAACAAAAAGATGACGACGTTTCAATAATCTCACAATACAGTTCTCCGAAAGAGACTTTTTATTGAAACAAATTATAAACATGAGATGTGTGTTACAATCATTTTTGATGAATAAGAACTACACTAATTCAAATAAGTTAAAAGACATTAATGTTCTATAATTACACGTTGTAAGTAATGAAACAATATGTCCCAAAGCCACAAGTCACGACGTATTTGGCAAGTCAGAGTTATAATTGACGTTCCGCCTACACCAAACTGAATGATACTTAATTAAACAGCCACACAAATCAATGTGTTGGTTACCTTCTTTTTTTTTTTCAAACAATGTCCCAGATCGTACAAAAGACTAATCAAGAGATTAGCATCTGAAAGTTAGCGCTGACTAAAAATACTCGTTACGTATAATCATAATGAACAACAACGTTCAGCGTCAGGTGTACAGTAACAGATGTATTCTTTCGAATTTCGCTTCGCACTCTATCTGAATGAACATGACAGCTCTAGAAACAAAATTATGCTGTTGGTTATTTTAAGATCGCGTAGTATAATGGTTAATTTGTCCGATTTCTGTGTCTTAGGTGATTTGTATTGAATTCCGTTCGAAATAAGTATTTAAATTTTATCTGATAATTACTTTTTTAGTGATTGTTGTCGTGTGATAATGTCTTCAGAATATACCCCACACAGGGGGTGTGTGGGGTATATTCTGTGGGTGTTGTTAGAGGCAATTAAGGGAAAAGCGCTGAAAATGTAATTACTACCGACAGGTAAATAAAAAATTGCTAAACTTATGTATACACAATAAGTTTGAGACCCCGCCACGCACTGCCAAAGCTTTATAATAATAATAGTATCCCGCCCGTTTTGACTTTGGATCTATGACTATTGCGAGTGTCGTTCGTGTGCTCACAGGTGACTGACGAAACCGATTTTTGCGCTGAACATGCAAGCACATTGAGCGCAAGTCAACAACCCTCCGACATAGGTGTGGGTGATGGCTGCAGGTAATCGAGCGGAACGAGACGCGCTCAAGCGTCTCGTTTGACATCGGACTAATTCACGCGTACTTCCTCATACTCTAACACCTTAGTGCTCACGGTCCGCCTCCACAGTGATCGGTCCTCAGCCATTGTCTCCCATTGTGACAGATCTAAGTCACATTTCTTCATGTGGCGCATAAGTACATCTTTGAACCGCCGTAATTGGCCGCCTTGTTTTCGCTTGCCATTATGCAGTTCAGAATAGAAGACGCGCTTGGTCACAGCAGTATCAGACATCCGTGAGACATGGCCGCACCACCTCTGTTGCCAACGGTTTAGTACCTCGATTGCGAACACATACCACTCACCCTAAAGAAGGACCGAAGGAAGGAAGGAAAAACTTTATAAGAAAGGTTATCATAATATAAATATAACCCCTAGGAATGAGGTGATCGCTCTCAAGCTATTTCTAGAAAATATCACATCACGTTTGTATAATACATTATATTGTAAAAAAAATAATGACCAAAAGAGAGGATATCTACGGAGTTTCTTTCGCCTTTTTCTTCTCCGTAAGAGGAACCTCATTACGAAACGGTGGAAGATTAAAAATAACTATCGATAAACGAATGTACATTCTGATGTCGATAAATAAATGATTTAATTTGATATGTGCGAGGTGTCTGGTACTAAGAGCGCCAATCCACTTGCTAAGCTGGCGATTATGGCAAACACACCCGTATAGGAGAGTCTAACAGGCTGTTATGATAATGATGAGTCGTTGTTATTGTTTTAATTCCCTGAACTTTGGCGTATAAGTCACGATAGCCCAGTGGTTGGGCGGTCGGAATTCGAGGCAAGAGACCCGAATTCGATCCCGAGGTGGCAGACTCGTACCAGTGGGTTTTTTCAAAAACTTATCGTACGAATTATATCTTTGGCTTGGACATTAAGACGGCGACGAGCTCACCACCGGGCAGTGATGTCAATATCTTATTGTCGTCGTATGATACGGTAATAAGTGAGAGTGCCTTATGTTTCCTTCTACAATTGAGAAATTTTATTCCCAACTTGGTTATCAACTTTCAATGGACTTGAAAGTTATTACGTCGCAATGCCTCGTAATAACGTCATCAGTATCATACATTTTACAAATATGAAGAATTACACAGATAACGTTCTGAAAAATGAATATGCAGAATAGTTCCTCCATAAGAAGTGTTTGCAATAATGGCCACGTTTGGCGAATGGATTGGCGATCGCTGTACCTATTAAAATGCCTTATTCTATGTTTATGTTATGTCTATCTTATTCTGAGGTCTGGAATAATTAGTAATTGAGTCTAGACAATTAAGTGATTTCGACCCACCTTCCACCGAAGACATTTTTGACATTTGGACATGATAGGTGGTCATCATCACCTTCGGCTATCGTATATAATATAAAATACATAAACTATCTTCACGTAATTCCCAAATACAATGAATAATGAACAAAAAAGAAGAGAGAGGTCTAGTCTAGACAATTGAGTCCACTTCGACCCACCTTCCACCGAAAATATTTTCGGGACAACGTGACAGGTGTTCAGCCCGTCACCGTCGTTATGTCCAAGCCAACGATAAAATTCGTACATAAGTTTTTGAATAACACATTGGTACGAGCCAGTTAACTGGGGATCGAACTCGTGTCTATTGACTCGAAGTTCCGACCACCAAACCATTCGGCTATCTTGACTTTTTAAATTTAGAATTTAATTTAAAAAAAAATCAAATTTACTATTATTAACAAATACGATGACTGTATAGGAACTAGGAATATAGGCAATCTTATCTCTAAAGAGCTATCTGCTCCAGACAGCCTTAGGTAAAGGAAAATTTACCCAATAAATAGTGGGAGGTGGTGTGCTTATAATATTATAATATGTAATATTATAATATGTAATATTATAATATGTAATATTATAATATGTAATACTATTTAATACCAACGCATGATGTTTTGAATCAAACAATGCATTATCTTCCTGGTATGCGTCTGAACAAAGATTTCGTCATCAGATTCATGCTGATTTTATTAACAATAGAAATTCCGAGATGTAATACCACTGATAACGGTGTAAATATTAGTGGATCGCATTACGATGTCACTGTTAGAACTTACCAAGGACGTTAATGTTTATAACAACTTGCCATTCCTGTTAAATTAAATCATTTAGTGCAAACTTAATTTGAACATTTTGTTTCAAACATTACTCTCTCTTTCTAATACGTGTCTATCTGAATAAACGCGGAAGAAATAAAAATGTTTATTGATAAAATTAAGATTATTTAGTTCATGGTCATCGTCAATAATCGACTGGTGAAAAGTCTACTGAAGGCTTATGAGAGATTGTTTATTTACCGCATTATATTTCTGTAGATCGAAGCAGCCTCGTACCAATGGGTTTTTCAAAAACTTATGTACGAATTATATCGTTGGCTTGGGCACAAAGGCGGCAACGGGCTCACAACTTGTCTCGTTGTCCGGAAAATATCTTCGGTGGAAGGTGGGTCAAAGGTATTTAAATGTCTAGACTAGACCTCTGTCTACCCCATTATTGGGAATTGCGTTTATTTATTTATTATTATTTTATTTTTCGACTAAAAAAATTAAGTCACAATTATTTAAGATGAATGCAAAAAAGAATGCAGCTGCTGTGTTCCGGATTGAAAGGTATTAGTAGTCCATATACGAGTATGTAACAATACATATAAGATATACACATACATACATAGGGACTATATCAAATACATTGCTCTGATTCCAAAGAAAGTAGCTAAAGTAACTTGTGTTATAGACTCGGAAACAATCGGTGGAAGGTTATGAAGTAAAAGGCAATATTTTTTGGTGTTCAGGAGTAACAAACGTCTATAATTCTTACACTTTGTCCCACACTATTTTGGCTTCAATTAGTTAAAAACACCTAAAAATAATACCTAAATTTAATCTGATAAATTAAGGTACATTGCCTTGAACGATGGAAAAAACTTGGAGGAAAAATTTACTTCTCACATTTGAATGCCATTGTATAATCAAATCACGAAAATTTTAAAAGTTGCCTCAAGTTATGTACATAGCAGTTTTGCAGTTTTGGTTACGCAAACAGCCTACATAATTTTAAGTTCGCACGAAATTCTGCAAATTCCATACATGGTAAGCCTCGACGCGACAAAAATCGTGAACAAATATTTGGTTAGAAGAAAACCTGATATTTTAGGGTTCATTAACTATGTTAGCGAACAATTGTTTTGCTTTTCTTCAATTATCTTAGCCTATACATGGATTTAATCCTTTTTTCCTACTAATAATATAATATGTGAAAGTTTGTGTATTTGTATTTTACGTCGTGTGTATTATGTGTTTAAATATATAATATCAAATGCACAATCACAATCGCTTGAATGCTCGCTTGCTTGATTTTGCTTAACGGATTTTCATCTGTTATTATGGAATCCGAAAATGGATAGCTAAATTTATTTAGTGAAATTAAAAATAACGCAGGAATTTCGAGACAACGGTAAACAAGGCAGAAGCTAGCGTATTTGTCAGTTACTATCACGTATTGATCATCGTATTTATTTGTTTACTTATTCTTTAACACACATAACAATAGTAAATGAAAGTAAAAGATAGTAAAGCAAACTTACCGCTAAAACAATTCTTTGCCAACCTTAAGTTTTTACACTCTAAGTTCGTGGATTAAAGTTCATAACTTAAAGCTAAAAACGGCAGCTTTTGCTGGTGTGAATAGTCTCTCGATCGTTTTATTTTGATCTAACAGAACATCAGCGAGAAGTAGATACATTTTGTACCCTACATTTCGTGAAAAGGAAACTCTCCCTTTCCCTCCCCACCACTTTGCCTTCTGATTACTACTACTTTTAAATAATCAGCCGCTAAACGTTTGCTCTTTACTTGACTGGATAACTTATGACTGACTTATGTTGAATGGATCTTTGCCTGCCTTGACTTAAAAAAAAAAAAAAAATGCTCTAACACCTATTGCTGGCAGTATATACTCTTGTTGAACCACGGTCTTTAAAAAAAACGTTCATTTTCGTCGATATTTATTTAACGTAGGCGGTGTGATGTTTTTGCCAGTGAAGTTATACATTTGAGGTGGCATATTAGCAATTTTGTTAGTACAAACAATAAATCGATAAGTTAAATATTTGGTTTATGCTACGATAATGCTAGAGATACAAGTGTGGCGACGAAAAACACTTATTATATTTGTTTAATATGATTCAGTGTGATTTTATTATTCTACGCCTGTATTCACGCTTGCGTTGTTTTACTTAGTTATATTATTGGGTGTTAATTTATGAAATTGTAGTTTTATAGTATGACCAATAGCCTGCCTCGTTGGTAGGTAACCTACCTTCAAAGCTTGTCGTGTCCCTCTTGCGTGATGACTACGAATATTTGTACTCGAGTCATGGGTTTTTTTTGAATAATAAGACTAAAATAATAAACAAACATTTTCTTGATTTCACAAGTAAGTCATTTCTTTTTTTTATATAGAAAAGAGAGGCAAACGAGCAGGTGGCTCACATGATGGTAAGTGATCACCGCCGCCCATGAACACCCGCAATAGCAGAGGCATAGCAGATGCGTTGCCGGCCTTTCAGTGACCCCCCCCCCGAATTGGAGGAGAGGGGTGTGTGGGCCTCCGGTTACCTGCACTCACCAGACGAAACGCAGAAGTTTGTGAGACTTCTACTTCACGCCGGTATTCTGTGAGGTCGTGGTACATCCCCGGTCGAGCCGGCCTATTCATGCAACAAAAAAAGCTGATGCGTGGCTCTACCACTGTTAAATTTCGATTTATCTTCCGAAGATTTAAATATTACATATTTTTGGGACAACGTGACTGGTGGTGACCATGTCAACGTTGTTATGTTCAAGCCAACGATATAAATCGTACATAAAAAAATATCTTCACGCAATTCCCAATACAGGGGGTAGACAGAGGTCAAGTCTAGACAATAAAGTCCCTTTGACCCACCTTCCACCGAAGATATTTTTGGGACAACGTGACAGGTGGTGTGCCCGTCGCCGTATTTATGTCCAAGCCAACGATGAAATTCGTACATAACCTGGGGATCGAACTCGGGTCTCTCGACTCGAAATTCCGACCACCCAACAACTCGGCTATCGTGACTTAAGTCGTACATAAGTTTTCGAAAAAACCTTTGTTACAAGCATACCACCTGGGGATCAAACTCGGGATTCTTGAATCGAATTCCGATCACCTAACCACACAGCTCGTGAATCTCTCGTCTCAAAGTCGTATCAAAGTTCTTCACTTAAATAGCCATTAAAAAAAAAGGTAAAGTAAATATACCTTGAAGTGATCAGCACGCAATTACCACTATTTTTCTGCCACTTTTCGATCCAGCCGCTATGTTGTTTTGCTGTCACTTAATTCATGTCTATATCTCTTCATATCGGTCGATATCTCTTCATACCTACTCATCAATTTGAACCTCTCTATGTGCATTAGTTAATTCACCCGGTGCTGATTTCTCAAGGTTTTTTTCTCTAAACTTAATATCAAAATATCAAGCAAGCATTTTTTTATCTTCACGCAGTTTCCCATACAAAGATAGGCAGAAGAAAATCTCTGTCTAGACACAATGATGTCTTTTTGGCCCACTTCGCCGAAGCTTATTTGGGACCAAGTGGTGAGCCTATCGCCTTCTAAAAGCACGCAAGCAACAGTACAATGTACTTTCATACATATCGTTTTTTTTTCATAGATGGTATTTATATACAGATAGAAACATCCATGACTCGAGTACATATTCATATTCATGTTTTGTGTTGTTGTTTGCCCCTAGCTGGATTCGAACATACAACCCTTAATCGCAGTAAGAAGAAGAACCAATTCGTCTACCGCGTCGGTTTAATATCTTGGTTATCGATGATCAACTTCCAATAGCACTTATAAATTCATCGTTTTCAGCTATGTGTCGAGAATTCCTGGTGCTAACTAACTGCACACTACGCTTTTATATCTTCAAGTCGAAGTTACTATGAAATTGCTAAGAAACTGATATCAAAATGATTTCGTTAATTGTGTTGTTAGTTCTTTTAGTCGCAACATTGATATTGCGATCTAGGACTATATCTCCTACGTTGAAACTACACTTACAAATACTCTTAATATTGAGGTTCGGATCACAAAATGGAAACTCATAAAGAATGTAATAGCTTTTTTGTAATAAAAATATCGAACATTGGATAAGACGAAATCAAATAAATTCCAAACATAGGTATTTTTATGTTATTTTTCAATTAAAGTACCAAAATTTCGCCGAAACACGTTGTCACAAAACCAGTCCTATTTCAATATCGGCGACATATTTTTTGCTTACAATATTAATATGCAAGATCGTAATCTTAAATGATTGTAATAGCTTATAATGTATTCAGTATCGAGAAGAAAAAAATGCCTTAGTTGTTCGACGAAGCGCATGTGCCTATAACTAATGACAATGTTTTTTTATCACTATACACGCTTCGCGTACTCTTTCGAGCTAATCGGAATATTTGCGTATGGCGCTCACAGAGTTATGAATATTATAGATATTTCTATGTATTCCAATTCATATATAGAATAAACAGCACAGCCACAAATTCTATAACATTCCTAACTCTATAAATCATTAAACATCATGTTCCTTATTATAATGTGCAACAGAAAATCAATAATAAGGAGGCAAACCGCAACCGCGCTTGAAGGTAGTTCAATATAATATTACATTGCAAGGTCTTCTGCACTAAAAGACACAATAGCCGAGTTGTTAGGTGATCGGAATTCGAGTTAAGAGATCCGAGTTCAATCCCAAGGCTCGTACCAGTGGGTTTTTTCAAACTATATACACAGACAGGTCATAAGTATTGTCACGCAGCAAAAAATTTTCTTTTAGAATGCTGGCCACAAAAAAGTTTATTGAATTCGAATTTCGAATTGTTCATGAAAATAAAACCACATACTTTTTAGAATTTTACTCACTTTTAAATATGGAGTGGACGCTTAAAGACCGTGTTGCAGTTATTGCGTTGCATCGTTGCAGTTACGCGCCAATTCAAGTTTTTGACATACTGAAAAATTTGAATATAACCTAAAGATTCTTTTATCGTACCATCAAACGATACAATGAAGACTCTAGCGTAGATAATAGGTCAAGAAGTGGTCGCCCTCGGTCTGTTAGGACTCCAGCAGTGATAAAAGCTGTGAAGGCTCGAATTCAAAGAAATCCCAAACGTAAGCAGAAACTGTTGGCCCTTCTGATGGGGTTAAGCAGAACCACGGTGAAAAGGGTGTTAAATGAAGACTTAGGGCTTCGGGCATATCGAAGAAAAACAGGACATTGTTTGAATGCTCGTCTAATGCACCTGAGACTGAAGAGATGCCGCGCTTTGTTAAAGCGGTACGCGGGAAAAAAATTTCGGGAAATCCTTTTTTGTATTATGGATGGAAAAATTTTTTACCGTAGAAGAGAGGTACAACAAACAAAATGATAAGGTGTGCGCACACAGTAGTTAAGAAGCGAGCAACAGTATTCCGCGTGTCCAACGAGGTCATTTTCCATCCTCGTTCATGGTATGGTTAGGAGTTTCTTATTGGGGCTTAACAGAGGTACATTTTTGCGAGAAAGGTGTAAAAACGAATGCAGTTGTGTATCCTGGATATGGAACCTGTTTCTCATACCATGTTCAATAACAGGCACTGGGTATTCCAACAAGATTCGGCGCCAGCTCATAGAGCGAAGAGCACACAAGACTGGCTGACGGCGCGTGAAATCGACTTCATCGGGCACGAAGACTGGCCCTCCTCCAGTCCAGATTTGAATCCGTTAGATTACAAGATATGGCAAAACTTGGAGGAAAAGGCGTGCTCAAAGCCTCATCCCAATTTGGAGTCACTCAAGACATCCTTAATTAAGGCAGCCGCCGATATTGACGTGGACCACGTTCGTGCTGCGATAGACGACTGGCCGCACAGATTGTAGGCCTGTATTCAAAATCACGGAGGTCATTCTGGATAAACTTTAGTGTCATAAGAATCTATGTTTTGTTAAGTTCATTTTGGTATATAAATAGTTACATAATGAATAAACTTGTTTTAATTATTTTAGGTTAAACATGTGACAGAATTTATGACCTGACTAGGTATATGTATACTATATATAACTATATATAACTATAATATCGTTGGCTTGGACATAAAGACAGGCTCGCCAATTATTACGCTCTCCCAAAAATTTGTTCGGTGAATGGTATATCGAAAGGATTTAATTGTCTCGACCTTTGTCTACCCCTGTATTGGGAATGACGTGAAGATATTTAATATTTAAATGTTTTTAAGGTCTTCTAAATATCACGAATGGCATGCGGTTAGCATGCCAGAAGGGTTACAGAATAGCTTCCGTGTAATATTTTCTCAAGCGCACCAGCAGCTGGTAAACGGATGCCACAGGAAGATGAATGCGCTTAACTACATTGCGTAAAAATGTCGTGGGAGGCAGTCCATCATTAATTTTATAAGGCCACTTATAGAAAAGAAATGACTATTTATTAATATAATTATATAAAGCACTATGTAAAGTTTTAGTTTGAAACATCTTGCAGAACTCTAGAATGCTAAAATGTTACCATTCTTTCACTCTTGCAACGTTTTTAAATTCATATTCATTTTAAATTAAATAATAATTTATTACAAATCAAATCAAAATATGCAATAAAAATCCAATATAATGTATCAGAATGTAGACAAAACAGGTTTAATCAAAAAGACAATATAATGAAGACGTTATCGCATAACAACGCCTACTATTTTTAAATCCAATGATTCAACATTTTAACTATTTTCACAAGCAGTAATCACGTTTGGTTTTGAACAAGATTTTTACAGACGAAGTGCTAAAGCTAACTGTCAGAATCAACAATAGTAGGCTTTAATAATATAGTTAACTGATTGTAATGCTAATATTTGTGTCTATAGATTCTTCCAGAACCCTGTTGAAATTTAAACATTTCAGAAGAAATAGTCTTAATCTTCATTACGAACAATCGCGACGTATTTTATAATTACTGAAACCACTTCAAACTTTATCGTTTTAAAATATTTATTTAACAAACAAACAAACAACCATGAGCACTAACACATACTTGATAATCGTCAAGCTCTTACAAAAAAAAGATTGCAATGGATAAATAAATCAAGACCAAAGATGCACTTACAAAATTAAAAAAAATCTTTATACTAAAACAAGTCTCGATAGCAAAGTCGTTGGGTGACCCGATCAATTCGAGTCAAATGACCCGAGTTTGATCTCCAGGTGGTAGGCTCGTACTCGTCGATAAAAGTATAGAATTTATGAAAGTTTTTTCGTGACCTGTAAAATTTTATTAAACCTGTTTTAATTTTTAGGTTGTAAGTATTATTAATATGAATTTAACATCGTTACTTTATGTAAAGTATTAAAAAAATAAACATTAAAAAAACATCGATTAATAATTATTTAACTATTATTTTATCTATTGTTTTATTATATAGATAAAAGATCCTTACAAGGCCAGAAAATCAGAAAATGTTTAAATGATACAGATTTAGGATTGTATTTCACTTATCGCTTCAAGTATATCACTATTATTACAAAACATTTTTTCACAACGCGGCAAGTGGTGAGCCAGTCGCCGTCTTTGTGTCGAAGCCAACGATATAAATAGGAAGTTTTGAAAATAAAACTCATTAAAGTACCAACCCTATCCGTACCTGGTGCATCTTGCTGGCTAACAAATGAGATTGCAGATTGAGTACACGTATTAATCTATGTACTGAGGGTCCTGGCTACCTCAAATGGAAACACATTAATCAATAATAAAAATAATACAAATACTACGAACTTAATAGCATATATTATGTATACAAATTGTTAAACATAAAGACGGTGTAGTAAACCGATTCGTAAAACGCCAGCTAAAGAAATTTCTAGCTGAAAGAAATCTTTGCGCTTTATTTTATTTTCTATTATTTTATCTGTCATTCTACAACAAACTTCTTTGTAAAATTACTAGTCCGTGAAATAAAATTTATAATTTAATGAGTAAAAGTCGGTTATAACTATAATATAGTCATCTATATGTTGATTTGAATAGTGTTAGATAGCATTGAGATCGAATTAGAATGTTAATATAGAATATTAAATTACTTTATTATATTGAGACCATTCGTTCAACATTGAAAAAAAATTGATATTGTTGCAAACGATAAAGTTTCTAATAAATATTTACAAATAGGATTAAGTGAAAACAGGATCTGTTAAAAAAATTGGCTCGATTTATTTTATGTATTTTACATCAAATAAATTCGCGATAGCCGAGTGATTGAGTTCAATCAGTGAATAGGCTCCTACTAATCAGTTTTTACAAAACTTATGCACTATTTATGTCGTAGGCTTGGATATAAAAACGACTACAGGTGCACCACCTGTCACTCTGTCCTAAAAATGTCTTGGGTGAAAGGTGAGTTGAAAGGATATAATTATTTGGGAATAGCGTGAAGATAATTCAAAAATTATCATACTACTCTAACATTATGAACATTTTCATTTGGTACAAAAAATAGTTTTGTTGTGTCGACATTTCCTTCCGGCGGTCGTAAATTTTAACTTTTATACGTTACGTGCAATGTGTGCCATCCGCATTCGATACTCGTTTACAGTCATAATTTATTTTTCTATAGGTAATGCATACTGAATATATAATAAAGTGCTGACCAGCGAAGAAAAATCTCGTGCCACCTAGCCCCAATCTACTTGGCCAGCTATTTTTAAATGAAATCAAATCAAGTAATTTACATTAAATACATTAATGACGTGTATGACATCCATCGATCGCCATTTTTTAATCTGCAACCGTTTCTCTAACAAAGAAGAAACAGGCGATAGTAACTCCGTAAAATTTCCGACAATGAACCTATTCCTGAGTTACGGCATAAAAATATACTACCCTATCTCTTACCTTGGATGTCAGAATCAACTGTGGGAATCCCTGTAAAGATAGTGGCCATCTGTCGCGATACCGATCTGAGTTAAGAGCTCGGGTCTAGATCCTCAGGTGGGAAGCTCTTGCCAATGAGTTTTTACAAAACTTATAATTTAATATATAGTGTTTATTTAATAGAAATAAGTCACGACAGCCGAGTGGTTGGGTGATTGGAGTAAAGAGACCTGAGTTCGATCCCCACTGATACGAGCTATTTATATCATTGTCGTATACATAAAGACGGTGATAGATTATATCTTCAGTTAAAGGACTCAATTGTCTAAGCCTACTCCTCTAAGGTACACGCTACCCCGCTACTGGGAACTTCTTCTTCACAACCCATCGAAAGTACACATTTATGTTTCAAAACGGTCCCGAGCCAGTTGCATCCCTCGATTCGTTTTTTTTTCAACGGTTGTCACTCCTGCAGCTATGTAGCCGGCCCATTGCCACTTCAGTGTGCTGATCCTTATGGCTATGTCGGATACCCTTGATCAGCTGCGGATACCATCGTTGCATATTCTGTCACGCAGCGTAGCCCTTTCAATAGCCCGTTGAGTAACTTTGAGCTTCCACACTCGGCCCGCAGTAAAGGACCACGTTTCAGTTTATTGGTTGTATACTTTGGTTTAATCTGATTAATAATAATGTACCGTTCAGTAGTAAAATTAATTTATTTAAATTATTATTCGACAACGTAAGTAATGTTAGTATTTTGTGAAATGTTTCATTTCATTTAGTTTATTTAATTTTAAATATACATAATATTTTAATATAACTTTCGTACACTCCTATCCCATATTATCCTTAACTACACCAAATTTACCACTCATCCGTGCAGGCAATCTGTTAAAAGAAATGTACAGTTTCTTCTTCACCAATTCATGAGTCAATTCTACAAATAACGAATGTCTATGGTCTGGAGGGCATGTGTCCGTTTATTCTAATCGCAACGTCGAACTGAGATTATTATTGTTAATTATTTTGACAGACGTAACCGCTTCTTATCGCGGTGGTTCAAGACCAATGACGTCAGGGAACGAAATTATATTAATTTCATGCTTACCTACGGTTCCTATTGACTCTCTATTCGCGGCACAACGCCCTCTTCTTAATTACGTTTACGAGACTTCCGAGAAGACTGGTTTGCTTTTTTACAATTTCGCCGAGCATGCGAAATACGCCTCAAACTTCCTGTTTGTTTTTATGTGGCGGGTTTTGAGTTTTAAATGATTAACAGATCACTGTGACCTGTTAAAAATACCTGAAAATTATTTCTATTCTATTCATTCTAGACAGAGGTCTAGTCTAGACAATTAAGTTCCTTCGACCCACCTTCCACCGAAGATATTTTCGGGACAACGTGATAGGTGGTGAGCCCGTCCAAACCAAATGTCCAAACCAACGATATAATTCGTACTCTATATGTTTTTGATGCTGAAAAATAATGTTTGTGTAGTGAATACTTATTTTCCTTAGACGTAATTACATCTACACGTAAATAAATGAGCAATCATTGTGAGATTCACTTCTTTGTTCTAAGTCATGATAACCGATGGTTGTGTGATCATAATTCGACTCAAAAGACCCGAGTTCGATCCCCAGGTGCTAAGCTCGTACCAATGGATCGTTGACTTGGACATAAAAGATGACGACAGACTCACCACATGTAACGTTATCCTCAAAAATATTTTCAATGGATGAATCGAAAGGTGGGTCGAAAGGGCTTAATAGTGTGGACCACCGTCTACCTCAGTTGAGAAGAGTGTGAGGATTTTTTATATTAGAAGTGAAGTGAAGATAATGCGTTAATCCTATAACTATTTTAACGTTTTAAAATCGATTAATCTGAGATTGAATTCCTTTGACGTAAAAATTATTTACAAAAATAAACCGTCAATGTTATTCTATGAAATAATTCTAAATTTAAGTGAAAGCAAGTTATGGCACAGAGTAATGTGGGGTTGCAGAAAACGGATTATGCAATATAAATCTGGAAAAGCTGGTTTTCAATAACAGGTTTTAAATTGATAACGATCTTGTGACAGATAACAGCAGATTGGCCATACAACATTGTAGAGTTATAAATTTCCGGAGGCGTCTTTATGAAAACTGGTGTTTCGATTTTTATCTCTCTAGTTTAGGTGTAGTTGATTTCACAGTTCAGTGTTAACTTAGTCATCATAACGCCTGTTTTAATTTTATAGTATGTAACGAGAGTCCTAAGTTGCTTTTGCGCTGCCGGCACTTCTAACAGTTTATAGCGACTACATATTAACATAAGTGTTCGGCGTTGAAGAATATTTATCTTTATGTAGATTTTTTAACGTGTGTGTTAGGGCGAGTATATAGGTTGATTCACGATAGCCGAGTGGTTGGGTGGTCGCAATTTCGAATCAAGAGAAACGAGTTCGATCCCCAAGTGGCAGGCTCGTACCAATGGGTTTTTCAAAAACTTATGTACGTATTATATCGTTGGCTTGGACATAAAGACGGCCACGGGCTCAACCACCTGTCACGTTTTCAGGAAAATATCTTCGGTGGAAGGTGTGTCAAAGGGACTTAATTGTCTAGATTAGACCTCTGTCTACCCCTGTATTGGGAATTGCGTGAAGATATGTTTTCTTTTTTTTAACGAGTTAGGGCAATAGCGAATTGATGAATAATAAATAAATACATATATAAATGAAGACATTATCATTAAATTAAGAGAAAAAATGTTTTTAAAATTTCACGGGCGGGATTCCAACCTGCATGAGCGTGATGCGTGTAAGACACGATGGCTACGAGGTAAGAGCGTTGCCACAGTTCGGCAGAGGTCGCGGGTTCGAATCCCGCCCGTGTCAGTTAAATATTTAAAAATAATTTTTCCTTTAATTTAATAACATAAAGTTCAAAATAACTTATATGCTTTAAAAATCAATGAAAAATTGCGTAATAAAAAAGACATTATCATATACATTGCTCTGATCCTAAAGTGAACCGTAAGCAGTCTACGGTGTATGACATCTGGTACTGATATACCAACCATATACTGATATACCAAAGCATTGGCAAGAATAGCGTTAAAAAAATTTAATAAATATAAATTAATAATAGTGTGAATAAAAAAAATATTTTATTTTGAAAAAAGCGTGGGGTGCATGGTGCCAATAGTTATAAATACTTTATTGACAGATATGAGTAGAGTGATTATCATTTTGATAATACCTTAAAAAGCACCCCACGCTTTTATAAAATAATTTTTTTTTTTTATCACGCTATTATTAATTTTTTTTAAAAGATTTTATATTTATTCAATTTTTTTACGCTATTCTTAATTTAAATTTTTAGTTCGGTTCCATAAAAAGCGTGTTTTTTAGTTTTTTTTTAACTATTATTTATTTTAAATAAATAAATATCTTCACACAATTCCCACTACATGGGTAGTCAGTCTGTCTATCGCTATATTAGACGGAGGTCTAGTCTAGACAATTAAGTTCCTTTGACCCATCTTCCACCGAAGATATTTTGGGACAACGTGACAGGTGGTATGCCCGTCGCCCTCTTTTTGTCCAAGCCAACGATATGAATCGTACATAGGTTTTTTGGGGATCGAACTCGGGTCTCTAAACTATATTATAAACAAAGATAACTTATTTCTAAATTTAAGTTGTAACGATGTGATCTAATGTTTGTTACACAAAAGCTATTTTTATTGTACCAAAATTATTGTTATTGAATATTTATAGCAATAACAAAATATCTTAATATTATTCAAATCATAGATCCCCGAATAAAACTTTAGCCACATGGTTAATTGATAAAACATAACAATCTCAAAATATAAACATTGAACAATTTTCCTGGTAACACACATTCGAAAAAATATACACACCCATACACACAAACACATACACTCGTAAATTTCGAGAGCGTTTCGGACCTTATTTAAAAAAAAAAAACGTTACACCTATATTTTCGGACGAAACATTTGCATCAACCGATAATGGATTTACGAGAACACCGGTTAATATCATACATGCAATAAACAAACAAACGAAACTGTACAAGCATCGGGTTCACGAAAGCTCGCTCCAATTACGACATGAGATATATCTTCTCTTAGAGTTCCGTAAAACAAACCGCTGGAAAATTCTTGATTTCGTCATTTTTGCTATCAGTCAATTTAAATCTATTATTAAACTTAGAACGTATTCCTACAGCAGCCATAAGTCGCTCCAATTTAACATGCCATATATTTTCTTTTAGATTTTAGAAATTCTTGATTTCGTCATTTTTGCTAACAGTCTATTTGAATCTATTATAACATATTAGTACTTATTTCTACAGCAGCCAAAGGACGCTCCAATTTTGACATGCGATATATCTTCTTTTAGAGTTCCGTAACTAATCTCAACCATAAAACCGCGGGAAAGTTCTTGATTTCGTAATTTTTGCTAACAGTCTATTTGAATCTATTATAAAAATTAGAACTTATTCCTACAGCTGCCAAAGGACGCACCAATTTCGACATGCGATAATCTTCTTTTAGAGTTCCGTAACTAACCTCAACATTAAAACCGCGGGAAAATTCTTGATTTCGTCATTTTTGCCATCGGTCTATTTAAATCTATTATCTAAGCCAAAGATAGCCAGAGGTATAGAAACCACTATTAGATTAAACACTGTTATTCATAGACCGAGATAACATTAAACATAGTATACAGAGCCAATCTATAGATCCAAAGCATTACTTTTATTGTACATCTGCAGTTATTTTGCAGATACCCATGAGCTGTGGGATTGTAGCAATTGATGACCTCCGTTGATGAGTGGCGTAAACACCGGTTTTTCAAGGAGTCGCCATCTCGAGGTCCCGGGTTTAATTCCCGGTCGGTTTAATGTAGAAAAACTTTTTCTACATTTTCTTAGGTCTGGGTGTGCGGTGCATTCGTTTTTATTTTCAATTCCCATATGTCGTTGGCTTGGACATAAAGAATGCGACGGGCACACCATCTGTCACGTTGTCCCGAAAATATCTTCGGTGGAAGGTGGGTCGAAGGGACTTAATTGTCTAGACTAGACCTCTGACTACCCCTGTATTGGGAATGGCGTGAAGATATTTATTTATTTTATTTATTATATTTCCCATACCACAAGTGCTTTAGCATCTTACATTGGGATCGGAGCAATGTATGTGATGTTGTCCCTATCTATATATGTATCTATCTATCAATATATAGGGTAGTAAGTCATTCCTACACAAGAAAATCGAGAAGTAGCTAGCCTTTTGCTAGGTTTCTTAGGAACACCTGTCCCTTAAATTTACATTTGTGAAACTGGGCGGGGCTATTCACAGCTCGCATCGTCTATACGTTAGTTATTTAGGTCACTTATACTAGCACATATATTAGCTACAACTTTCGCCGCTACCTTATCTTTATTTATATTTCATAGTGTAGTAGATTCACCAATCTTTTCTACGTTGGTTACAGGCGTTCCCATGTTTCCATGACTTTCTACTTCATACATTCTATGGTCACCACAAAGAAACCCTATTGTGATAAAACTACCTCTACCACGTCGGAAAGCTTTTAAAGTTACCTATACAGCAAAATTCCCGTATGGGAGATCTGAAACCAAATGTTTCTTCTGTCACAGGAACCTCACTACGACACGGTGGTAGAATAAAACAATGATTATCGATTTTAAGATGTTTCAATGTATGCATGCTTGTTTGTCAATGACACAAAAACCGCTGAAGAGGTTTGAATGAATTTGGCTCACAAATAGTACAGTCACGATAGCCGAGTGGTTGTGTGATCGGGACTCGAATCAAGGGACTCGCGTTCGATCGTCCGATAGCAGGCTCATACCAATGGTAAAATTCGATAAATAGACGATTCAGTTACTAAATAGCACTTTTTCTACGGAGCCCTTATCGCGTAAATTGCACACAGTCTCTGGCCAAAATTTCATTTAACAGTGTGGGCCGTATCGTGTTACACGACAGAAACGTGAACCGAAACTGTATTAAATCTTTTCGTGAATAATACCTTTGAATATATCAAGCGTGCTAATTTAACTACACGGGTCATTGTCCTTTTGACAATTATTTGTCAACGACCACTCGGAAATATGTATGAGATTATTTTTAGCCTTATATTGTTGTGTAACAACGTGGTACGTGACAAATGTGAGTTTTTTTGGCAGAAGATTAATAACCATCCATTTTCTGTTTTTTTAATTACATTGAAAAATTAGCTGACGGCTCATTAACCTAAATCTAAACTTACGGATGCAATGTTACGCATGAAAAGAAAAGAGTATTCAAATTTGAGGATAACAGTATCTGTACATCTATTTATCAACTTACATTTTTCGTTAGTCTGCCCGAATATTCAAATTCGAGTCAGGAGACCCATAGGAGGAGGCGCATAGCCCCTGCGGGCGACGGTAGGGGAGCTAGTATAAGTGAAAACTAAACACCAACATAGATGGCAATCAATTATCAGAATCGTAAAATTTTGAGGTAATTAAATAACAAAAGTCTCGATAGCCGAGTGGTTGGGTGGTCGGAATTTCGAGTCAATAGACCCGAGTTCGATCCCCAGTTGGTAGGCTCGTACCAATGGGTTTTTCAAAAACTTATGTACGAACATCGTTGGCTTGGACATAAAGACGGCGACGAGCTCACCACCTGCCACGTTGTCCCGAAAATAGCTTTGGTGGAAGGTGGGTCGAAGGGACTTAATTGTCTAGACTCGACTACTATCTACCCCTGTATTGGGAATTGCGTGAAGATATTTTTTTTATGAAATAATAAAATTTGCCATCATAACTTGAACGATCAATTTTATAAGAAAAGTACGATACTTTGCCCAATAAGTATCTATTTACGTATTTTGCTTAATTGACTCGGACAGTAAAACGGCGTCAGGCTCACCTATCACGTTGTCTATAACATAAACTCTGGTGAGATCTTCGTCGGAAAGACTACATTCTCTAGATCTAGTCGAAATACCAAAATCACCAAATTTTATGGAACAGACATAATAACATTAAAACAATTCTAACTCTCATGCAGTATAAGTAAAAATTTTAAATTACATAAGTATGTATTACAAAATAAAAGATTCAGCTGTCATCCGATATAAACCGAACCATATCCAATTTCCAGGCGAAAGTAAAACAACTCTTAAACGAGTAAATAGAGAATTCTTAAGCAGTAATACGAAATATTATTTAAGACAATTTTAAAGATCATTAGATATCTATATAAAAGATAGGCACAAGTGCTTCCACAACCTTAAAATATATGCAGATGCGTCACCCAACTCTTAGTAAAGAAATTAAGGAGGAAGAGGAAAGGGAACGGAGAATAGGAACAGAGAAGAGGAGGAGGAAGAAGAGGAAAGGGAACAGAGAATAGGCCTTCCATCATCTCAAGAGCGAAGAGGTTGTTGCTGTCACGGTAGCCAAGACAATAATAAAAATCGTACATAAGTTTCGAAAAAACTTTTCGCCTGGAGATCGAACATGATTGATTCCGATAACTCAACCACTCTGTTATGTTGACATTATACAATAAAAAGTCACGATAGCCGAGTGGTTGGGTGGTCGGAATTTCGAGTCAAGAGACCCGAGTTCGATCCCCAGGTTACAGGCTCGTACCAATGGGTTTTTCAAAAACTTATGTACGAATTATATAGTTGGTTTGGACATAAATACATGTCTTGATGGATGGGTAGTGCGTCGATGGGACTTAATTGCCTAGACTAGACCTCTGTCTACCTCTCTACCCTGTCTACCCTGTATTGGGAATGGCGTAAAGATATTTATTATTATTTATATAAGTAAATAGCTAAAATTTTAAATAAAGTAATGTTCACTAGTAATATTCAAAGATTTGTTGCATTTGCAATATTTTTAAAACATTTTCCGATGTCTCTGGAGCCCGTATGGTACAGTTGGCACGATGCAAACAAACGGGATTTTAATGGCCATCTTCCGTCTCTCCGTAAGATAGAACAAGACCGTTACAATCGCCAGTTTTACTCCAAAGCTTTACCATCTTTTAAGATATCTAAGAGAAGATCCGACGCATTTCCTAATACGTACCAGAGCAAACAAAGAAAATTTGTAGTTGTATGGCAGAAATGTTTCAAATTTTCTTTCTTTTCATATGGCTTCGTTTAGAAGGGTTACTACCAACATTATGTATGTTGTATCACATTTAGAGTAATCTTCGACTTACTCTCTAACCTACACTAAAAAAAAACAGATATCACAGAAGATTGCTAACTTCATCAGCCGTTAAGCATTTGTTACATCTATACCATTGAGAGTTTTTTTTTTATTAACAAATTTATATTACTTATCTTTGAGGTTACTTACACTTGCATAGACAAAAAATTTGCATATTGCTATGTCAATTTCACGCATAATAGATTTTATATTCATTGGTTTTAATTCCCCGATGTGAATAGACGAAGTTTTTCTTACGTTTGATAAAATTTGAGATTATTTGTCCAGACAATGAATGCATATAACGGCATATTGAAGTGCACTGCTGGACGTAGGCCTCTCCCATAGGGAGAATTTGACATTGCTGCCCATGAATTTGAATTTGACGTTGCTGCCCATCTTCGGTCTCATTATTTTGGTCTGATATTTTTAGAGTTGTTTATCGCGCCATCTATCGGTTGCTATAACGATATTCTGGGCTGTTTTCCATTCCCGCCTCTTACGACACCCTCGGGAAGAAAGGGTGTGGCATTATTCTTACACCGTTACAACACGGTTTTCTATTCAACGCAAACAATATTAATACGGTAATTAGTATACAACATTATCTTTCAATCAAAATAATGCGTCTGGCGTTATCTAGTTTCAATCATCAGGCGCAATTCGCTTAACGCGTAGATATGCCTACAAGATAAGAGAGCAAGTCTGCAGAATGACTTGGGAAAGTCACATATGAATGTGTTTCATTTTCTATTTAATTTCTTTAATGCTTTAGAT
The DNA here is from genome assembly GCA_029286605.1 of Sericinus montela. Classification (NCBI taxonomy): domain Eukaryota; kingdom Metazoa; phylum Arthropoda; class Insecta; order Lepidoptera; family Papilionidae; genus Sericinus; species Sericinus montela. The sequence goes on along the minus strand of JAGSMR010000019.1, from coordinate 10,109,790 downwards.
GTTAAAGCTAGAAACAATTTCGTTAAATCTGTTTGCAGTTGTTTTCTAAATTTATGTATGTTTATTGAAAGATATACGTAGAGGAAAAGTGGAAAATACTTTTTTGTCGGCATCGTTTTAACAATTAGTGGCCAAATCTATCTTAATCTCTTATAAAATAGCATTTTCATTTGTTCTCACTTTACTCACTGTAAACACTGTACTGTACTGTAACTGTACGTGTAACATGGGTTTTGAACCAGAGACGCATAATTTAAAATTAAACCTTTGGACTCGGCTTTACAAAACCTCAGTAATTAAAAGAACAAAAACACAATAACATATCTGCTAAGTACATAAGAATCAGCAACCTCATATGACGTCATTCTATCGAATGAAGTCGATTCCAATAAATAATGATATATCGCCAAAATAAATAGTGCATGATAGATAAAAATAACCTTATCTAGTCCATTTTTCCACACATTATACGATATTGAATTTAATAATGTCGAGTTTGAGCGACAGCTGTAGATGTTTTAACTTCTTTTTAGTTTTGTGGCCCCTCTTATTATTAGAAAAGTTAGTCACGATAGCCGAGTGGTTGGGTGATCGGATTTGGAGCCGAGAGACTCGAGTTCGATCCCCAGGTGGTAGTCTCGTACCAATAGGTTTTTTTCAAAAGTAAAGACGGCAACGGGCTCGCCATCTGTCACGTTGTCCCAAAGATGACTTTGGTGGAAGGTGCGTCGAAGGGAATTAATTGACTTGACCTTTGTTGTATTGGGAATGACGTGGAGATGTTTATATATTATTATTTATTCTTATTAGAATTCTTAGATGGTTTAAAGAGAGTAATTCCCCGTCCCGCTCATCTTCATCTTGTCCTAGTTCATCTTGAGACCAACCCGTTAAGAAAAACTACTGAGTATATGGAGCATGGCGCCAAGTATTGAAGAAAAACTGGAAAATTTCTAAAAAAAATCTTTCTTGGGAAACACTTTGAAATTGGGCCAAAATGACATTTGTCTGGCCAGTTACTATAACATTAATACTACCTATCAAATAAACATAATATCAAGATGGATATGAGAAACAATTAAATCAAATTGCTATTTATTCTTTGTTATAATGCTAAGAAATACAAACTAATGATGTCTCCTAATATATTAAATTCTCGTGTCACGGTGTTTGTAATTCAACTCCTCCGAAATGGCTCGACCCATTTTCGTGAAATTTTGTGTGCATATAGGTTAGGTCTGCGAATTGGACAACATCAATTTTTCCTCCCCCTAAATGTTAAGGTTTCCAGCCTAAATTTCATTTTTATTTTTTACACAAAATTTTTATGACTATTTTATGATACAGCATACAAAAATACATACAACCCTAAATTTTCACCCGTCTACGATCAAACTCTATTTTTTACATGGAAAAACAACGATAGCAAGTCAGCTAGTGAGATATATATGATATTCACTAGCTACTAGATATATAAACGCATAGGAACAACATCACATAAATTTTTCCGATCCTAAAATAAGCAGCACATAATTATAAATACATATATTATAGAATTGGAAATAACGAAAGCACCACAAACAACCAGACCCGAGACAATGCTGAAAAAGTATTTTTTCTACATCGACACGTCCGGGAATCGCACCCGGGACCTCAGTCATGGTAACACCTTGAAAACCAGTGTATTTGCTGCTCGGCCACGGAGGTTGCCAATAAATATTACCAGGATATCTGTTCTCTTTCATTATGGGATTCCCCAACAAGTACAGTCATTTACATATTATAAATTGGATGACATAAGTCGTCCGCCCATACCCATACATGCATGTTTCTCGATGACAAATATTTATAGCTTTTATGCGTAGATTGAAAAATTCAAAAAAAATTAACCGCCGTAACCGCGTAAAATAAAATAAATAAAAATAAACATCTTCACGCCACTCCCAATACAATGTAGACAAAGGTCTAGTCTAGACAATTAAGTCCCTTCGACCCACCATCCACAAAGATATTTTGGGACAATGTGTCACGTTGCCGTGTTAATGCCCAAGCCAACGATACAATTCGTACATAGGTTTTTTGAAAAAACCCATTGGTACGAGCTTGCCACCTGGGGATCGATCTCGGGTCTTTCGACTCGAATTTCAATCACCCAACCACTCGGCTATCGTGACTTTAAAATGATCACAAAATATCTTTCTTAGCTACACTTGTTACTTATTAATTGAAATGAAATATTCTAATTAGCACTACAAACAGATGTGCTTGAAATCGGCGCCTTAAATTTGTATTACATATTTGATATTACAATTAATTTCAGTTAAATGGGCTGTTATATTGCTGTTATATGGGTACCGCCCTCAACCGAATCAGTGAGAAGTGTTAATTAGAATATTTTATTTAAATTAATTTATAACGAGTGTATATGTACCTAAGTTATTTTGTGTTCGCTTTAAATACATTTAATGGTTTTTTTAACATATTAGTATAGGAAAACGTACGTACGAGTATGTACTCAATACGACTATTTGAATTATTGTATAAAACATGAAATATTAAAAATGCAAAAACCGATAGTCGAGTGGATGGTTGATCCGAATTCCAGTTAAGGCATCGGTCCCCAGGAGGTAGGCTGATACCAAGGAGTATTTTTTTCAAAACCGATATAAGATTCTCCACGCCTCGGGTTGACTGGCAGAGAATGCCTAATGGCATTAAGTCCGCCCTTTGTATAACTTTCTTTGTGAGGTTTGCAATAAAGTGTAAATAAATAAATAACATTTGTATTGTAGGCTTGGACATACGGACGGCGAAGAGCTCACCACGTTGTGCCAAAATGACGGTGAAATGTGGGTCGAAAGGGCTAAATTGTCTAGAACTCTGATACAGAAGTAGTCAGAGTTCTAGACTATTTAGACAATTAAATGCGAAGAAAAAAATGCTAGCTTTTTTTGAATAGAAAAGTATGAAACCTTTGCTTGAATAGAAAAGTATCGAATATACTAAGGTGCCAATTGGATCCCTGACGGGCATATTATCTGGGCTTATCGTTAGTGTAATATGTCTAAGCTTGTAGTCAAATGTACAGTTTAATAACTGTGTATTTGAATGCTATCTTTTAACTATTAAATTAAAGAGAAAAAAATTAGTATGATGCGTGTAAGACACGGTCGCACAGAGGCAAGAGTATTGTCAGGGTACGGCAAAGGCTAGAATTCCGCCCGTGTCAGTTGATATTTTTAACATTTTTTCTCTTTAATTTAATAACAAAAAGTTTAACATAACTAATATGCTTTAAAATCAATAAAAAAATTGCGCAATCTTTTAAGTTTGGAAGTCGATGTGAGTTAAAGGTTTAAGAGACAAAAAGCGTCAGATAATATGTACGTACCCACCTGATAATATTTTGAACCTACTAAATAAAACTCAATAGACGGATAAATTAACCGTTGCGCGGCTCAGCCGTCTCGTGTCGCGTACATACATAAATTACGATCTTAAATGTAAATAAATTGTCCGGAGAGTTCGCACCTCGCACGTCAAAATGCACTCGATGCATGGAAACGTGACTTCTATGCATGCGCCTGCGTAGGCCAATCTTTTACATTGTCATGTGTAGGTATTGTGCTTGCCCGCGAGCATGTTACTGCCCTTGTAATTACGATATTTGTCAACTTGTTTTCGTTTTTCAAATTATTGTTTTATTGTTTGTACGTTCGGTGCCATTTTCGCAAGTAAATATTTTACAAGGCCAGTTCGATTATTTGTTTGTGAAAACTTGAATTACGTTTGTAAATAGATACTTATTTAAGTATTAATACTCATTTATAAACAGTGCATTTAAAACACTATCGCACATAAAAACTACAATAGGCAGAGTTAATGCCTAAAGAAATTCTCAACCAGTCAACCACTACTTAGACAAAGAAATCTATCTTGATGCATTAATTATTTATACTAAAAGAGATCAAGAACGTTTATACAAGATACGTGCATATAATAAATACTACAAATAGTAACTGTATGAAATATAATATTCGTATACTAATATTCAGGACCAGGAATACTTTTGACAATAATTGTAATTTCAGATATTATTCAAACTAGCATGCCTATTTTATTAACCTTATTTGTATCAGGTTTCGAATATTAATTACTCTCTTCTTGATCAATCGCACCTTTAACGCCACTGCTGCCGGCCATCACTTTGATAAATATTGATGTAATGTTTTCGAGATGGTTATCCCGCTTTCTGTTGGTAGCCAATTGCATTTTTAAGGCTTTTCCCTCAGACGCCTCTTACGACACCCTCATTAAGAAAGGGTATGGTATATTATTACGCCGTAATACCACGGCTTTTCTAATAAAATGATCAACCAAAAAAACACGTCATATTTTTAATACCCGCAACACTCAGAAAATTAATAATAAAGAACGGTCCATCGCGTTAAGTTACAACTTTCAAGTCTTTCAAACCGAATGCATTCGAAAAGCATCTTCATAAACATAATTTTATACCTATCTCCCTTTAATATTCATATGCGAAGTCGACATTATGAACGGAAACAATAAAGAAAGTGCCTGTACCATAAATCCACTCACCAGTTTTTGAATCTTGATAAAACTGCTGACAATGAACTTGACTCGCTGAACTAATTGGTATCAGATACAGACAGAGCACCGTCCAGTACCGGTACCAATTTCACTCGTACCGAAACATTAACACAACACAAGGCTCGAATGCAAAAGTTGCGATGCAAAAAAAACAACAATTAATAAGGAATTCGGTGAAAACGTCACTGAAACTCAACAAAATTCACGCTAACGCAGTTTTTAAATATATAAAAACTAAGAAGTGTGGGGTTGAATTGAAAAATAAAAGAGTATAAAAAAAATCGATTCCGCGCCGACTCCCATAAAATCAACGGAACGGTCGCGCGAGCGCAGACCGATCTAAAACTGATCAAACCGGTATGAAGTCACCGAGTGTAAGAACGCCGAACCGGGCCCGATCATGCATGTACGATACCGCTCTTACTTCACGACAGTTTCAATTATTTTACACGACTTACCCAATTCCATGGAACATATACTAATAAGTATTAACTTTATGAAAACTACAATAACTAGACTTATCTTTTCAAAATTAACCTAATTTTAAAACAATAGCTAAGTTCACAAATTATCCTTCATGTGGTTTAATTCTAAAGCGACTATTTGGATTGTGGATGAAGAAAAACAATTGATGTAGTAACCATAGTTACTTCTCATATGTCAAAAAACCAGTTATCTGCATCCTATGTTCTCAACACACACTCTCCATCAAGACTATTTTCGGTTATTCCTCCCTCATTGGATTTCTAAATTTGTTTCTTCAATCCAGTTTTTGTAATAAAATAATGATTTTTAAAAAAGGTTAAGGTAAAATTTATTTTTCAATTTCGAATGCGTAATTTTTTTTCTCCAATTGAGACAGTTTTATAAAATACATAACAGTAGCAATCATATCTATTTTATACTGTATCGAATTTAATTTGAATACCTTAGTAACTTTATAATTAACAGCAACTCTATAACTTTTTTAATTAACAATGCTTTTACATTTTATGAAGAATATAATTATTACAGAATTAAAGGAGGCTGCGTTGATTGTCTTTTACAGGTATTATCAAGTTATAGATGAGCATAAAGAAAGTAAGTAATAACGAAAATTACATGCTTATTTAATCAATATAAGTTACGATAGCCGAGTCTTTCGGAGGTCGGAATTTCGAGTCAAGAGACCCGAGTTCGATCCCCAGGTGGCAGGCTCGTACCAATGGGTTTTTCTAAAACTTATGTACGAATTACATCGTTGGCTTGGAGATAATGACGGCGACGGGTTCACCACCTGTCACGTTGTCCCGAAAATATCTTCGGTGGAAGGTGGGTCGAAGGAATAAGTCCCTTAAAAAAGTTATAAAGTTGCTGTTAATTATAAAGTTACTAAGGTATTCAAATTAAATTCGATACAGTATAAAATAGATATACTACTATTACTGCTACTGTTATGTATTTTATAAAACTGTCTCAATTAGAGAAAAAAAATTTAGCATCCGAAACCTCTGTCTACCCCTGTATTGGGAATTACGTGAAGATATTTATTTATTATTATTTATTTATTTAATAAATATGAACGTAGAAAGTTTCCAATCAAATATTCCATAATATTCATACTATTTATTAATTTTTACTAAACATACAGGATCTCAGAGTAAGCGACCTTGAAAAGCGTGGTTTACGCTACTCAACAATGGAGGTTTATCAAATATGTTTCGTTCTCATCTATATGAATGAATGAATGAATGAAATATGCTTTATTATACACCAAAACATTAAATAAACTAAATACAGAAATTATATTAAGGTACAATTGGCGGTCTTATACCTTAAAAACTATTTCTCCCAGGCAGATGCAATGACAAGTGAGAAAAGAGTGACGTGTACGCAATATTAATAGTATGTATATGCCATTGAGCCATGAGGTCTGACATACAATTTATCTTTACAAAACTGAATGCAATAGATTATTCTTGCTATTTGTTGTTATTGTTTAATATTGTAAAAACTTTCTGGGACTTCTGGAAACATTGTTGTAAAATTTTGAAAATACGATAGCCGACGAAAGTCACGATAGCCGAGTTGTTGGGTGATCGGAACTCGAATCAAGAGACCCGAGTTCTATAGCTAAGGCTCATATCAGTGGGTTTTGTCAAAAACTTTCGTACGTTTTATATCGTTGGCTAAGACATAATGACGGCGACGGGTTCAACACCTGTCACGTTGTCCCAAAAAATATCTTCGGTGGAAGAGGCCTCGAAAGGACTTGTATAGTGAATAGCGTGAAGATATTTATTTATTTATTTATAATTACAGTAATTAAATAATAAAAGTATATTTACGCTATTCCCAATACTGGATCCAGACAATTAAGTCCCTTCGTCCCCGGTTTACCGGAGACATTTTATGGGATAACATGACAGGTGGTAAGCCTGTTGCGGTCTTTGTGTCCAGGGCAATGATATAAATCGTTCATAAAATATTGCAAATACTCATGAGTACGAGCCTACAACCTAGGGAGCGAACTTGGGTTTTTTGACTCGAATTCCGATCACCTAACGATACGTGACTATCGGATATCGTGACTAATATTTAAAATAATTGCTAGTTGTTTTCTTCTTAATCTTGAATCTTTTTTAAACGGTGCTGGTCGTCACCGATCTGTTTAATTTATATCTGAAATTTTCAACTCTTCTACATGGTAAAACATTGCCCGCTAAAGTTATTAAAAATCGCTTTTCGTCTTTGATAAGTATACAAAATATTTGGACAATCTTTTATTATTTGTAATTGTACTAACAATACATTAACAGGTATAATGGTACCGTGACCGTGGATGGAGACCACAGACCAAGATTCTTACATTTTAAAGGATACATACGTAGATAGGTACTTCGTCACATACAATGCTCTGGATCCTACAGATGGAATCAGAAACAACAAAGGTACGATAAACACCAATAATTTAGAAAAATTGGTTCTATAAATTGACCCCTTCCGGAATCATGTACCTCGGAGCTGGCTACCATAAAAACCGATTTGTACGCCACTCGTCCATGGAGGTGGTTAATATTATATTACAAATATGCCTTCATGATGAATACTGTATGTATTGTGAATTATTTTATCATCAGCAATATAAACACTTTCAAAGATTGCTGGCTTTATCATCGGCCTATCTTTACCTTATCGATTATTGCCATTGCAATATTTTTGCGAGACGTAACTCGAGGCGCCAGCACCACCGCCGATATAACCGATTGCTGAGTTTTTTCGATGTTTATCGGTCATGCACTTCGCGAATATTGTTAAATGTTTCTTATTCTGAGACTGATAAGAGATAACAAAAATGCTTGTATATATATGTAATGGTGAAATTTTAGTTATTTTAAACATTAGAATAATTAAAAAATTAACAAATATAATTTTTACTTGTTAATTTTTACTAAACATACAGGATCTCAGAGTAAGCGACCTTGAAAAGCGTGGTTTACGCCACTCAACAATGGAGGTTTATCAAATATGTTTCTGTTCTCATCTATATGAATGAATGAATGAATGAATGAATGAATGAATGAATGAATGAATGAATGAATGAATGAATGAATGAATGAATGAATGAATGAATGAATGAATGAATGAATGAATGAATGAATGAATGAATGAATGAATGAATGAATGAATGAATGAATGAATGAATGAATGAATGAATGAATGAATGAATGAATGAATGAATGAATGAAATATGCTTTATTATACACCAAAACATTAAATAAACTAAATACAGAAATTATATTAAGGTACAATTGGCGGTCTTATACCTTAAAAACTATTTCTCCCAGGCAGATGCAATGACAAGTGAGAAAAGAGTGACGTGTACGCAATATTAATAGTATGTATATGCCATTGAGCCATGAGGTCTGACATACAATTTATCTTTACAAAACTGAATGCAATAGATTATTCTTGCTATTTGTTGTTATTGTTTAATATTGTAAAACTTTCTGGGACTTCTGGAAACATTGTTGTAAAATTTTGAAAATACGATAGCCGACGAAAGTCACGATAGCCGAGTTGTTATGATCGGAACTCGAATCAAGAGACCCGAGTTCTATAGCTAAGGCTCATATCAGTGGGTTTTGTCAAAACTTTCGTACGTTTTATATCGTTGGCTAAGACATAATGACGCATATTTACTCAACACCTGTCACGTTGTCCCAAAAATATCTTCGGTGGAAGAGGCCTCGAAAGGACTTGTATAGTGAATAGCGTGAAGATATTTATTTATTTATTTATTTATTTATTTATTTATTTATTTATTTATTTATTTATTTATTTATTTATTTATTTATTTATTTATTTATTTATTTATTTATTTATTTATTTATTTATAATTACAGTAATTAAATAATAAAAGTATCTTCACGCAATTCCCAATACAGGGGTAGACAGAGGTCTTGTCTAGGCAACTAAGTCCCTTCGACACACCTTCTACCGAAGATATTTTCGGGACAGCGTGACTGGTGGTGAGCCCGTCGCCGGCTTTTGTCCAAGCTATCGATATAATTTGTACATAAGTGTTTTTTTTAAAACCCATTGGTACGAGCCTACAAACCTAGGGAGCGAACTTGGGTTTTTGACTGAATTCCGATCACCTAACGATACGTGACTATCGGATATCGTGACTAATATTTAAAATAATTGCTAGTTGTTTTCTTCTTAATCTTGAATCTTTTTTAAACGGTGCTGGTCGTCACCGATCTGTTTAATTTATATCTGAAATTTTCAACTCTTCTGCATGGTAAAACATTGCCCGCTAAAGTTATTAAAAATCTTGAAAATCGCTTTTCGTCTTTGATAAGTATACAAAATATTTGGATAATCTTTTATTATTTGTAATTGTACTAACAATACATTAACAGGTATAATGGTACCGTGACCGTGGATGGAGACCACAGACCAAGATTCTTACATTTTAAAGGATACATACGTAGATAGGTACATCGTCACATACAATGCTCTGGATCCTACAGATGGAATCAGAAACAACAAAGGTACGATAAACACCAATAATTTAGAAAAATTGGTTCTATAAATTGACCCCTTCCGGAATCATGTACCTCGGAGCTGGCTACCATAAAAACCGATTTGTACGCCACTCGTCCATGGAGGTGGTTAATATTATATTACAAATATGCCTTCATGATGAATACTGTATGTATTGTGAATTATTTTATCATCAGCAATATAAACACTTTCAAAGATTGCTGGCTTTATCATCGGCCTATCTTTACCTTATCGATTATTGCCATTGCAATATTTTTGCGAGACGTAACTCGAGGCGCCAGCACCACCGCCGATATAACCGATTGCTGAGTTTTTTCGATGTTTATCGGTCATGCACTTCGCGAATATTGTTAAATGTTTCTTATTCTGAGACTGATAAGAGATAACAAAAATGCTTGTATATATATGTAATGGTGAAATTTTAGTTATTTTAAACATTAGAATAATTAAAAAATTAACAAATATAATTTTTACTTGTTAATTTTTTAGGAAAGGGCTGATCCCTTAATTTACCTGGAAACTACTTACATAAAAATATCGTGACGAATAATCAACCTCCTAGTTTTTGAAGTCAGTTATAGAACAGAAGCTCAATAGTTGTAAAAATATGAAATGTTATAAGTAAATTTCTTTATCCTTACAATTGTGCCGTAGATAAAAGACAATACAAGTCGACAACAAATAAAAAGTACCTATAGATGTTTCATGAGTGGTACTTCCATCTATGTACTAAATAACATTCTATTCACTTTCAATTCCCAGTTACTGGCATAATGTAAGTACATCATAGATAGAGAAAATTGAAAGTCGCCATTTCATTGTGAACGCGAAGGAGTATTTTTGAAAACTGCTTCCAATGCTTTACAACCAAAAATACACAAGGCCAAATCAAATCACCATCTTACCGATTGGCTCAACATGTAGGCGAAAATCCTCTCAGGGCTCAAAGGACACACTAGAGCACAAACAAGTGAGAGAAAAGTCTTACTGACAATGAAATTATGGTCAGTTTTGATGTTTTGATGATGACTGCATCTCAATTGTATCTAGGTAACTAACAGAGAACAACATGCCACCTGAATATGCTTAGATGATTTAGATGGATTTTTAGATGGTGTAGCGATGGGCCCACCTATATCCCCCATTGTCGCCGAGATATTCATAGAAGCCCTTCTTGCTGCTCCTGTACAGCCAAGATTTTACAAGCGCGACGTAGATGACACTTTCACAATCTTTCCTTCTGATAAAGTAACTGCATTTTTAAACCACCTTCACTCAGACGTTGTCGTCGTAACTAATCGTTTTATTTTGAGTATGTAGTGTTCGCGTAAATACAATAAATCATTACTATACAATGATTTTTATGTTAAAATATACACAATACTTTTTTAATTATCACCAAATCTTTTTAACATTCATTGTAAAATAAATAAATATCTTCACGCAATTCCCAATACAGGGGTAGACAGAGGTCTTGTCTAGGCAACTAAGTCCCTTCGACACACCTTCTACCGAAGATATTTTCGGGACAGCGTGACTGGTGGTGAGCCCGTCGCCGGCTTTTTGTCCAAGCTATCGATATAATTTGTACATAAGTGTTTTTTTTTAAACCCATTGGTACGAGCCTACCACCTGGGGATTGAACTCGGATTTCTTAACTCAAAATTCCGACCATTCATTGTAATGTATTTTTCTACTATACACACACATAGGCAAAGCAAGAATAAGATACTGAATAATTTTCGCACACTAAAAAACGTACCCATTTTATCTCTTATGTTTGTTCTAAGGTATCTCTAACTATAGGTTGTTATATGATTTCTTGTATTTACGCGAATACTACACATTTTGAAAAAAAGAACGATTTTTGGATTTTACGGGGGGACCTCCGTGTCCACAGATGCTGTAAAGCATCCGAAACGTCGGGAAATAAAAATAGTTTGTAAAAACTAATTACAAACACGATAAAATCCGAAAATAGTTTTATTTCTAAATGTAGAGATTTTTTCTAATTATTTACATCACGCATTTTTATAGACTGATTTCTAGACAGTAAGTTCTTCCGTCCCACCTTTTACCGAAGCCTACTTAGAAAAACGTGATACCTGGTGTCCCTTCTACACAAGTTCATAAGCAAAAAATACATTTAAATAGACATATGCTAAAAGCTATTTAAATAAAAGATAATTTAGAATTTAAAAAAAAAACTAAAAAATTAAAGAGTAAACAATAAGGTCAGTTTTTATTAATTTTTTAGTTGGGTTTGCTGATTTCTTAATAATGAGATGAAAAGAGATAATTTCTCCTTATTATAACGGTATTGAAATGATTTTTAGTATATTTTTATTTAAGTGTATGTTTTGCTTTAGAACTTGCAATAATCAAAAATTCTATTATTTAATAATGAATAACTACACCATTTTAATAGTTTCATTATCGCATCCTCCTTTACGTTGTGAAGTGAGCCTGTAAGCCATGCTGAACTTTTTATGAAATAAGTGAGAGATTAAACAAAATAAAATTACGTAGTACACACTGAAAGTCCATAGACAATAAAAACAGCTCAAGGTTTAAATTTGCAAATACTTTTACGATAGTTTGAAGCAGTCTCTGTATATCTTCGATTTGTCTAACCTCTGCATATCGACTGAGAAGAGCAATTTTTTCTAAGGATCTCTTCTAATATGTTTTATACATTATTAATTATAAAATGGCGTTTCCGAACCCACTCATGGCATCTTCAGGGCTTGTCAAATGAATACCTCGAAATTCATCTTCGGTTCTTAGGATAAATTAAACTCGCCAGGTCGGGATTATGTGGTGGCTGAATCATTACCTCACCATCTGACACTATAAAAAATTCAATTGTTCGTTCGACGAGGTGCGCTGAAGCGTTGTCGTGGTGAAGGAGGGCGCTGCTGTCTAAAATTTTTACAAACAACAGTTAACATACCATTCTGCAGTAACTGCCCTTCCTACTTCCAGCACAACTGTCGCGAAACGACCTTTGTGACTAAAGGAGAAAGCTTCTGCTTTCCCTGAATTATTTATTTCATTACTTGTTCGGCTGATCCTCAAAAGGAAACACTCACAGAGCAAACTGTCTTTTGTTAATAGCAATTTGTCCAATTTTGTCAAATACAGCACTGCGAGACTTCCTTACAACTATATCTATGTGTAATATTTTTCATAGCAACACCTCCGACCTCCGTGGACGAATGTAATGTAATGTAATGTAATGTAATGTAATGTAATGTAATGTAATGTAATGTAATGTAATGTAATGTAATGTAATGTAATGTAATGTAATGTAATGTAATGTAATGTAATGTAATGTAATGTAATGTAATGTAATGTAATGTAATGTAATGTAATGTAATGTAATGTAATGTAATGTAATGTAATGTAATGTAATGTAATGTAATGTAATGTAATGTAATGTAATGTAATGTAATGTAATGTAATGTAATGTAATGTAATGTAATGTAATGTAATGTAATGTAATGTAATGTAATGTAATGTAATGTAATGTAATGTAATGTAATGTAATGTAATGTAATGTAATGTAATGTAATGTAATGTAATGTAATGTAATGTAATGTAATGTAATGTAATGTAATGTAATGTAATGTAATGTAATGTAATGTAATGTAATGTAATGTAATGTAATGTAATGTAATGTAATGTAATGTAATGTAATGTAATGTAATGTAATGTAATGTAATGTAATGTAATGTAATGTAATGTAATGTAATGTAATGTAATGTAATGTAATGTAATGTAATGTAATGTAATGTAATGTAATGTAATGTAATGTAATGTAATGTAATGTAATGTAATGTAATGTAATGTAATGTAATGTAATGTAATGTAATGTAATGTAATGTAATGTAATGTAATGTAATGTAATGTAATGTAATGTAATGTAATGTAATGTAATGTAATGTAATGTAATGTAATGTAATGTAATGTAATGTAATGTAATGTAATGTAATGTAATGTAATGTAATGTAATGTAATGTAATGTAATGTAATGTAATGTAATGTAATGTAATGTAATGTAATGTAATGTAATGTAATGTAATGTAATGTAATGTAATGTAATGTAATGTAATGTAATGTAATGTAATGTAATGTAATGTAATGTAATGTAATGTAATGTAATGTAATGTAATGTAATGTAATGTAATGTAATGTAATGTAATGTAATGTAATGTAATGTAATGTAATGTAATGTAATGTAATGTAATGTAATGTAATGTAATGTAATGTAATGTAATGTAATGTAATGTAATGTAATGTAATGTAATGTAATGTAATGTAATGTAATGTAATGTAATGTAATGTAATGTAATGTAATGTAATGTAATGTAATGTAATGTAATGTAATGTAATGTAATGTAATGTAATGTAATGTAATGTAATGTAATGTAATGTAATGTAATGTAATGTAATGTAATGTAATGTAATGTAATGTAATGTAATGTAATGTAATGTAATGTAATGTAATGTAATGTAATGTAATGTAATGTAATGTAATGTAATGTAATGTAATGTAATGTAATGTAATGTAATGTAATGTAATGTAATGTAATGTAATGTAATGTAATGTAATGTAATGTAATGTAATGTAATGTAATGTAATGTAATGTAATGTAATGTAATGTAATGTAATGTAATGTAATGTAATGTAATGTAATGTAATGTAATGTAATGTAATGTAATGTAATGTAATGTAATGTAATGTAATGTAATGTAATGTAATGTAATGTAATGTAATGTAATGTAATGTAATGTAATGTAATGTAATGTAATGTAATGTAATGTAATGTAATGTAATGTAATGTAATGTAATGTAATGTAATGTAATGTAATGTAATGTAATGTAATGTAATGTAATGTAATGTAATGTAATGTAATGTAATGTAATGTAATGTAATGTAATGTAATGTAATGTAATGTAATGTAATGTAATGTAATGTAATGTAATGTAATGTAATGTAATGTAATGTAATGTAATGTAATGTAATGTAATGTAATGTAATGTAATGTAATGTAATGTAATGTAATGTAATGTAATGTAATGTAATGTAATGTAATGTAATGTAATGTAATGTAATGTAATGTAATGTAATGTAATGTAATGTAATGTAATGTAATGTAATGTAATGTAATGTAATGTAATGTAATGTAATGTAATGTAATGTAATGTAATGTAATGTAATGTAATGTAATGTAATGTAATGTAATGTAATGTAATGTAATGTAATGTAATGTAATGTAATGTAATGTAATGTAATGTAATGTAATGTAATGTAATGTAATGTAATGTAATGTAATGTAATGTAATGTAATGTAATGTAATGTAATGTAATGTAATGTAATGTAATGTAATGTAATGTAATGTAATGTAATGTAATGTAATGTAATGTAATGTAATGTAATGTAATGTAATGTAATGTAATGTAATGTAATGTAATGTAATGTAATGTAATGTAATGTAATGTAATGTAATGTAATGTAATGTAATGTAATGTAATGTAATGTAATGTAATGTAATGTAATGTAATGTAATGTAATGTAATGTAATGTAATGTAATGTAATGTAATGTAATGTAATGTAATGTAATGTAATGTAATGTAATGTAATGTAATGTAATGTAATGTAATGTAATGTAATGTAATGTAATGTAATGTAATGTAATGTAATGTAATGTAATGTAATGTAATGTAATGTAATGTAATGTAATGTAATGTAATGTAATGTAATGTAATGTAATGTAATGTAATGTAATGTAATGTAATGTAATGTAATGTAATGTAATGTAATGTAATGTAATGTAATGTAATGTAATGTAATGTAATGTAATGTAATGTAATGTAATGTAATGTAATGTAATGTAATGTAATGTAATGTAATGTAATGTAATGTAATGTAATGTAATGTAATGTAATGTCGCCATTTCGAGGTCCCCGGTTCGATTCCCGGACGGGACAACTTTTTCTTCATTTTCCCAGGTCTGGGTGTGTGTGGTGCCATCGTTGTTTGCGATTCCCATACCTCAAGTGCTTTAGCTTCTTATATTGGAACAATGTATGTGAAGTGTCCCTATGAATATATGTATTTTATATATTTAATAACAATGCTTAAGCTTGCTCACATCTTCATGTATCTTTAGATGTCGTCATTGAAGGTGGAATAAATAATGTCCTTTGCGACGATCATCATTGAGAGTGTTACACTCACGCTAAAACTATTTAAACCGATTGCAAACAGAGGAGCGACATAGGCCTTCATTATTTTACGCCCATCGATGTTCATCGTTGTTTGCGATTCCCATACCTCAAGTGCTTTAGCTTCTTATATTGGAACAATGTATGTGAAGTGTCCCTATGAATATATGTATTTTATGTATTTAATTATATTATTATATATTTTTATGTATTTAATTATATTATTATATATTTTTATGTATTTAATTATATTATTATATATTTTTATTTAAGTGTATGTTTTGCTTTAGAACTTGCAATAATCAAAAATTCTATTATTTAATAATGAATAACTACACCATTTTAATAGTTTCATTATCGCATCCTCCTTTACGTTGTGAAGTGAGCCTGTAAGCCATGCTGAACTTTTTATGAAATAAGTGAGAGATTAAACAAAAAAAAATTACGTAGTACACACTGAACGTCCATAGAGAATAAAAAGCAGCTCAAGGTGTAAATTTGCAAATACTTTTACGATAGTTTGAAGCATCTGTATATCTTCGATTTGTCTAACCTCTGCATATCGACTGAGAATAGCAATTTTTTTCTAAGGATCTCTTCTAATATGTTTTATACATTATTAATTATAAAATGGCGTTTCCGAACCCACTCATGGCATCTTCAGGGCTTGTCAAATGAATACCTCGAAATTCATCTTCGGTTCTTAGGATAAATTAAACTCGCCAGGTCGGGATTATGTGGTGGATGAATCATTATCGCACCATCTGCCACTATAAAAAATTCAATTGTTCGTTCGACGAGGTGCGCTGAAGCGTTGTCGTGGTGAAGGAGGGTGCTGCTGTCTAAAATTTTTACAAAGAACAGTTAACATACCATTCTGCAGTAACTGCCCTTACTACTTTCAGCACAACTGTCGCGAAACGACCTTTGTGACTAAAGGAGAAAGCTTCTGCTTTCCCTGAATTATTTATTTCATTACTTGTTCGGCTGATCCTCAAAAGGAAACACTCACAGAGCAAACTGTCTTTTGTTAATAGCAATTTGTCCAATTTTGTCAAATACAGCACTGCGAGACTTCCTTACAACTATATCTATGTGTAATATTTTTCATAGCAACACCTCCGACCTCCGTGGACGAGTGGCGGTAACACCGGTTTTCAAGGTCCCCGGTTCGATTCCCGGACGGGACAACTTTTTCTTCATTTTCCCAGGTCTGGGTGTGTGTGGTGCCATCGTTGTTTGCGATTCCCATACCTCAAGTGCTTTAGCTTCTTATATTGGAACAATGTATGTGAAGTGTCCCTATGAATATATGTATTTTATGTATTTAATTATATTATTATATATTTTTATTTAAGTGTATGTTTTGTTTAGAACTTGCAATAATCAAAAATTCTATTATTTAATAATGAATAACTACACCATTTTAATAGTTTCATTATCGCATCCTCCTTTACGTTGTGAAGTGAGCCTGTAAGCCATGCTGAACTTTTTATGAAATAAGTGAGAGATTAAACAAAAAAAAATTACGTAGTACACACTGAACGTCCATAGAGAATAAAAAGCAGCTCAAGGTGTAAATTTGCAAATACTTTTACGATAGTTTGAAGCATCTGTATATCTTCGATTTGTCTAACCTCTGCATATCGACTGAGAATAGCAATTTTTTCTAAGGATCTCTTCTAATATGTTTTATACATGATCACTGAGACAGGTCTTGATAGTATATGTCTGTAGCTGTAAAGACATGATCACTGAGACAGGTCTTGATAGTATATGTCTGTAGCTGTAAAGACATGATCACTGAGACAGGTCTTGATAGTATATGTCTGTAGCTGTAAAGACATGATCACTGAGACAGGTCTTGATAGTATATGTCTGTAGCTGTAAAGACATGATCACTGAGACAGGTCTTGATAGTATATGTCTGTAGCTGTAAAGACATGATCACTGAGACAGGTCTTGATAGTATATGTCTGTAGCTGTAAAGACATGATCACTGAGACAGGTCTTGATAGTATATGTCTGTAGCTGTAAAGACATGATCACTGAGACAGGTCTTGATAGTATATGTCTGTAGCTGTAAAGACATGATCACTGAGACAGGTCTTGATAGTATATGTCTGTAGCTGTAAAGACATGATCACTGAGACAGGTCTTGATAGTATATGTCTGTAGCTGTAAAGACATGATCACTGAGACAGGTCTTGATAGTATATGTCTGTAGCTGTAAAGACATGATCACTGAGACAGGTCTTGATAGTATATGTCTGTAGCTGTAAAGACATGATCACTGAGACAGGTCTTGATAGTATATGTCTGTAGCTGTAAAGACATGATCACTGAGACAGGTCTTGATAGTATATGTCTGTAGCTGTAAAGACATGATCACTGAGACAGGTCTTGATAGTATATGTCTGTAGCTGTAAAGACATGATCACTGAGACAGGTCTTGATAGTATATGTCTGTAGCTGTAAAGACATGATCACTGAGACAGGTCTTGATAGTATATGTCTGTAGCTGTAAAGACATGATCACTGAGACAGGTCTTGATAGTATATGTCTGTAGCTGTAAAGACATGATCACTGAGACAGGTCTTGATAGTATATGTCTGTAGCTGTAAAGACATGATCACTGAGACAGGTCTTGATAGTATATGTCTGTAGCTGTAAAGACATGATCACTGAGACAGGTCTTGATAGTATATGTCTGTAGCTGTAAAGACATGATCACTGAGACAGGTCTTGATAGTATATGTCTGTAGCTGTAAAGACATGATCACTGAGACAGGTCTTGATAGTATATGTCTGTAGCTGTAAAGACATGATCACTGAGACAGGTCTTGTATAAGGTCCGGCCTCTAAGAGATGTACGAGAGATTTAAAATTTCAAGATGTAAAATTTTCAATAATTGTAAAGACACGGTGACTCAGTGGTAAGTAGCCTTGGTTAAGTGCAACCCATGTGTCATAAACCATGTGACATAAAGAAGGCAACGAGCTCACCACCTGTCACGTTGTCCTGAAAATATCTTTGGTGGAAGGTGGGTCAAAGAGACTTAATTGTCTAGACGAGACCTCTGTCAACCCTTGCATTGGGAATTGTATGTAATGTAATGTAATGTAATGTAATGTAATGTAATTGAATTGAATTGAATTGAATTGAATTGAATTGAATTTAATTTAATTAATTAAAATAGTTTCCGAACCCACTCATGGCATCTTCAGGGCTTGTCAAATGAATACCTCGAAATTCATCCTCTGTTCTAGGATAACGCCAGGTCGATTATGTGGTGGATGAATCATTACCTCACCATCTGCCACTGTAAAAATTCAATTGTTCGTTCGACGAGGTGCGCTGAAGCGTTGTCGTGGTGAAGGAGGGCGCTGCTATCTAAAATTTTACAAACAACAGTTAACATACCATTCTGCAGTAACTGCCCTTACTACTTTCAGCACAACTGTCGCGAAACGACCTTGTGACTAAATGAGGAAGCTTTCCTGAATTATTTATTTCATTACTTGTTCGGCTGATCCTCAAAAGGAAACACTCACAGAGCAAACTGTCTTTTGTTAATAGCAATTTGTCCAATTTTGTCAAATACAGCACTGCGAGACTTCCTTACAACTATATCTATGTGTAATATTTTTCATAGCAACACCTCCGACCTCCGTGGACGAGTGGCGGTAACACCGGTTTTCAAGGTGTCGCCATCTCGAGGTCTCCGGTTCGATTCCCGGACGGGACAACTTTTTCTTCATTTTCCCAGGTCTGGGTGTGTGTGGTGCCATCGTTGTTTGCGATTCCCATACCTCAAGTGCTTTAGCTTCTTATATTGGAACAATGTATGTGAAGTGTCCCTATGAATATATGTATTTTATATATTTAATAACAATGCTTAAGCTTGCTCACATCTTCATGTATCTTTAGATGTCGTCATTGAAGGTGGAATAAATAATGTCCTTTGCGACGATCATCATTGAGAGTGTTACACTCACGCTAAAACTATTTAAACCGATTGCAAACAGAGGAGCGACATAGGCCTTCATTATTTTACGCCCATCGATGTCTATCGTTGCTCTGTGCTGTGATCAAGAGCACAACGAAAGTCGTATTAAATCTTGGACCGAAAATTTTCTCGTGTTAATTTAATTTTCAAGAATTAAAATAATAAGTCTTGAAATTGCCGCTAAATTGCCGCTAAATGAAGTATAATTATTAGTTACCAAAGAGTTCTATAATTATATTTTCATTGGCAAAGATTCTAACTGGCTAGTTCTAAAAACTTTCAGAGCGTAGTAAATAGATGGTGATATAGTATTACTGAGACAGGTCTTGATAGTATATGTCTGTAGCTGTAAAGACATGATCACTGAGACAGGTCTTGATAGTATATGTCTGTAGCTGTAAAGACATGATCACTGAGACAGGTCTTGATAGTATATGTCTGTAGCTGTAAAGACATGATCACTGAGACAGGTCTTGATAGTATATGTCTGTAGCTGTAAAGACATGATCACTGAGACAGGTCTTGATAGTATATGTCTGTAGCTGTAAAGACATGATCACTGAGACAGGTCTTGATAGTATATGTCTGTAGCTGTAAAGACATGATCACTGAGACAGGTCTTGATAGTATATGTCTGTAGCTGTAAAGACATGATCACTGAGACAGGTCTTGTATAAGGTCCGGCCTCTAAGAGATGTACGAGAGATTTAAAATTTCAAGATGTAAAATTTTCAATAATTGTAAAGACACGGTGACTCAGTGGTAAGTAGCCTTGGTTAAGTGCAACCCATGTGTCATAAACCATGTGACATAAAGAAGGCAACGAGCTCACCACCTGTCACGTTGTCCTGAAAATATCTTTGGTGGAAGGTGGGTCAAAGAGACTTAATTGTCTAGACGAGACCTCTGTCAACCCTTGCATTGGGAATTGTATGTAATGTAATGTAATTGAATTGAATTTAATTTAATTTTCAAGAATTAAAATAATAAGTCTTGAAATTGCCGCTAAATGAAGTATAATTATTAGTTACCAAAGAGTTCTATAATTATATTTTCATTGGCAAAGATTCTAACTGGCTAGTTCTAAAAACTTTCAGAGCGTAGTAAATAGATGGTGATATAGTATTACTGAGACAGGTCTTGATAGTATATGTCTGTAGTCAGGTCTAGTATATGTCTGTAGCTGTAAAGACATGATCACTGAGACAGGTCTTGTATAAGGTCCGGCCTCTAAGAGATGTACGAGAGATTTAAAATTTCAAGATGTAAAATTTTCAATAATTGTAAAGACACGGTGACTCAGTGGTAAGTAGCCTTGGTTAAGTGCAACCCATGTGTCATAAACCATGTGACATAAAGAAGGCAACGAGCTCACCACCTGTCACGTTGTCCTGAAAATATCTTTGGTGGAAGGTGGGTCAAAGAGACTTAATTGTCTAGACGAGACCTCTGTCAACCCTTGCATTGGGAATTGTATGTAATGTAATGTAATGTAATGTAATGTAATGTAATGTAATGTAATTGAATTGAATTGAATTGAATTGAATTGAATTGAATTGAATTTAATTTAATTTAATTTAATTTTATCAGAGACTATGAGGCATTCCATAAGATGTGCTTATTTGGTGACATAGGCAGCGCTATGTTGAGAGTTATTCTATAGCGCGATAGACCTCTGTCTATCCCTGTATTGGGAATTGCGTGAAGATATTTATTTATTTCTTTCTTTTTAAGACATTGAGAAATGTTGAAAAAGTACAACTGAAAGCTAACATACAGGTAAAAAAGGTGCAAGGTACACCTGCTAAAACATTCTCAAAACAACTGTTAGACAACGGTTTAATTTTCAATATGTGTTGCAGACTTTGCAGTGGATATTGGTGACTGCATTGGACCCTATTGTCACTGCATTACAATATATACGTGTTGAACGAAGATAGATTGATTGATTTAAAATGTATTGCTACCACTAATCCCAATTATTCTCACATAAGTTCCAATTTCATTCAAGCGAGTTTAATTACTAACTATATTAGAATTTAGAATAACAATCAATCGGTCCCTGGACCAAACGATGTCTGTTTGTGGCTTGGATTTTAGCACAAGATATTTTTCATACGAACAATTATATGTGGAAAGTTCTCGCATGAGTTTATACAGTATATTTGTGTTAGATAAAAACGTACTAATCAAAAAGATCCTACACTTTCTGGCACTTAGGGTTTGATATTGTTTATTTATTACTTATTTATTTATCATTACGCACAATGCCTGATGGGGTAGCCAGAGAGAATTGATCACCAAGTGTCACGATCGTAATGCCACTTTCGCATCTTTCAGATTCATCATTCTCTTCATGAATGCACTTCTAAGTATCCGAATACTCTTGACCCCTTCTTCGAGCAATATTTCGCACATGGTCTTTGAAAGTTAGGCACAGCTTACCTCGACACGTTTTATTAGTAACTTTCGTGTTTTATATTTTTTATAATTGTCATAATTAGTTCTAAGAGGAGGGCTTTTCAAAGTTACCCTTGATTTACACCATTGGCTTGGTAAATAAAACGCTGGCAGAGTCGATCACTTGTAACATTATCCCGAATAAGCTTCAGTGAAATGTGGGTCGAAAGGATTATATTGTCTAGACTTGACCTCTGTCTACCCCTGTATTGGGAATTGCGTGAAGATATTTATTTATTTATCATTACGCACAATGCCTGATGGGGTAGCCAGAGAGAATTGATCACCAAGTGTCACGATCGTAATGCCACTTTCGCATCTTTCAGATTCATCATTCTCTTCATGAATGCACTTCTAAGTATCCGAATACTCTTGACCCCCTCTTCGAGCAATATTCTCACATGGTCTTTGAAAGTTATGCACAGCTTACCTCGACACGTTTTATTAGTAACTTTCGTGTTTTATATTTTTTATAATTGTCACAATTAGTTCTAAGAGGAGGGCTTTTCAAAGTTGCCCTTGATTTACACCATTGGCTTGGTAAATAAAACGCTGGCAGAGTCGATCACTTGTAACATTATCCCGAATAAGCTTCAGTGAAATGTGGGTCGAAAGGATTATATTGTCTAGACTTGACCACTGTCTACCCCTGTATTGGGAATTGCGTGAAGATATTTATTTATTTCTTTCTGTGTATGTCAGTGAATTCTTTCTATGAGCCTGGACTAGTTATGATAAAAATTTTGTGTGTTGTTCAAGTGGATTCAAGAATGGTTTAGATTCACTTTTGCACTCACTAAGTGGTTCTTGTGCAGGACTATGTCTGCCTTGACCACTAGTGTATGTATATTAATGCTGGGCTCTTTTTGGGTGTTATGTGGTACTGTTTAGGGTTAAAACAGTCATTATAAAAGTTCATTATGGATTAAAAAAATAAGATTTATGTTTTATACGATTTACATTTTATAACATATGAACTGAGTTTATATAATATCAATGGTATTTTTGATGATATTTTTTATGTCATAAAAGTATACTATATCCAATAGAATGTAGATCAAATACTAAAATAACAAATGTAATCAAGCTCCAGCACTACAAAGTTACTATTTGTTTTTTTAATATTAGTAATGAATATCTAATTTTAATTTTAAGATAAAAATAAATAACAAATATATTATTATAATTCATTATATTAAGTCACGATAGCCGAGTGGTTGGGTGGTCGGAATTTCGAGTCGTGAGACCCGAGTTCGATCCCCAGGTGGCAGTACCAATGAGTTTTTCAAAACTTATGTACTAATTTTATCGTTGGCTTGGACATAAAGGCGGCGACGGGCTCACCACCTGTCACGTTGTCCCGAAAATATCTTCGGTGGAAGGTGGGTCAAAGGGACTTAATTGTCTAGACTTGACCACTGTCTACCCCTGTATTGGGAATTGCGTGAAGATATTTATTTATTTGGCATTGCAAATGCCAAATAACCATTATATTATTATAATTCATTATATTAAGTCACGATAGCCGAGTTGTTGGGTGGTCGGAATTTCGAGTCGAGAGACCCGAGTTCGATCCCCAGGTGGCAGTACCAATGAGTTTTTCAAAAACTTATGTACGCATTTTATCGTTGGCTTGGACATAAAGGCGGCGACGGGCTCACCACCTGTCACGTTGTCCCGAAAATATCTTCGGTGGAAGGTGGGTCAAAGGGACTTAATTGTCTAGACTTGACCTCTGTCTACCCCTGTATTGGGAATTGCGTGAAGATATTTTTTTTTATTTTTATAAAAAATGATGTATTATTGGATTTCCTAAAAAGTATGAACTAAGGGAACAAAATTATGAAAATATAAATAACTACCAACATATTGCAAGATAAACATCTGAAAAAATACCATAGCAATATTCTGCAGACCGCTTATGGGCTGCAGTGTCTAAGGTTCGATTACCAATCCACTTGCAGAGCATGGTCAATATGGCAAATCATCTCTTATGGGATTTAGCCAGCAGTGGTCTTTAACAGATCTTCATATATAAAAATCTTCTGTGTATGTGAGTGAATTCTTTCTATGAGCCTGGACTAGTTATGATAAAAATTTTGTGTGTTGTTCAAGTGGATTCAAGAATGGTTTAGATTCACTTTTGCACTCACTAAGTGGTTCTTGTGCAGGACTATGTCTGCCTTGACCACTAGTGTATGTATATTAATGCTGGGCTCTTTTTGGGTGTTATGTGGTACTGTTTAGGGTTAAAACAGTCATTATAAAAGTTCATTATGGATTAAAAAAATAAGATTTATGTTTTATACGATTTACATTTTATAACATATGAACTGAGTTTATATAATATCAATGGTATTTTTGATGATATTTTTTATGTCATAAAAGTATACTATATCCAATAGAATGTAGATCAAATACTAAAATAACAAATGTAATCAAGCTCCAGCACTACAAAGTTACTATTTGTTTTTTTAATATTAGTAATGAATATCTAATTTTAATTTTAAGATAAAAATAAATAAATAAATATCTTCATGCAATTCACAATACAGGGGTAGACAGAGGTCAAGTCTAGACAATTAAGTCCCTTTGACCCACCTTCCACCGAAGATATTTTCGGGACAACGTGACAGGTGGTGAGCCCGTCGCCGCCTTGATGTCCAAGCCAACGATGAAATTCGTACATAAGTTTTTGAAAAACTCATTGGTACTGCCACCTGGGGACCGAACTCGGGTCTCTCGACTCGAAATTCCGACCACCCAATAACTCGGCTATTGTGACTTTAATTTTAAGCTGTTGGATATAATTATGAAATTATAACATTTACTTTTATAATTTCCAGGTCATAGGTATAAACATTTGGATGAGAGGTTTCATTCTACCATGGCTTATCACAATGGGTGTCATAATATTGTTTCAGTTTATATTTGGTCTGTGGTTACTTGGTGGATACTATATTTATGTGAGTATCTAAAAATTTAGCATGTTAATGCTACATTAGCTTAGTGGTTTGGGTGGTTGAACTTTACAAAGATTTGGCAAGAGTTAGAGAGAGCAGGTTACAATGGAATACAGCTAGAGGAGGCCTCTGCCAGGGGACGTACTGAATTGAGGGACATAAATAATAATAAATAAATAAATATCACAAATAACAGTCTAAATAAAAATACTGTATAATATAGGCTTCACGCCATTCCCAATACAGGGGTAGGCAGAGGTTTAGACAATTAAGTAAAGTCTTGTCTAAAGTACTTACTTTAGATGCCTTCCACCGAAGAGATTTTTTGGGACAAAGTGAAAGGTGGTGAGCCCGTCGCCGTCTTCAAATGCAAGCCAACAATATAAATGGTACATAAGTTTTTGAAAACTCATTGGTACTGCCACCTGGGGACCGAACTCGGGTCTCTCGACTCAAAATTCTGACCACCCAACAACTCGCTATCGTGACTTCAATTTTAAGATGTTGATATAATTATGAAATTATAACATTTACTTTTATAATTTCCAGGTCATAGGCATAAACATTTGGATGAGAGGTTTCATTCTACCATGGCTTATCACAATGGGTGTCATAATATTGTTTCAGTTTATATTTGGTCTGTGGTTACTTGGTGGATACTATATTTATGTGAGTATCCAAAATTTTGCATGTTAATGCTACATTAGATTAGTGGTTTGGG
Organism: Sericinus montela; assembly: GCA_029286605.1. NCBI lineage: Eukaryota > Metazoa > Arthropoda > Insecta > Lepidoptera > Papilionidae > Sericinus > Sericinus montela. The sequence continues at coordinate 10,083,735 of JAGSMR010000019.1, read as the reverse complement.
TGGTTGAACTTTACAAAGATTTGGCAAGAGTTAGAGAGAGCAGGTTACAATGGAATACAGCTAGAGGAGGCCTCTGCCAGGGACATGCTGAATTGAGGGACATAAATAATAATAATAAATAAATATCACAAATAACAGTCTACTTAAAAATACTGTATAATATAGGCTTCACGCCATTCCCAATACAGGGGTAGACAGAGGACTAGTCTAAACATTTAAGTCCCTTCGACCCACCTTCCACCAAAGATATTTTTGGGACAATATAACAGGTGGTGAGCCTGTCGCAGACTTTATGCCCAAGCCAACGTAAGTTTTTGCAAACCCATTGGTGTGAGCCTGCCACCTGCGGATTGAACTTGGGTCTCTTGACCCGAAATTCCGATCACCCAACCACATGGCTATTGAGACTGTATAATATGTATATAAATGAGAAATTTAAAAAATCAATGGATAAGGGCAAGATACTAACCCGTGACCTCTGCCGTATCGTAGCAATGCTCTTGAATTAGTAGCCACTATGTGTTATACTCATTAGTTTAACTTTTTAAATCTCTCTTCCATAAGCCTCTCAGGGGCTTCGGCATCTGCATAATCTGTCAGAAGTTATGGCAACTTCTAATTCAATATTCACACCTTTACAGCTCTTAAAAATATCTTCACGTAATTCCCAGTATTATATAGACAGAGGACTAGTCTAAACATTTAAGTCCCTTCGACCCAGTCATCAAAACTAAGTGCTTGCAAGTTAAAATTAATTTCTTAAAAGAGAAAAACAGTAGGGAGCACTGGGATCTTTGGAGGGGCATGCTCTAACATGTTGAAACAATGTTCAGGGATTTTTGTCAAGTGGGGGACACAGTGGTTTACAAAGTCTCACCAGCCCTGAGGTACCAAGGTACATTCATTGACAGGTCAATGTATAAAACCACCTTTCATATATTGCCTCTAATGTGGGAGGTACCTATGTTGTTTCTGATTCAACAGGTGCTTTACTATCTTACTTTGGAATCAGAGCAAAATATGTGATGTTGTCCCTATGTGTGTATGTTTGTATGTATTTATTTTGTTGTACAGTACAAAAACTGAAAACAGTTAAAATAACACTTGAAAAATTTTATATTAAGATTAGTAGGTACCAGATCAACATTTTGCATTAATTATATTTAAACATTTTCAGTTGGATGCTACATTTGCTGCCCTGGCCGACTTCCTTTGGATGGCTTATAATGTAAGATTTTTAATTATTCTCCTTCCATAGAACATTTAAGATTATTATAAGACTGCTTAAATACTACTCAGGATTGACAACAGGTCTCACATATCTTTGGCTAGGACACTGAGATGGCGACAGGCTTATTGTCTATCATAAAGTCCACTGTAGGCCTCTAGAGGCTTTGCTATAACTGCCGCGCTTGGCAAGCGAACTTGCAATTGTAGTACTAGACACTCCTTACACGCTGCTGCCTGTCACTAGTCTGTTTAATTTTAGTCTTTAAGACGGTTATCCCGCCAGATGTCCGACGTGGTAATACTCTGACCTCTGAGCCTTCGCCGTGTCTTACATGTCTTTTTTCTTTTAATTTAATAACAAAAGTTTGGCATAACTTATATGCTTTAATATCAAAAATTGCGTAATTGCTTGGTGTTATCTTATTAATATTTTCTGGTTGAAAAGTCATGTATTAAGCTGTAATTTGCAAAAACGACAGTAGATGGCGCCTATACCAAAATCAAGCATGAATAAAGAAAGAGATTTAAAATTTCAACTGATGTGTGCATTTTTTCTCCTTAATTTAACAACAAAAAGGGAAGTATATTTTTAAGCGTAAGCACTTTTGACTCTCTGTCACATTGTACCAAAAAAGCTACAGTAATATGTAAAGGACTACATTCTCTAGACTGATGACTACACCAGTATTAGAAGATGCGTGAAGATTCTAATGCATTATTTTTTATATCTCTAGATCTACTGCTGGTTGTGTGTCCTGTCACAGTACCAGATAATACTACAGATGCAGTCTCCGAATATTGAGATCTTAGTTGAGTACTAAGTGTAACTTGAAATGAGCAGATCACTCAACATTAATTAGGTTAAGTTTGGATTTGTAAATTTAAATTTAATTTTACATATTACCTTCTTTTTAGAAGTGTTACAAACCAGTTTTAATTAGATATTTAGAACAATTAATTGTAAAATAACATACATAGGTGATTATGGTATAAAAGTAACATTAATTTTATGACTTATTTTCTAATAATATAGTACTTTTAATATGGTACAAATTTCTCAATTCCGTCCAATAATATTCCAATATTCACACCTTTACAGCTCTTAAAAATATCTTCACGTAATTCCCAGTATTATATAGACAGAGGACTAGTCTAAACATTTAAGTCCCTTCGACCCACCTTCCACCAAAGATATTTTTTGGGACAATATAACAGGTGGTGAGCCCGTCGCAGACTTTATGCCCAAGCCAACGTAAGTTTTTGCAAAACCCATTGGTGTGAGCCTGCCACCTGCGGATTGAACTTGGGTCTCTTGACCCGAAATTCCGACCACCCAACCACTTGGCTATCATGACATACTATAACAAAACAAAAAAAAATGAAATAATTCAGAATAAAGGGCTTAGATAGATTGATAGAGAGAGAAAAGTGTTGTATTTCATTGAGACTGGTCCCTGATTTATTATATTTTTATTTATTTAATACTTAATTTGTACCCTTGGGACCCAGTCATCAAAACTAAGTGCTTGCAAGTTAAAATTAATTTCTTAAAAGAGAAAAACAGTAGGGAGCACTGGGATCTTTGGAGGGGCATGCTCTAAGATTTTTAATTATTCTCCTTCCATAGAACATTTAAGATTATTATAAGACTGCTTAAATACTACTCAGGATTGACAACAGGTCTCACATATCTTTGGCTAGGACACTGAGATGGCGACAGGCTTATTGTCTGTCATAAAGTTCACTGTAGGCCTCTAGAGGCTTTGCTATAACTGCTGCGCTTGGCAAGCGAACTTGCAATTGTAGTACTAGACACTCCTTACACGCTGCTGCCTGTCACTAGTCTGTTTAATTTTAGTCTATTATTCTTTAAGACGGTTATCCCGCCAGACGTCCGACGTGGTAATACTCTGACCTCTGAGCCTTCGCCGTGTCTTACATGTCTTTTTTCTCTTTTTAATTTAATAACAAAAAGTTTGGCATAACTTATATGCTTTAATATCAAAGTTAGGTTCAAAGTTCACAAGAGATGGAAAGTGTGAGAGTGATATTGAAAGAAGAGTGAATGCAGGAAATATGGTGAATGGAGCTTTGCAATCCTTTATGAGCAGTCGGATGGTGTCTAACATGGCTCGTTTGGCTGTGCATAGGGGAGTTTTGGTTCCGACACTCATATACGGAAGTTAAAATTGGGTATGGCAGAAACATGAAAGCAGAGTAAATGCAGTTGAGATGAGAGCATTAAGAAGTATGTTAGAGTTAAACTGAGCGACAGGATAAGGAATAGTGAAATAAGGAAATGTTGTGGTCTGAAAGAAGATGTAGTGACAAAATTGAGAAAGGTATGCTGAGATGGTTTGGCCATGTCGAGAGAATGAATGAAGAACGATTGACGAAAAAAGCCTATAAGGCGAGTGTGACTGGAAGTGTAGGAAGGGGAAGACCTAGGCGGACGTTTCGAGACCAAATCAGGGACGTCCTGAAAAAAGGCCAGGTCAAAGGTACCCTGAATCGAAGAGAATGTATGAAGGGAATAATGAAAGTGGATGAAGCGAAACAAGTATGTAAGGATCGTAGCAAGTGGAAAGAAGTGGTCTCTGCCTACCCCTACGGGAAAGAGGCGTGATTATATGTATGTATGTATGTATGTATGTATGTATGTATGTATGTATGTATGTATGTATGTATGTATGTATGTATGTATGTATGTATGTATGTATGTATGTATGTATGTATGTATGTATGTATGTATGTATGTATGTATGTATGTATGTATGTATGTATGTATGTATGTATGTATGTATGTATGTATGTATGTATGTATGTATTTATTTTGTTGTACAGTACAAAAACTGAAAACAGTTAAAATAACACTTGAAAATTTTATATTAAGATTAGTAGGTACCAGATCAACATTTTGCATTAATTATATTTAAACATTTTCAGTTGGATGCTACATTTGCTGCCCTGGCCGACTTCCTTTGGATGGCTTATAATGTAAGATTTTTAATTATTCTCCTTCCATAGAACATTTAAGATTATTATAAGACTGCTTAAATACTACTCAGGATTGACAACAGGTCTCACATATCTTTGGCTAGGACACTGAGATGGCGACAGGCTTATTGTCTATCATAAAAGTCCACTGTAGGCCTCTCTAGGGAGGCTTTGCTATAACTGCCACGCTTGGCAAGCGAACTTGCAATTGTAGTACTAGACACTCCTTACACGCTGCTGCCTGTCACTAGTCTGTTTAATTTTAGTCTTTAAGACGGTTATCCCGCCAGATGTCCGACGTGGTAATACTCTGACCTCTGAGCCTTCGCCGTGTCTTACATGTCTTTTTTCTCTTTTTAATTTAATAACAAAAAGTTTGGCATAACTTATATGCTTTAATATCAAAGTTAGGTTCAAAGTTCACAAGAGATGGAAAGTGTGAGAGTGATATTGAAAGAAGAGTGAATGCAGGAAATATGGTGAATGGAGCTTTGCACTCCTTTATGAGCAGTCGGATGGTGTCTAACATGGCTCGTTTGGCTGTGCATAGGGGAGTTTTGGTTCCGACACTCATATACGGAAGTTAAAATTGGGTATGGCAGAAGAAACATGAAAGCAGAGTAAATGCAGTTGAGATGAGAGCATTAAGAAGTATGTTAGGAGTTAAACTGAGCGACAGGATAAGGAATAGTGAAATAAGGAAATGTTGTGGTCTGAAAGAAGATGTAGTGACAAAAATTGAGAAAGGTATGCTGAGATGGTTTGGCCATGTCGAGAGAATGAATGAAGAACGATTGACGAAAAAAGCCTATAAGGCGAGTGTGACTGGAAGTGTAGGAAGGGGAAGACCTAGGCGGACGTTTCGAGACCAAATCAGGGACGTCCTGAAAAAAGGCCAGGTCAAAGGTACCCTGAATCGAAGAGAATGTATGAAGGGAATAATGAAAGTGGATGAAGCGAAACAAGTATGTAAGGATCGTAGCAAGTGGAAAGAAGTGGTCTCTGCCTACCCCTACGGGAAAGAGGCGTGATTATATGTATGTATGTATGTATTTAATATCAAAAAATTGCGTAATTGCTTGGTGTTATCTTATTAATATTTTCTGGTTGAAAAGTCATGTATTAAGCTGTAATTTGCAAAAACGACAGTAGATGGCGCCTATACCAAAATCAAGCATGAATAAAGAAAGAGATTTAAAATTTCAACTGATGTGTGCATTTTTTCTCCTTAATTTAACAACAAAAAGGGAAGTATATTTTTAAGCGTAAGCACTTTTGACTCTCTGTCACATTGTACCAAAAAAGCTACAGTAATATGTAAAGGACTACATTCTCTAGACTGATGACTACACCAGTATTAGAAGATGCGTGAAGATTCTAATGAATTATTTTTTATATCTCTAGATCTACTGCTGGTTGTGTGTCCTGTCACAGTACCAGATAATACTACAGATGCAGTCTCCGAATATTGAGATCTTAGTTGAGTACTAAGTGTAACTTGAAATGAGCAGATCACTCAACATTAATTAGGTTAAGTTTGGATTTGTAAATTTAAATTTAATTTTACATATTACCTTCTTTTTAGAAGTGTTACAAACCAGTTTTAATTAGATATTTAGAACAATTAATTGTAAAATAACATACATAGGTGATTATGGTATAAAAGTAACATTAATTTTATGACTTATTTTCTAATAATATAGTACTTTTAATATGGTACAAATTTCTCAATTCCGTCCAATAATATTCCAATATTCTATGACTAATTAAATAAATTAAATAAGAGAAATTGAAAATGTTATTGTCAGCTTTTTGAATTTTTTGTAATGCACTATGTAATTAAATATAATATATTATAATATATTCCATCGCAATATCTCTAAAAAAGTAAGACAATTATCAAAAAATATCTTCTTTATTTGCTAGTTTTAATGTTGTTTTAGAAAATGTTAGTTGTGTGAAATGTACAAAACTGCCAGACAAAGGAATTTATTTGTGTATGTATACACAAAAATTCGTTATTTAAGTGTTTAATTCACTTTATGAGGGTTATAATATATGAAACGGTACAGAACACAAATTTAGGAGCTATCTATGTGCTTCGTAAATTATGAATTGTCAATTTATACATAGAAAACTTTATCAAATATGGGCTAAAGGGTATTCAGCATACCCTGTGAAAAATGGTGTCCTACAAGGCTATATGCTTTCTCCCATATTTTCTCTTCTATATACAAACGACATTTTGTAAATATTGACTGTAAAATTCAAAGTGTTTTTAAATCTCCAAAACTATATATGTAAAATGAATGTGAATGAAAATAAACGATACAGTACCGTACAGTTTCTGGTGACTTTTTCATTATTTGAATGTTCTGAAATAATATGATAATATGATAATTGTACTACAGGGTGTAATATATATATTTATAAACCCACCGATAAAAGAATATGGCTGCCAATGATATAGAATTGATCTGAATTTGCAACCGTTATGTTATTATGGTCATTAATATGGTTATATGCATTTGCCGTTATGTTTACTACGCTGTAGTTTGCTTTATATTTTTTTTTTTGATACACATGTCCGTCCTATAGTGATGAAGATTTTTGGTTAATTTAAGGTTTTGAATTATTTTGTTCTATGTCGATTCTCGGGTCTATGTTGAAAACCACTTTTTCTACATTTCCTCGGGTTTGGGTGTTTGTGCCTTTAATTCCATAACACAAGTGCTATAGTTATTTATTTTGGGATTAAAGCAATATATGTGTTGTCCCTATCCATGTATCTATGTTTTATTTGGATATCGTCCGAATGTTGATTTGTCGGTGTTTCTATTGCTCTTTCGCTTCTATCTGTCGTTCTATCGTTTACTTATTTTTTATGAACAATTGAGCCTAACTGCTAGTGACTGTCTGCGGATTCTCAAGTGTGATCATAATATTTTTTTTCTTTTTGGTTTAAAATACATTCGTTCCGAATATTCCGTCCTTTTTATTAGGGTCGCTGTTAGGTACTAGGTACTAGGGTACTAGTGAAATTCAATCTTTCATTGAAAGCATGTTTAACTTACAAATTACAATGCGGGGGGTGAAATTTTTTTTTTTTAATCTTTCAAAAGGCAAACTATGATTTAACGTCACGATCGACTTTTAAAGTCATGATAGCCGAGTGGTTGGGTGATCGGAATTCGAGTCGAAGGACCTGAATTCGATCCCCAGGTGGCAGGCTCGTACCAATGGGGGTTTTCAAACCCTATGTACGATTCATAACGTTTTCCCAAAATAACTTCGGTGGAAGGCGTGTCGAAGGGACTTAATTGTCTAGACTAGACCTCTGTCCACCCCTGTATTGGGAATGGCGTGAAAATATTATGAGTTATTTCATGCATGGCTATTGATAGTATCATACAGTTGACAGAAAGACGAGATATAAACCAGTTGATCGATTGAACTTTTATTTAATCGCAATAATTTGTTGCCTAATTATTTTATCGTGAATATCCGACAGTTATAATTCTGTGTAGAGCACTACCGCTATAAACATTTTGTTCTGGCGATTAAACTATTATGTTAGTTATTGTAATCATTACCTCTATGGTGGGTCGTACATGAAAGTGGTAATTCAGTAGCGTTTGACAGCACAGAGTTTTTGTCCAGCAGGTCCTGTGCAACGGTGCTAGCTCAACCTCAATAATAAAATAGGTTCTCATGTCTGTTCTATAAATTTTATCCATTTTTTGCTGACTTTATTACATTTTACTGATTTTTTATCAATTTATTTCTTTCGTCAAGCTAACAATTGGTTAATATATTTTCTTTTATAAATATTTAACAGCTATTCTATCTAAGATCTTATGACTTAGTTATTATAAACAGTGTTTGATACCAATGTAGATTAAATAATATTATACTAGACTGAAAATGTACTATATCAAAATGCTTACTTTGGTAAAAGTTAATTGTTGTTATAAGTCTTTTATTTTATTATTATGTCTTTGTATGTTCTTTTAGTTTAAAATGAATAATCAGTTACAAAGTTACACTTCTTTTGGCGCGTAAAGAGTAACATTAAGTGCATTCGTGTAGCCCGTGACGAAAGTGACATGATCATTGACAGCCTTTTAATTCTAATCTACTTTAACTTTTTAATAGGGAATGTGACTTTAAAAAAAGATTTATGACACTTTGGTTAAGTTAACAATATAAATATATCATCATAATATTTAATATTTTATAGAAAAATCTTCAAACAAATACAAATAAATGAACCTGACGCGCAAACGTTCCATGTGATCGAAATGACGTCACATTCAGACATTATAACGTTAATACTGGACTTCATGTATTTAATAAGTGACATGTTAAAATTTTTGATAATAAAAAAATATTTAAATATAAATATCTTCACGCAATTCCCAATACAGGGGTAGACAGAGGTCAAGTCTAGACAATTAAGTCCCTTTGACCCACCTTCCACCAAAGATATTTTCGGGACAACGTGACAGGTGGTGAGCCCGTCGCCGCCTTCATGTCCAAGCCAACGATGAAATTAGTACATAAGTTTTTTTTGAAAAACTCATTGGTACTGCCACCTGGGGATCGAACTCAGGTCTCTCGACTCGAAATTCCGACCACCCAACAACTCGGCTATCGTGACTTTGATAAAAAAAGTTTTACAAATTTGAGCTAAACCACAATGTAGAGAAACAATTTAGCAACAATAATGTTGTTCAATGAAATGTGATGTTATAAAACTATAAACGTACGGTGTTTGCGTTCCAGTAACCATAACTCAAAAAAGTGTATTTTTATCATGTTTTATGAAATAATGATACTAGGAATTTATTATTATTTCTATTTATTTATATCTCAATAAGGTAAACACTAAGAAAAGAATATTTTAATGCAGTCAAATTCCCTATTAAACTCAGTTGAATATCTGTTTATTTTTATTTTATTACGTGAGATAAAAAAAATAAAAGTTATTATTGCTTTGTTACGCCAAAGAAGTGTAACTTCTTACATGCATACATGAATACACACATGAATTTCATTGTATTAATTCAATATATTGTATATTCTCATTTCTCAGAAACTTGTCATATCTCACAGAAGTTAAATTAGGCAAGTAATTTTTCATATATTATAATTTAAAAATCTAAAAGCGAATACATTATAATTTTAATTTTAAGTGTAGATAGATCTAAGATGAAAATTACCAGTTATCCGTCCAATCTAATCAAATTTATATACAAAAAAATAGTTTACTAATATTAATAACATTATTATACATTAAACATTTTCTATAATGTTTCTCAAAAATTTAACTTTTGTTTAATAACTTTGTATGACATTCCAGAAAACTCTTTTTAGATTAGGCGTCTGTTCTAATCTGAAAATCTCTCTAATTTAATTTATGTTTTTTTGTATTAATTCTAATCTTATGTAACACCATAATGAATTGTGTTCTTTTAGTTTGTAATAAAATCAAATTAGTGTTTATTTGTTCATTATCTCACCTGTCTCGTTTTCCCATATAAACTCTCGTGTTATATGTGTGTCTAAAAGACTAAATTGTTTAGACCTCTGTCTAACCCATTATCATCGTCATCTCTTGATACGTTGAGTCAAGCTAGTTTCTGCTGTATAAATGGGCTTACTTTCGAACAATTTCCAAACCTCTTGTCAGTTAGACAGCATTTATAATAATTTGTCTTAGGTCAAATTTCAATAATATTTTCATATTTTTTTTTATTACTCTTCTACCTTTTTTCTTTTTCACGGCCATTAAAAATCAACTGAAGGACATAGGCCTCTTCGATAAGAACATTTTACTGAAATCGCCTAAGATGGCAAGCGGAGTGGCGATCGCAATACCAGACACCACACACTTTCGCAAATTTTTCGGGATGTTTATTCCGCCATTGTATTCCGTTATTCGTTGGTGACCAATGCGATATTCAAAGGTCCATTTTGATACCCACGGGGAGGAACGCGAATGATATTGTTCTTACTCCTCTGGTAATGCTGATCTCTATAGCAGTTCCATAGCTAAAAATTTAAATTTGAAACAAGAAAAAAAAATATTATTTTTATAGTAGATATAATGAAGGAGCATCATTTAATGATATAATGAAAAAAGTTATCTCAAGTAGTTTCTCTGTCCTAATTCTATTTTAGTACTGTTGATAGGGAGAAGGGGCAATCTTAACAAAAGACAATTGTTAAAATACTCAGAGTATTTAAATATACTTAATGTCAATAAAATTGTCTTGTTTGGTAGCGGATGATGAGTCGGGTGATTGTAACCTGGGGAGGACGTCTCCTCCGCAGTGGGCGCTATCGGTAATCGTATATATGCTTGATGTAGCCCTTCGATGTGTTTCCTAGGAAATTACACAACTACGGTATCAGAAATGCGACTCTTGATCTAATTAAATCTTATTTACGTAATAGAATTCAAAAAGTGGTAATCAATGGTGCATATTCCTTTGGATCGACGGTAGCTATGGGCGTACAGCAGAGCTCGATTCTCGGTCGTTTTCTGTTTCTTATTTATATTAATGATTTACTTCCTCACTATTATTAATAAGTCACGCCGAATGGTTGGGTGGTCGGTATTTCGAGTCAAGAGACCAAGTTCGATCCCTAGGTGGCAGGCGTACCAATGGGTTTTTTAAAAACTTATGTACGAATTCTATCGTTGGCTTGGGGACATAAAGACGGCGACGGGCTCACCACCTGTCACGTTGTCCCAAAAATATCTTCGGTGGAAGGTGGGTCAAAGAGACTTAATAGTCTAGACTAGACCTCTGTTTACCCCTGTATTGGGAAATGCGTGAAGATATTTATTAACTTCTTTACTAGGGAATAAACACGATATAGTGTTATTTGCTGATGATGATTATTTGCTCTGTAATATTTAAAATAAAACGACTTGTTTTATTTTACATATTACAGATATTGTGTTTGTTCCAAGTGTACCTATGTGCATTTTTATGCACAATAGGTACACTTGACGAGGTACCTATGTGCATAAAAACATTAATACTTTTAGCAAGACTTCTGATGTGCATATTATAAATACTAGGAACAAACACAAGCTTGTAACAGCGGTTACTAGACTCCATAGAGTAAGTAACTCGTTCATAGTGCGGTGTCATAGTTCTACAACAAAATCCCGGTAAATGTGCAAATCCCATCTATTAACAGGTTTAAGAAATTTATTGAAGAAAAACTTTGTAAGAAGGGTTATTATAATGTAAATGAATATATTAATGACAGTAAGGTGATCGCTCCCAAGCTATTTCTAGAAAATATCACATTGTATAATACATTGTATTGTAAAAAAATGGCCAAAAAAGAGGATACCTACGGAGTTTTTTTTGCCTGTTTCTTCTCCGTTAGAGGAACCTCATTACGAAACGGTGGTAGATTACTATTACTATCGATAAACTGTACAAGTGTACAAGTGTTCAGCAATTAATTTTAGTACATTCTTATGCCGATGAATAAATTATTTGATTTGACTACCATCTATGGTTAAAACATGGTCCCTATGAGAGATTACTAAAATTAAATATTTTTTAATAACTTTTATAAGTAAACATACATGTTGAAGTTTATTGCAGTGACCCCGACAACGGGGTATGTTCGATAATCCGTTTATTTATTTATTACTTTAAATCGCTTATATGAATATAAACAAATACACATACAGGGACAACATCACATACATAGCTCCGATCCCAATAAGAAGCTAAAGCACTTGGGGAATGGGAATCGGAAACAACGAAGGCACCACAAACACCCAGACCCAGGAAAAAGTGGTTATTTACGTTGACCTGTCCGGGAATCGAACCCGGGGCCTCGAGATTCGTTGTCCACTCGTCCACGGAGATCGTCATGCTTTTGTTTATGTATGTTATGGATGTTATTATTATTAAGTTATGTTAATATTACTAAGATTATAAATGAAACCGTCTGATGAAAATTCTTAATAATTATTTTATTTGGACAAATAAAGATTCTTTAATTTTCGTTTTATCGATTAAAATAAAAAAAAATATATCTGAATTGAAATAAGTTCATTTTGAGAAAAAGAAATAAACAACAAATAATTGCGATACAAGCCTAATCCCAATTATATTAATTACAACTTTCTTACAATTTTTATTATAATTGCTTAAATTTACGATACATTAACGAAGCCTTTAGAAATCATAATGAACAAACTTTTAATTGTATTGCACAGTAAATAGAATACATTATAAATTTAAATATTATTGTATAATACCTAAATTTTTAACTATAAAAGTTAAGTAATATAATGTCACTAATAAACAGTAATAATTAGTCACTGGAATGATTTGAGTATTTAAATAAGTTATAAGATATTTTTTGTCATGTAAAAACAAAAATAAAACCTAACTCAACCGCACAATGACGAGTTCTTTGAATTTCGAAAATAATTTCGTTGAAACGTTTTTATAATTAACGTAAAATATTTAATCCTAACTACAATCGAAATCACCATAGAGAGGCTTCGATGTAATTCTTATAATAATTTACACATCATATTTCATTTATATTTATACAATAATTAAAAAAAAAACAAATATAACAAAAGTCTTTGAGCTTTGACAACTAAAGAATGGCCATATACTAGCAAACAATATTATGTACAATGAAATCTTATTATTAATAATAAAAATAATATACAATACTTATTTTCTACTTTACAGAATTTAAGTCACATTTTATCCTAAAAACAGTCGGGAAATATTATTTTACAATAATTTACAGAAAAGCTTACATTTAGAAATTAATTGATATGCAATAAGCTATATAATATAGCTTATACGTAACTTTTAAAAAAATGCTATAAGCAATTTTTTTAAATTATAGTTGATATTTAACAAAAAAGTAATGAACAGCCGTTAAAAACTATTTGAACACTATTTTTTATCTCTGTCTCTGACACTTGTAGTAAAAAGAGTAAGAAAAAGGTATTCTGCCCATTTTTGTCATAAATAAAACACAAGTAAATAGAAAGTAAAAAGACATCATCATTATATACATCTCCATTGACTTTCATGTGTCGTATCAAAGAGCACTTATAGGAATATCAGCGAGTTAATTCCGCCATTAAATAATGTTAAAACAATAATTCGGGTATATTATCTCGTAACCCGCATCTTTTATCTTTTTTGATATCTTTTACCTTTGGGAGAAGGCTCACTTGTTGTTTTTTATGACGTTGCTAAATAAGGAATGTAATTAGTATATTTATTTATTAAACTAAGTAAGTGAACACTATCATAGTATAGTAATTGCACATTTCGCAATCAAGCAGATTGAGTCTATTTTTACAATAAGCACCACTTTGGCACAAAGACTTTAATATGACACTGAAATGCTCCTTGAGATTTAAATAGTTCAAGTGTTTTTTTCAGGAGTATTTCGTTCTGTGTATATTTAAAATTAACAATTAAGCAAAAGTTTTACCTACATTTTGTAGTATTGCATTATGTCGTCCAACCAAACAAAAAACACCAACGTTCAAATAATGAAAACACCTAACAACGTATTTGGAACAAACATTTGAACCAATGCCATACATTTGGCAAATTATGTTTAGGATCGCATTACTAAAATCGCGAGTATGGCTATGACCCAGCGGAGTACCAATTTGTATTTGGAGGTGCCGTTTTATCTGCTGATTGGTGAGAATGAGACGGGTGCGCAGAATGCGCTTGGGGATGATAGAGATGGAATGATGATGGTGGATGGAAAAACTGAGATTGGTCTAACGGGGATGCATAATCTAACGCCCCAGGTACCGCTGAATACGCTTGAGGCTTTAACGGTAACGGAGCCTCCCCTAAATACGAGTGCCTTAACGCGTCTGAATAAGCGCTATTATCATATGATATTGCATATTGCTGTTTGTCCCTGGGTGAAACTGACCCAGGCGGAGTCATCGCGGAATGGTAATCACCGTAACTAGTATAAGCTAATGAACCGATTTCTGTGCCTTTGTGACCCAATTGTTCACCATAACCCGACCCTTCGCTACCAGGTGGCGTGGGTAATGGACCGGACTGTCCATCACTGGAGTAATATCCACCACCTCTTCCATCGCTCAAGAAGTTGCTTCGTATAACACTCTCCCGGTTCGCATAAAGTTGTCTCAGCAACGCCGATGCTGGGTTCGGAGTGTGGTTGCCAGGTATCTGCCGGTTGAGATGGTTCAGATGATGATTCTGTGTACCAATCCATTGTATAGTAGATTTCTGTTGCTGCTGTTTTAATAGAGCGTCTGTAGAAAAGTCAGTTGGCCTGTGGGAAATTTCTTTACCATCTAAAGCGACCGATGGCAAATGCTTCGACATCGCGTTCTCTAAATCTCGTACTGAAGTTGCATCACTAGTCCCTTCAGGCATTGCTAGATTTGTTTTCGACATGTCTCTCTCAGCGGGAGATATCGTCGCGCCGGGATTCGAACTGCTCTTCCTTCTCTCTTCGTCTCTTTCTGTATCTTCTTCGCAATCTGTAGTATGTTTTCGTTTTTTCAGTCTTCTTGCTGGCATCGGTGAGGTTCTTTCTGGGTTTGTGTGGAGAGGTAGTGGCTGCGCGTCGTTAAGTCTAGTAAGATGAGTTACGTCTGAGGTCGGTGGTACAGTTGAAGCGGAATCAGAGTTTGTTGGTGCTTCCGTTCTTTCTGTGGTATGGCGTGGTGGTGGAGGTGGGGCGCCTGGAGTGTCGGAATCTGGGGGTCCATTTTCAGGATCACCTGTTGCTTCCTCTCGTTTTACACCCTGCACACTCTCTTCTAATTGACAGCAATCCATTACCGTGTTAGGGTATTCACGCCCACTAGAAAAGTAAATTAATAAGTTATACATTTTGAATCGGGAGTTCGTATAATATACGAATTTAATATTGTTAGCTTTCTTGCAGATATAGAAAAAATGTAATGTAGGTGATTGGAGAAAATGTTGTAAACATTTAAAAAGAATATTTTACTTCTGGTAAATGAATCATTATTTATATTTGTGTATGTTTTGTAACTATACTTAGATTATAGAATTTAATTGGATTAAAATTTATTAGCATTTAGATTCAATAATTAATTTACTAAGTTAATATATTTCCGCATTTCTGTAAAGTAAATAAATTTGAAACATGGATCACAATATCTTACCTAATGACGTAATTCACACAAATGATATTTTGTTCCTCAGCATTTTTCGATGAGCAGACGACGGTAGCACACGTTTGCATCCATGTATATCCTCCCAGCTTATTCATCAGCCGGTAGTAATGAGTTAAAACTTGCCCCTTGTTCATTACTGAAACAAACAATAAATTTTAAATATTTACTTATTAATTTCTTTGCAAAATGCTTAAGAGTAATGTTATCCCTTTCTTTTATTACACTAGTGATCTGCTCTGGATTCGCAGGTATAGCAGAGCGTACAATTACTCTAAACTATTAGCTTATAATGCATCTGATAATCATCCTACTTGGAATATTCTTAATGTATTTGTTTCCAATTATGAAATTATTTGAAATTAATAAAATATAAATAAATATCTTTAAGCCATTCCCAATAGATAGAGGTCTAGACAATTAAGTCGTTTCGACCCACCTTCCACTGATGACATTTTGGGACGACGTGACAGGTGGTGAGCCCGTCGCCATATTTATGTCCAAGCCAACGATATAAACCCAATGGCACGAGCCTTGGGATCTTGGATATAATTCGTACATAAGTTTTTTGAAAAACCCATTGGTACGAGCCTGCCACCTAGTGGTAGAACACCTATGAAATTATTTGTAAAAGTAAAGAAGACACAGTAATCACCATCGTCATGTTACACCTGAACTTTACTCATGTATCACTCCGTCCCTTAGTGCCATCAGTATGAAAATACGCGATTAGACCAACAGACTGGCAGACGACGATATGTTTGTGACGATAATTGAGGAAACAGGTGCGTGGGGTTTGATACTGCGTTTGCCAATCCGCTTGAAAAGCGTGGCGATTGTGACAAATCTTCCATCTGGTAACCAGTTCGACAAAAAAAAATATACCAAACTACAGTGTACATAAGCATTGACGGTTTCTTTTGTGAAACTGCTCGTCTTGAATCTCGGGTAAAAGTTAATTCATTACAGTAAAATTGTAGAAAATATTTTTTAAAGTTGTCTATAACGTATCTTCTGGCCACGTCATTACGGCAATTGTCACAGGTGCACAAATATTTCAGCAGGGAATTGATTGATCATAAATCATTCAAAAGTTGGTGTGAACACTTAAAAGGGTATGTTAGCCGCAGTGACCTAAAGCCTTCTAATCCCGACCTTGAATTAGTAGCCTAAATTGATTTTCGATGACGATATTATTCATATTGTTCTAAACAATAAATTCGATAAGCCTAAACCGAAGGCAGTGTCACGACACAATCGCATGAGTTAATGCAATAATTTATATCATCGCCCATTATTACTTACATATCTCACAGTTTCCTAATAATGGTGTTGTCAGAAGTCTTGACAAAAAATTGGTTCTTTCAACCCATATTTTATCGGAAATTATTTGGGACAATGTGACAGATGATGACCCCTGTCGTCACCTTAGTACCCAAGCGAACAATATTAATAAATAAATACACACATATCTCGATATATATAGATGTAGAGATTATATATTTTAATCTGAAACGGCTGAATCGATTTAGCGCCACTTTCATTAGCAGATAGCATATGTTATAAGAAGTTAGGTTACTTTTAACAAAACAATTAGGGTTCCGTGTTAAGTGTTAAACTGCGGGCAAAGCCACAGAGTGAAGCTAATTTATCATAAAGATGATTAGGATCAGTATAGCTTTGACTTTTTCACAAATATAGAGAGTTGGTGAAATTACAAACTGGAAGGCATCCCATATAAGCATTATGATGCGTATGTGTATGATCAGATGATGTAATCAGATGACGATAATCAGTTATATTTTAAAAATTCTAAAGTATTTTAAAACACGTCAAGTGGATCAGCACACTTACAATTAATAGCGGCCAGAAACAATGTGAATGACACGTGTATTGTGCTACGTGAATCATTAGTGCCGAGTCAGATTTTGGTTTTGTTGTCGTATTGTTTATTGTCGGCTGCTGTTCTTCAACCGATGCGCTTGGACTCGGTCCAACGGGTGAAACTTTAAAGGCGCCATTTGTCGATTGTTGAAACTCATTGTTGTGGTTCACTACTATATCTTTGCCAGTTTGAAGCGAATCTACGTAATTGTTTTATTTTTATATCAATGCACACAATGCGTACGTGGAGTTATGACGAAAGGGTACTTTAACGTGGCATTAAGTCTTAATACATTTTTTTTAAATAACCTAGGTCAAGTTAAACTACTATAACAAAAAATGATTTTATGTGCTGAATTCACCAGAAGCTCGGTGGTAAAGAAAACATCGTAAGGAAAGCCAGTCTTACAAAAATCTTATTTCGAGGACATATGAAGTCCGCCAGCATGCACTGGAGCAGTGTGTTGGACGTTCCTCTGCTCTAATCTCTCTCGAATATTTAAGAAAAAGCCCAAGGTCTTCTCTTTGAGAATCTGTAAAAGCATTTTCTAAAATCGCGCTATTGAATAACTCTCATCATAGCGTTGCCTCTGCAAATAAGTATCTCTGATGGAATGCCTCATGGTCTCTGATTACACCTACTCTATAATCTATGAACCGGAACACAATAATTGTCTGCAGCAGAAATTAGAAAGAGTGTGGTACCGACACTGGCCACTCCTTGAATCTACCTTAAAGGTAAATGTTATTTGGTTTTATTCCATAAGTTCGGTTATGGATCGGAACAACTAGTGACGTGGCTCGTGTTGGCCCGGTAGGTCAAAATAAAAACCTGTCATAATGTGTCAAATATTAACTCTGCCCCTATTCGAATCTTTTATTTGGGGTCAGTTACGGATTCGGTTGTTCTAGTATCCGATTATAATGCTATATATAACCATTATGACTAGCAAAACACCGTTTAATGGTTAAATTTGAGAAAATATTTTTTTTTAATTTGACTCTTCTAAGAAATAATAAAATTTTAAAAATCTGTTACTTGTCATTCCATCGTAACTTCAGAGGCAATGTTTTATACTGTCGGAAGTCTCCAACATAAGTATTCAATTTTATAGCCTTGTGTACAAAATTTGAATATCAGGCGGTCAGTTATCGTTGCTGGCAACATCAGAAATCCTGTCCGCGTATATAGTTGTAACCAAATTACCCGCTTTCTAACAAACGCCTGGACTTTTATGTTAATTCTAACAATTGGTATTCTACACCCGGATTGTCCACATTTGACCGGCATCTGTGGAGACATTGTGCATTTTAAATTCAAATTAATGGTCTCGTAAAGCTATCAACGGTTTCGGTGCTAGAGAAAAACTATGACGCTAACGTTTTCGTGATTGGCGTACCTAATAAACGTCGGCCATGTTGTTTTGCTGTGGCGCGAATGGTGACAAAACCGTTGCATAATTTCTGTCCACCCAATTCATGATTTCATGAGTAATTTTGCAAGAAAATCCTTGCTGACTCATTCTTATAAATGTTGCTTCGTACATCAAATACTTATCGCTTAGTTCATTTTAAAGCAACTCATGATCGAGATAGCTGCATGTCCTCTTTTCTGCGGAAGCTTAATGAAAGAAAATTACAGTGAAAGGATTTTCTTTACATGACTACGAAAGCAAGACTAATGGCTATGCTTTTAATCGCAAAAGGATACTGCAAAAGGCAAGGCAAAAGGCAGGATCATAAAAATACAGAATTTAGCATAATTTTTTTGAAAAAACCCATTGGTACGAGCCTGCCACCTTGGGATAGATCGAACTCGAGTCTCTCGACTCGAAATTCCGATCACCCTACTAGTCGGCTATCGTGACTTATGAAATTATTTAAAAAAAGTAAAGAAAACACAGTAATCATCATGTTACACCTGAACCTTACTTATGTATCATTTATGTATCAATCTATTTACTGCAGTAGTTATGGTAATTCATAATCATGAAAGTGGTCTTTGAATAGACAGTAGAGAAGACTATGCTATACAGATTGTAAATAATAAATAAGGCATGCTAATCGTTTTAATACTGAAGACGAAATAAAAGGAATAGGAGGTTAAAGATATGTTGGAAGACATTAGAGAATAATATTTCCCACGTCAAAGCTCAGGGAAAGGAAACCGAAATGACAGCACAGGAATTATTATTCAAATCACAGCTCATATGGAGACGAGGCGGCGTATGGCGTCAGCCTAAATTGTATTCCTTTGACGAATACGTAAAAGGCAATGATATCAGGAAGAATGTGGAGCTTGAGTTATCAATGTCTTTTAATTTTGATTTAAAATTAAAATTTTCAAAAAAGAAACTTTAAAATGTACTAAAAAATCAAATAACTTCTCCATAAATTTGCATATTCAAGGTTCAATTTATTTCCCACTATCTAAATCCCCCAACAGTGTATACGAATAGATGATTATGAGTAAGTGTATGTAAAAAGATCATTAAAAAATCAAGATTTTGATTGACATAAAAAAAATTACAACACTGCACAAATAACAAAGAATATAAAAAAGTAGATATGGTCAATATCTAAATCAGAAACAAAAGACACAGAAACCAAAATTGTCATGAGGCATCAAAATGTTAGAAATTGGCCCCATACAACCAAAGTAACCCTCAAAACTCAACGGAGCCATAAATTTTCCTCGTTTCGTACCTCCTTCAGCCGCCAGCCGTCTTGACATGGATTTCTATATGGCTCTGACTGAATACAAATCGGCTGTTGCGACATTTACTGGCGAAGGATTTCACCACGCTTATTGGGTCATGGGTGGACAATCGATCGATGATCGTAATTAAGAACAATCGATGATTAATACTGAAATAAAAAACTTCAATGCCATGAGCATAGATATCAAGCTCCGGTTTATTCTTGAAACAATGAGTAAGATCAGAAAAAAATTACATAATTAGAAATCTAAAACCAAAACACTTATACGTCTGTCTGTTTTAAAGCAGCGGTAATATTAACAAAACTATTAAGAAGGTGGTAAATACGGGATCGAAGAGTGGACTGTCCTTTTAAGTCAATCTTGAAAAATAGAAAGGTAGTGGACCTCTTGTCACTTTATTCACTCAAAGTAATGCAGAATTTTTAGATAACTTTACGTGCTAGTAGCGAGGCTGTAAAAGCATGTAAAAGTGAAGTTGCTGCCTCGCTTTACAACGTAGAAAGATTATGGGATGATATTTTAGTTCGCCGTGCGTCATTTGGTAAGAACTATTAAAGTCCTTAGGGAAAATTGAACCAAGTAGCGGAAAAAGCATTATGAAAAATCATCAAATTAAGTTAACATTAATCTTGTAAATCGCAATGGTAAATCAGGTTGTTTATTATTCCTTCATTGTTTTCGATTTTATAACACGTGTGCTTTAGCTAATTACTTTGGCATCAGAGAAATGCATTTGATGGTGTCTCTAAGCATGCTTGTGTTTATTTTTTATTTGAACTAGATCAACAGTACACCGGTAATGGCAATAGCGGCTGCGTGGTGACTTGTCCTGTGTTAATTCATTCTTATAATTAGCGTGATGATTATAGAAAATTATACTAATTCTTACGAAGATACTGTTAGGACCGATTATAGAAAATTATCTTTGTAAAGATGTACAAAAATGATAAGTACTGGGTAAATTACATATATTTATGCATTTACTTTACATTTGTACGATTTTAGTATACATCAAAGGCAAACTTTCACACATTTGCAAATAGAAAAAGTTAATCCACAGTGGAGTTCTTTGTAGTTTCGGTAAGAATAACGTGATTGTTGTTTTAAAAGAACTCAAAACTGGAGTTTATTTGCAGGTCGCAAATAAATTTTTCCTTTTTCTCAAAGATGTTGAAGCCAGTATAAAAATTTTAGTAATGGTAATACACGTCAGCATCAACAAAACTGTCATCTATTATCTGTCTGTGCAGATACTGATCCAGAAATATTTCAAAACTTTTGCAGAAACATATGTAACGAACTGAAGGTGTTTGGAAGCGGCATTACACTTTATACGTATTAATGTACTTTACATCAGACATACGAGTCATAAAAAAATTAACCTGGAGGCATCGCTACACTCTGTAGGCGGTTGTTTTAAACGTTTTAAAATCAACGATTCTTAATAGTTTCTGGAGATCTCGCTCTTCTAAAACATGAGAATTTACGATGAAGTAACATATAAATGTACAATTTCAAATTGGAAAATCAAAAATGCAGTAAAACTAAAATATTAAATTAAAGAGAAAAAGAAATAAAAAAAAAAAACAATAAAACTAAAATAATTTTTGATATGTCACTAAATACTGTACATATAACTGCTCTTTTAAATAAAATAATTTAGATGTATTCGATTTTATCAAATGGAAACTTGCAGTATAAATTAAAACCAATGAGTACTTACAATCTACATGGCATTTTCTAAGTTTGTTTGCATCTTCGCCGTGGCAAAGCGCATAGAGGTTTTTCCCGGTGAGCTCTTCAGCAGTGTACCCCAGAAGCTCCGACACTCTGCTGATAAATAATAAAAAAACTTCATTTAAAGTGTATACTACAGCCATTTCCCAAATCTAGGTTGTCAGATTTTTAGACCGTTTAGTCTTTTCGATCCACTGTAGCTAATTTGGTATAAGTGACAGGTGATGAACTTGTCGCCGTCTTAGCGTCCAAGTCAACGATAATATATACTTATATAGATAAAATTTATACCTACATAAACATTTATGATTTGAAGACATATATTCACATTGATCACACACACGTATGCACCTAGCGGGATTCGAACCCGCAAACATTAGCTTTAAAGACAGCATTTCTTTTTTCATTTATCTTTCTTTTCTCATTTATATATTATTTTTCTTTTCTCATTTATTTTAAAATATTTGGAATTGATATAATTCCTTTACGGTTCGTAAAAGTGTAAATTATTAATATTATCCTTACAGGAATAAAAAATGAAGAAAGGTTATTAAAATATCAATTTTCCTCTTGGTATAAGTTACTATCCTTTTCTTCCCGTGAGTGTCGTTAGAGGTAACATATCTAAGCAAAAATCATCTCGAAATATACCAGATAAAAATTAAACAGGCGCGTATTGCGATCGCTAATCCGGTGGCCAAACGTGGAGACAAAGATGCTAATTTCTGCTTCGGAAGAAGCATATGTCCTGCAGTAAACTTTAATGAGTAATAATATATATAAGTTTTTTTTTAAGTTATATACCTGTAGAAAATTGTATTTTTATTGAAAATTTTAAAAGTTCTGTTTGAGCCAACCAGTCATTTAGTATTCAAAGAACAATGTTCACTTTTCAATCAGTTGGCTTCGTTATACTTAAATATTTATTTTTGTTTATTATAATACCTGGGTTCACAGTGAGCTATTCGGAAGTCGAAATTGATCCTTGTGACGAACATATCAGACTCTAGCCTGATCTCGTGTACTGAAGGCGGTGGTAAGGCGATGGCGAGTGCCACCATTCCCAGCAGAGCTGGTGGTGACTTGCGGCTGTGAGAGAACGTGTACTGCGGTCGGAGTCGGCACAGCATCAGCACCACCTGAAAATAATTAATAGTTTATTTAAAAGTATCCATTTTGCATACAGTTACATTTCTTGAAGACAATTATTATTGTTATGTCTTTACGCATAGTCTCTGACAGGGTAGCCAGAGAGAACAGATCGCCAAGTGTCACGATCACCTTCATACAAGCACGTCTAAATCCGAGTACTCTCGATCCTTTCCTCTTCGAGCAATTTTCTTATCCAAGATCACATTATCCATTTTAAAGGTCAATATGGCCAATAAAATATGGATATTTTGACATTTGCTTCTTTGATTACTTCAGTTATCATATCTCGAAAGAATATCATTGTTGTGTGCTCAGTGCATTGCCTTGATTTTTTAAATAATGATTAGACAGTTTTGGATATTTTTACTTACAAACCCAGCCAGAGATAATAGAAATCAATATCCCAAATAATAGTCATAATAATAACTTTATTTGTATCAATATAGGAAACGTACACAAGGCCCTCAAATAGAATTCCCTTTGTTACAGAAGTCTAGTTTTTTCATATTCATCATCAATAAAATTTTTGCATAAAGTACTGAAATATGAAGTTCAGATTCCTATGTAGAATAAATATGTTATGAATACAACTGTCGCGTGTAATGATTTTAAAATCACATATCCCATTCTCGCACACGTTTCAGGTGTGCTTAATAATTAATATATTATATCTCATGTTCCTATTTTTGTAAGCAATCCAATCTATTCAGATGAAATCATAATTCTAAGGAGCTAAATTGGATTTTTTTTTAAATTGGATTTATATTTAAATGTATTTTTAGATGTATGGCATCGGTGATATTTATACAGAGGTATTTTGCAACTGTTTCAACTAAATTATCTGTTCATGTCCATTCAAAAAATACAACTCTTACATAAACAGTATGCTGTAGGCAATCGCCACGCACTGCAAATGGATCGATAATCTTAGTAACCAACACCTCGCGGACTTTAAGACATAAAACACTCATATCCTGCTTCAATAAGTATATTTTAGTCTAGTATATTTCGAGATTGTTATATTAAGTAGTCAAAACCCAGATCCACCAAAAGAAAAGTAAATTTTAATAATAATTTCAAAATTGTGTAAAGTATTAAAACATAACTGAATCATATTGATACGGAATATGTTTCTCACGTGTTTTAGAACTTTGTACAATAGTAATTAAGAGAGGCACGCACGTACACTGCCAATTCTCAGGTAACCAACTCGCAATGAGGATGACTCGAATTTAGGCAATAAAATACTAGCCCGTGGCACTCCTTGGGCTGGGGATATAATGGATGTTAGTAAATGATTGCTACCGATATCCTCTTTACAGAGGACAATTAAGATTCAGATAATTTCGAACTACGAGCCGATTTGGAAGTTAGTTAAAGAAGGGTGTAATTTATTTGCAAAGTATTACCATATACGTAAATACATCCATCAATCATATCTCTATCTACAAAAATAATTGAGAAGAATTATTTTCATTTTGCTATTTTAGGTAGTAAGTGAGTAAACTAAAATTTTGCTCTTTTTTAGGTCCTAATTACGCCCGGCAACGCTTTGGTCTTTCATGGTTTTTGTTATTTGTATGGTTAATTATACATTACTAAGATAACCCAAACCCTTAGTATAACCGTCATATTCGGTGTTACGAAATTGAAGAGAAATAAATTAAGCATTAAACTTCAAAGGTATATTAAAATAATTTCAGAATTAATGGATACTTAGTATTATTTTTATACTTATTTTATAATTCAATTAATTTTTTTTAATTATCGAGAGAGAGTGTCCGCGTCATTTATAGAATTTTTTTATAGTAATGTATTTGCACTTTTTAATGCGTTTTCAAAGCACGAAATCATGCTAGAGTTTTTACTACTAAATCAATGAGAAATTTTAAATTATAATGTTTTTCATTTATATTAATAAATATCCAAAAAAAAAAAAATGATTCAACATTTTGTTCCGACATAAAAATTGCTGTAACAATAACATCCCCAAACCGTTTATGAAATAAAAGCGAAATTTTCACCCCGGACACAATCTATTACGAACAATTTTACGCACCTACTAAGACATTTTCATGTTGAGATATAATCACATTTTATGTTCTAACACCGAGTTAAGGCAAAAATTATGGGCCATAGCTTTTGCCTTGGGGCACCCCGCGCGTGCCATAACTCTAACCAATGATATTTGTGATCTTGGGAGGATAAAGAGGCTGCAATCATTTATTCGGAAGTTACTTATCCGTATCTCTGCTGCATCGCACAGTAATGAATTAATGTTCATTGTATTTGCCTTGCTTACGTATATCTTGCATTGATCTTATTGTGAAGTGAACGTCTTAAATCCTTTATCCATAAATTTTCATATACGATCAATAGCAAAATATTGATATTGCAGAATGTTACAATTACAAATTCTATTAATTGCATTTAATACAATGTCGTTTATTTTAAAATAAGTAAAGTTTATTTCATTTAACACTCTCTGCTTTAGATACCCACCCGCCAGTTACCACTCTCTCCGTATCTGGATGTATCACCCTCCTTGCTTCTTCCAACCTATATCGAAAATGAAAATTCAGCGTCCATTTAATTCTCACTCTACAAACTAGATAAGAAATGAAATGTCCACAAATTTTCAGTCTCTAATGACGCGGAAGTTATACATTTCTCTTCAAAAGATAACTTTTGATAAAGTTGTAAATTTGAAAGTAGGGTCTGGCAATTTTTTATTTCGTTTACAAATTAATGAATATTTTATTACATTATGTTTTTTAATATGTATATAAATGCATCTGTACCAACTGAAGATTTAGCAGTAAATATGAAAGTATTTTTAGTTAAGATATCGATATTATTTACATTAAAAAAAACAACATTACTAAAAATCCACTTGGTACATGTTTAAATGAAGTTCCTCTTACCCTATAACCTGAAGACTTAAAATGGCAGCCACGTTTAGTCAAGGTACTCTTCATTCGGACGCAGAAAGCTCTGTCCATGCCCCTGAATAAAACACCGCTAGCTGCAAGAGTCATTTGTGACGATACTGCAACAACAAATTAAAAATTACGAATAATTTTACACTAAGCAATAATATAATATTAAATAAATAAATATCTTCACGCCATTCCCAATACAGGGGTAGACAGAGGTCTAGTCAAGACATTAAGTCCCTGCGACCCACCTTCCACCGAAGATATTTTCGGGACAACGTGACAGGTGGTGAGC
Organism: Sericinus montela; assembly: GCA_029286605.1. NCBI lineage: Eukaryota > Metazoa > Arthropoda > Insecta > Lepidoptera > Papilionidae > Sericinus > Sericinus montela. The sequence goes on along the minus strand of JAGSMR010000019.1, from coordinate 10,057,564 downwards.
CTTTCGCTGCCTTTATGTCCAAGTCAACGATTAATTCGTACATAAGTTTTTGAAAAACCCATTGGTACGAGCCCACCACCTGGGGATCGAACTCAGGTCTCTCGACTCGAAATTCCGACCACCCAACCACTCGGCTATCGTGACTTTTTATTTTATAATATTAATATCAGAAAGCACTAATTCGCTTACGAAGTCGTTGTAGAAAATGGAATGAAATTTTATTCTTTTCGATTGTATATTTATTGCAAGTAGAAAAAGTTTTTATAAACAACTTGCAGGGAATTCCTTTTACGCAGGTGAAAAAAAAGCGAATAATCATTTCAAATTAAACGGTGAAGAAGTGATTGATTGGTCGAGTGAGCAGCTAATTAAAAGATTCATGGGGGCTGAGCGTTGGGTTCCAACAGACCAACATCACGGGGTAATTGATTTCATTTGGCCACGAAATCTTGAGAAAATTATCAGTGATATTTAAACTTTGGATAGTTCTTTTGATAAAACGTAGGCACATCACGTATTTAATATTATGCGTTTGAAGATGGTATTAGTTTTAAATAAAATGATTATCTGTAACTATAAGGTGGCGTGTCAATACGGCGGAAGAATATATCACCTCCTTTTTTCCCGGGGATGTAAGATTAAGGGAAAAGCCTGGAAAATGCAATTGCCTACCGACAGAGAGTGAGATAATCATCTCGAAAAAATACCAAAATTCAGTAGAACGACGCGTTTTACGTATGAGATGTCTAGTACTGCCATTGCCACCCCGCTTGCCAATCGTGACGATTATGGCAAACACTCCCTTACGGGAGGAGTCTATATCTTGCTATGGACTTTTATAGGCTGGTCTGATGATGATGATGATTAGGTACTACACTACTCTTAATAATATGTAAATATTGTACGTTTGAACGACTAGTACTAGTTTAAACAAAATTAAAATCATAGGTTAGCTATTATTAAAATACCTTTATATAACCTTCAGTATTTTATTGAAAAACGTGACATTGAATTGGCGGTACGATTTGACATCGAACTTTATTGCCGAATTAAGCGGCAATGTTTTATGACTGACATGCTGATTTAAAAAAAACGGGTCTTATGTTGTAAAGTTCAAAAATAACTAAAAAGACGTAAGTCCGGGTTTTGCTGTAACGTATATATTATATTTTTTTTGTATGTTCGTGCCATTACCGATAAAGGGTAGACAGAGGTCTTGACAATTTCTAGTCCTTCTGATCTACGTTACGTATGTTTAACGGAGCTTATTTGATATACAATGTGACAGGTAGTGAGCCTATCCCCGTCTATTAATGTTGTATTACTTATTCTTCTTTCTTTTACTTCTAGAAACCTACATCATTCCCAATTTCTATCAACTACGAATTATAAGTTTACTCCACGTTTTAGCGGAGTTATCCCTGTCTCCTAAAGAACATTCAATAATATCCCTATTGACTTAGTCGTGGGAAAAAGCTGAGAGGAGGTTATAACCTTGATAACTTCCTCTTGAAATTATTTCTTTAAATATAATTTTCCATAAAATTTATAATTAATGTTACTTCATCATTGGTATTGGAAACCGCTGACTCTCCAAAATCAACTGACACCATCACACGGGTCTCTGTCATTTTATGGTCTTCAGGCTGTATTATGCGGGTCTCATCGCCCTTCTGTTCTCTGGTCCCTTTAACCACGCTAGTCAGATCACAATAACCCGCTGTCACTTCGATTCCTGATTGATTTTTTATTCAGCCTTTACTTTTTTTTTTCATCACATCACGGACTTAAATTGAATTCAAGTTCCTGTAATAGGCAACAATTTGATATGCGTCAAGATAGAAAAAAAAAGGTCAACTAGGCCACGTTCATATGTAGGTTGAATATACATTGACTCAAAATGCGGTTTTTAGTAATAATGAACACAACTGAATTTCTGCAGATATTATTCAATTCGATAATAATTATAATAATTTAGGTTTGTGCGTGTATGATGATAATAAATCTAATAGGAACGAAGGTGGATAAATATTTCCTTATTTATTTTTTAATTCTACCTTAATTTTCATTCATTTCAAATGTTAAGAAATGTAGGGAACATTCTAAAGCAAGTATATACAATAGGTGTGGAAGGTATTTAGAATTTTATGCATTCGTGTCCTTTGATTTACTTAGTGCTTGTTACGTAGGAAATAATATAAGATGAAATTAATTTATAATACTTATTTCATCTTGTATTAATATAAATAATGAATAAATCATCAATCGTTTCCTCATTGTGTTTCAAAGAACGTAATATTTTATATGCACCTTCGCTAATATTTGAGAACAATCGACGGATTGAAATTATTAGACCTCTAAGTTATTTTATACGTAATATTCGACCATTTGAAATAATATAGTTTTGTATCCAATTTTCTTTAGATTCTTGCTGGCATAAATTCTTGCTTGTGGTTTTAATTTAATTGCGAAATCTACACAATTACAAGTCACGATAGCCGAGTGGTTGGGTGGTCGGAATTTCGAGTCGAGAGACCCGAGTTCGACCCCAGGTGGCAGGCTCGTACCAATGGATTTTTCGAAACCTATGTACGATTCATATCGTTGGCTTGGACATAAAGACGGCGACGGGCTCTCCACCTGTCACGTTGTCCCGAAATATCTTCGGAGGAAGGTGGGTCGAAGGGGTTTAATTGTCTATACTAGACCCTGTATTGGGAATGGCGTGAAGATATTTTATTATTTAATATTATTATATTGTTTATTTATTATTAAGTCACGATAGCCGAGTGGTTGGGTGGTCGGAATTTCGAGTCAATAGACCCGAGTTCGATCCCCAGTTGGTAGGCTCGTACCAATGAGTTTTTCAAAAACTTATGTACGAATATCGATGGCTTGGACATAAAGGCGGCGATGGGCTCACCACCTGTCACGTTGTCCCGAAAATATCTTCGGTGAAAGGTGGGTCGAAGGGACTTAATTGTCTAGACTCGACCTCTGTCTACCCCTGTATTGGGAATTGCGTTTATTTATTATTTAATATGTATACCATGATTATAATATGGCATAATAATACAAATGTTGGTAATTTAATGTGGAAAAGTTAAATATAATATAAACAACATTTCAACAAGACCAGTAAGTTTCTCTTAAAATAACTACAACTAAAATAATACGAAACAGTTCCGGTTTGATTTTACTTTCAACTCGGAAAGTAATATATTAAACAAGTCAACCAAACAACCGCATTTAAATAGCGAATATAATGCAAGTTTTTTTTATAGACCAACTTTGATTACGACCACAACATTAATAAAAACTTTGGAGGCAGTGAAGCGTGAGCGTGCAACAATTGTAGAGATTGAAAGTAATAATATAGGATGTGGAATCTTGTGATAGGTTGTATAGAGTTCAGAGCTAAAAGGGTATTTAAAACTTTGATCACCTCCATGGTCGAGAGGCACCATTTTTCACGGCGTCGCCAGCTCTGTGTTCGAGGTTCGATTCCCGGTCGGGTCAATTTAGAAAAGTACATTTTCTACATTTTCTTGTGTATGGGTTTTTGTAGTACCTTCGATGTTTCTGATTCCGAGACATAAGTACTTAAGCTACTTACTTTAGGATCAGAGCAATTTATGTGATATTGTGCCTATCTTTATATGTAGAATATATTTATTATGTAGACTTCTAAAGTATGTAGACCTTATTCTTTTTAACCGAATTCAAGTTTAAAATTAGGCCAAAAGCTAACGCTATATCCTGCAGTGGGCTTCTATACGCCGGTATGTATATTCGACCATGTATTACATCGAAAATATCAATCGAGTTATGATAATCCTTACTTATTGACTTACGTTTACTTTAACGAAAGGAACAGTTTAGTCAAAAACGGTTTTGTACTTTTATTTATACATTAAATGTTATGTGAAGACGATTTGTATTCATGTTATTTTGGTTAATTCGATTTGTTTAGTAATTACTGTTTACATAAACAAAGATATTTTAAAGGCAAAAATATTTTATTAATCGTCATTATGGACATTATTGTAGTCACGATAGCCGAGTTGTTGGTTGGTCGATATTTCGAGTCGTGAGACCCGAGTTCGATCCCCAGGTGGCAGTACCAATGAGTTTTTCAAAAACTTATGTACGAATTTCATCGTTGGCTTGGACATATAGACGGCGAGGGGCTCACCACATGTCACGTTGTCCGGAAAATATCTTCGGTGGAAGGTGGGTCAAAGGGGGGTCAAACTTAATTGTCTAGACTTGACCTCTGTCTACCCCTGTATTGGGAATTGCGTGAAGATATTTTTTTTATTATTGTAATATCAATAAATGAGGCAAAGGCATTAGCATAATCAACATATATTTCGAGTCTCTAGTTTTCATTACTCTGTACACCAAGTTTTTGTCAATTACAAAGTTTAATTGTTACAACTTGGCTCCCTTAAGTCCACCTGTTGACAACTGGGCACAGAGTGGCGCCCAAGTTTCAACAACCTTAAACGCATTCCCATAGCGATGAGAAATATTAATCAATGGTATAAAAGTTTGTGTTGACTCCCCATTGACCGTTTCATGAGGTGAAACATGCCGTGAAGAGTCCATAATCTAATTTAAATTTGTTATAACACTTATTATTGGAGGTATAAAGCGATTCGTTGTACTGAGTGAAAATTTTGGGATCGGTATTGTCGCTGATTAAAATGGACGCAACTGAGTTTGAAATGAGGTAACTTTAATTGAATTCTGTGTAGTTTTTTTTCTTTCTTTGCTTTCGTTAGAGATGTAACGGGGTATTTAGTTTATTTTCTAATCGAAGAAACAACGGATAACGGTTACTTTGCAATTATGTTTAGTATATCTTAATTAATCAGTGTTCGGATATTTTGTTTATTTATAAAACTTCGTACATTTTAGAATGTATAGATGAATGAATGGAGACAATGAAGGTGCCACAAACAGCATACATCTTAAAACCAATGTGTACGCCAGGAGAACATATAGGAAGGCAAAATTTTTAATAATATTTGTTTTTAAATTTTTCTTCGATAAATTTGATAATTTTCCTATCGACAAATAAATCAAAGATTTATTCTAAAATCACGTTCTTTCTGAAGTTGGAAGGAAGGCATATTTATTTTTCGTAAAAATATACATATCGGCCTGTAGTGTAAGTCCACTACAGTACGTAGGCCTATTCCATAGGGGAGGAATTGCCATAATCCCACGCAATCGCACGCAAATCGCACAAAATTGTTGCTATTACAGCATTCAAGGGCCAATTCCGAAGTCACGATAGAAGAAAACGCCGAGTGATTGGATGGTCGGAATTTCGAGTCATGAGACTCGATTTCGAATCCCAAAAATATCTTCGGTGGAAGGTGGGTCGAAACGACTTAATTGTTTAGACATCTGTCTACTCCACTGTATTGGGAATGGCGTGAAGACCAGGGCCAAATCCCTAAGTCTTCCTTACGATATCCGAGAGAGGAAAAGAGGTAGCATAATAGCAGGTAGCATAGCTCATATATATCCCTCTATGAATACCGTTAAATCTGTTTACATTTTCCTCAATACCGTTTGAACAACGTTTGTTTATAAGGAAAACTAAATGAAGCATAGTGGGTCAATAAACGTTTTATACATTTGGCCTCGTTGACACAATGTATGGGAAAATCATTTGTCAATGACGTAGGTGACGTATCTATATTTTATTATTGGTTTTAAAAAAAAATCTTCACGCCATTCCTAATATTGGGTTAGGCAGATATGTAGACCTTGATGTCCTTTTAACCCGCATTTCACCGAAGATATTTTTGAGACAACGTGACAGTTGGTAAGCCTGTCACAGTATTTATGGCCAAGCCAACGATATGCATCATACATATGTTTTCAATAACCCATTGGTATGAGCCTAACGCTGGGTCTAAACTCGGGTCTCTTGTCACTATCATTAATCTTTAATTTTTTTTTAAATATCGGCATGGATATGCAAATTGTGCTTCCTCCTGTAAACAGTGAGACCGGTGAGGTCATCGCAAGTCCACACTGCTATCACTTCGTTTATAGGAAAAGGGAAAACATGCTAACAGTACAACTGATGGGAAGTGGTGACTGAAAGCTATGAAATCTGCAATTTCTATAGAAGTTAATAGATGCGTTGGCACCCTGATGACTAAGATGGAATGCGTCATTGCCCGTAATTCTGACTAATTCTATATCCACTAAATTGTTATGTGGCGGCAGAAATAAGTAGTACATGAATTCTTTTTTTTTATAGAAAAGGGAGGCAAACGAGCAGGTGGCTCACGTGATGGTAAGTGATTACCGCCGCCCATGAACACCCGCAATACCAGAGGCATAACAGACGCGTTGCCTCCCTTAGAGGGCCACCGGTTACTTGCACTCAGCAGACGAAACGCAGAAGTTTGTTAGACTTCTACTTTACGCCGATATTCTGTGAGGTCGTGGTACTTCCCCGGTGGAGCCGGCCCATTCATGCAACAACAAAAGCTGATGCGTGGCTCTACCACTGTTATAGGCAAAGAAGGTGTTTACTAATTTCTACATTGCACCTACCAAGCCTGGTGACCGGTTGCCAAATATCAGGATCCTTTCTCTTCAATCAGCTTCATGATATTGTTCATACAAACAAGTGTGACACGAATAGCCGAGTGGTTGGGTGATCGGAATTCGAGTCAAGAGACCAGATTTCCAGATTCCCTAAAACTCGTACCAATGTTTGTTTTTTCAACACTTATGTACGATATATGACGTTGGCGGGCTCACCACGTGTCACGTTGTCCCAAAACTGTCTTCGGTGGAATGTGAGTCTATCTACCTCCATGTTGGGAATGGCGTGATGATATATACACAACAACGAGTGAGGTATTTTTATATGTAAGAAAATAGATAAAGGAAACTCACCATCCGGATTATTAGTGCCGTGTTGGCTGCCCTCTTCGCTTCCCGACGCAGGACTATTCAAGCCGCCACCACTTCCTCTACCAGCTAGTGATAATCCAAGTTGTTCTGCAACTTCTGCATGATCGTTTTGATGTACGTAGTCGAATATGCTGCTACCTGTCATCTCTACCTGTGGAAGCAAGATTCGTATTACATTACACTATTACAGAAATTATAAGTAAGACGTCAATCCAACAGTGGTTGGGTAAACGGCATTCGAATAAGGAGACCTGAGTTTGATCCCTTAAGAAGAGGGCTCGTCTCAGTAAGATTTTTAGAATCATGTACGATTTGTATCCTAGGCTTGAACGCTAAAATGGCTTAGTACATAAACTGTGGTAAAACGTGCGTTGAACAGACTGTATTATCTAGACATAGACTAGACATGGTAGTACAAAAATACTATCATGTAAAAGTTTTAACATTTTTGTCGGCTTGCTTAAAAGTAAATGGAAAAATTTATATGTTTTAAAATATTTTGATAATTCCAGATATCTGATTATGATATGGAGACATTTATGAGATTAATCAAGTATAGACAAAATTATAAACTTGATAGGTAAAAGATATAATTATGATTTTGTAACCTTGTAGGTAAAGTACATATATGTATTTTTGAAAAACAATATACAACAGTCACTATTGCGCAGATTGTACGCATTATATTATTTGTTATTACTAAATAGGCAACATGTTAAATGGTAAGATAATTAAATATGAGGTATTACATTAACCGTGGCAACGATAAAGGAAGCGTGAGCGTGGCTCAACTCCTACTCATTGACACACTCACAAAATCACAAACTCTAATCAAAATCATAATCAAATCAAATTATATTCAACAAACACGATAGCAGAGTGGATTACACATAGCAACGGGGTTTCATGTCGTTACATGTTTAAAATATCGTTTCATGCGTCAAAGTTTTCCTTCAGAGATTCACTTTTCATTAATGTAACACACAATGTCTTATACATTACTCAGTATAATACTGGTGCTAAGTAGAATTTTTGACTGGATTGGAATTAAATTTAAAAATGTCTTCATTAAAAAAATAAAATAAATAAATAAATAAATATCTTCACGCAATTCTCAATACAGGGGTAGACAGAGGTCTTGTCTAGACAATTAAGTCCCTTTGACTCACCTTCCACCGAAGATATTTTCGGGACAACGTGACAGGTGGTGAGCCCGTCGCCGTCTTTATGTCCAAGCCAACGATATCATTCGGACCTAAGTTTTTGAAAAACCCATTGGTACGAGCCAGCCACCTGGGGATCGAACTCGGGTGTCTCTTGCCTCGAAATTCCGACCACCCAACCACTCGGCTATCGTGATTTTCAACAAACATGACTTCCTCATCAAAATCTATGATTTTAACAATTCTCTTTACTGATAATTTTGAGAAGCAATACCAGAAATCCTAAAACTTACTTTCAATTCCTTGCATGTAACGTACAATAAACAACACAATAGTATACACGTGTCCAAATATTTGCACGCAATTCCCGTCATTGTGGGATCACCACAATGACCAAAATCGCTTAGTATTTCGGACGGCTCATGTCGTTGGTAGACCCACTGTAATTAAGCTGAGTCGTCACGTACTCAGTCATCGTTATGAATGAACGGGCTGTTATCAGACATCGTATAGCAGGTGGCTTCATAGAAATACCAATAAAACTCGGATGCAACTAGGAAACCGCTGACGGGACTATTTGAGATGATTAAGTTGCCGCAGCTCAAGCAATTTTTTCAGACAGTTCTTTAACCATATTATACTCCATTGTTAAAAATACACGACAGAAAGATGGTGATTTTTGGGTACTTTGAAGTTTAGTTTGTATTCACCAATTGAAAGTTTTAAAACTCAATGTTGATTTTGATACTTTTTTGTCTTTTGTTTTGTTATTGTCGTCGAATGGTCCTAAAGTGTCAATTTGTTATTAAAATATCCCCTGTATGCCTCCTCGCGTATAGGAGAAGTTCGTTGTATCAGAAATAAATAATTTTCTTCAAAAATTCAATTTGTGTTAATTTGTAAATTTTCTGTTAGGTAAGAGGAAATTGAAATATAATTGTATTCCAATTCTAATAATCTGAATCATAAAAAAATTCAAATACATTTCAGGCTGTTGCTAAGCGACTTTCACGATGGACCTTTCACGGCGTATGCAAATGTGTCTTTAAATAAATTTATCAAATATAATTGTGGGACCCTATTAAGCATTCAGTGCGCGCGTATCCGCAGTGTCGACGTGCATGTGAATACCACAAACAATGGTGACGTTACGGTGGTCGCTTCTGGGAAAGATCCTATGGATTTTATGGTGTTTACTGATTCGCCGATTGATGGGTCACAAATTTAACGATGTTGGCAGGTGATTTCATGTTAGGTATGGTGAAAAAGAATTGCGGCTTCCTTAGTAACGTTTATATAATTTTAAATTTTGTTTAGTTTTTAATACAGTAGTATTACCATTACAATTAGTTATTAGCTACTCACTAGGTCTATACGAAAAATGTAATGCAAAAAGTATTGTTATTAGAAAAAGTTTCAATTAAAAATTTCACCAAAAGGGCAGAACACGTCAATATAAAAAAATAAAGACCAATTTTCTCTTCTATTTGTAAAGGAAAATATGATTCCTTATTGTCGACGCTACCGTCAGTGTAGCTCCAAAAAATGCCAGTAACAGAATTTAATATAGGAGGGCATTTCGAGTCATGTTTATAAGAAAGTTGTATCTATGGTTATTTACCAGGAAGTTTATGTATTTTATGCTCACTCACACTAATGTTACAACGAAGAAGACTTATGAAGGGCCATGTGTTAGGTGTTCAGATGTTATTTGACTTTGTGTGGGTGTTTGGGGGTGTGGGAGTGGTAAAGTCCATATTAGGATGAGGATCACGCGCGCGCCTTACCCGGGACGTGACTGGCATATCGCATCGTCCCTTTCCCCCCATTCCCTGTCTCGCTCGCACCACCCTCCAGCCATGTTGGATTTGAGTTTTCCAGTTTTCGGATCTTTTCCAGGCTCCCTTTAATTTGGTAATGTTTAACTTCGTTTACATGTCTTTCTACATTTTCTGCCTCTTTGTTGTTATTTGTAGCCATTATTTACTTGGCTACAAAATATTTAGTTGCAGTTATTAACCTGGTTATTTGTACACCACCCATGACTGAAGGTTGCGCGCTCAAGTCCCAGTCGAAGAAATTTTTTTGGTATTACACGTCTGTTTGTACCATCACCTTATTCAGTCATAATAATACCTATAATATTCAGTATTATTATCTTTTCGAATTTCTGTTAAGTGATTTTCGTTTCCTTATCAAATTTATATATTTCTGAATTTAATATTGTACAATCACTTTCATTCTTAAATATTAGATGCCAAAAAAAAACCTATATTATCATATTAAACAATATTAAATATTTGTTGTTAAAGTCACGAGAGTGGTTGGGTGATCGGAATTCGATTCGAGAGACCCGAGTTCGATCCCAAGGTGGCAGGCACGTACCAATGGTTTTTTAAAAAACCTATGTACGATTCACATTGTTGGCTTGGACATAAAGATGGCGACGTTGTCCCAAAAATATCTTCGGTGGAAGGTGGGACGAAAAGACTTAATTGTCGAGACCTCTGTCTACAGGAGTAGACAGAAGTAGTTTCGACAATTATTGGGAATGAATGGCGTGAATATTTTTTCAAAATTTCCTATATGTTAATCAATGTTATATTACTTTTAGTCATATTTCATTGAAATCTGTTTAGTTCATTTTGAAACCTAACATCTAAGCATACAAAGTTTCATGTGTATAATGTTACTAGGACTAAGCTATTTGTTATAATGTGATCAATTGCTAATATTATATGCTAATACATAGAGCTTCACTGTTGAGCTTTGATCGTAAGTGAAAATTATACTGCCTTGTGGTATACATAATAACCGTACAATGCATTGACGGTGCAAACAATGGGGTTGATGCCAGGATTATTTTTATATTATAAAGCCCTTTTCTGCCCAACATTTTTAGAGCGTCTCTGCCCACGTATCAGGGTACTACGCGACACGTGAAGCGTTATCTTCAATCGGCCACTATTACACCGGATGTCTCTCCAGCGCCGCCGAAAATTGCTGATTAAATCGTAATGCCATGTGAAACATGGAGCGTGTCTCAATGGTGTGTAATTCGTGGAGAGCGTAAGTAAACTTTTAAACGCCTACATTAAACGTTACCGCGACCAGTTGTATACATATGTATATATATAAATATTTACATAGATAGAGGTAACATCGCATACATTGCTGTGATACAAAAGTAAACAGCTAAAGAAATTGTATTATCGGATCAGAATTAACGAATGTACCACAAACCCGTGAATATGTTAGAAAAAGTGTTTCCTATATTGACCCGACCGGGAATCGTATTCGAGACCACTGGCGACACCATGAATACCATTTTATGCGCCACTCGTCCACGGAGGTCGTCATACTTTTGTTTGTGTATGTTATGCTTTTGTTTATGTACTCGTATAGATACGGTTTTATGAACTATTAAAATACATTAAAAAGCATCGATAGGAATTTTCAAGAATATGTTATACCTAAACATTAAAGTTTTTAGGTATAACATATTCAAGTTTTTGGCAGTACTGGGCCAGATTAAAGTCTAGACAAATAATTTTGACCCACATTTTACCAGAATTTATTTAGTACCCCGAAGAAGGTGGTAAGCCTGTTGCCGTCTTAGCGTCGAAGCCAACGATACAATATACTTACATAGATATGGACTAACGGAATTCGTACCATCAACCCTAAGCTTTGAAGGCAGGGTCACATTCACCTTTCTGCTATGCTACCGGGTTGTCAACAGAAGGGTTATTGGAGACGAAAAACTGGATACACTGTCTTTGAAATCACTTCTAAAAACAATGTTCTAATATTACTCTACTACTACAAGTTTTCTTGTAAGTGTAGTGTCTCTAGTTGTAGAATAATTATGTGTGCAAATATGTGTAATGGTAACAGTATACTTACTTGTGATAATCCTAAATATATTGAGACAGTTTCAGATATGTACAGGAACCTCCCGTCGGCCGCTACTGATAACGCGAATCCATCGAGGGACTGTCAACAAGAGAAACATATTAATCAATATATACATACATACATATGTACATACATAACGGCATGTTATAGTCCACTGTTAGACATGTCTATGTCTAACAGTGTGTCATGCCTCTCCCATAGGGAGGATTTGCCATAATCGCCACGCTTGGCAAGCGGATTGGCGATCGCAGTGCCAGACCACTCGTGCCTCAGACGCTGCTGCTTATCTTCGGTCTGATTATTTTGATCTGATATTTTTAGAGATGGTTATCCCGCCATCTATCGGTTGCTATAACAATATTCAAGGCTGTTTCCCTTAGTAGCCTCTTACGACATCCACGGGAAGAAAGGGGGTGGCAATATTCTTTCACCGTTACCACGCGATTATACACGTAGATGGGGACAATATCACAAACATTGCTCTGATTCCAAATTAGCTAAAGCACTTGTTTCATGGAGTCGTTAACAGCGAAGGTACCAAAAACACCCAATACCTAAGAAATGCAGGAAAAGTCTTTTTATACATTTACACAATTTTAAAAGTGTTTTTCTAAATGCAGTGTCAAAACAAAATAAAATTTATATTTTTTTAATTTCACGCATCGGGGTAGACAGAGGTCGAGAGAATTTAATCCTTTCGATTAAGCCGGGACAACATGACAGACGGTGATACCGTCTTAGTGTCCGACGGCACTATATAGTCACATAAATATATAGATAAATATATACATAAGCATACAATGCCTTTGACTCGAAAATAAACATTCATCAGACATATGTGATAATAAAATATAAAATAAATATCTTCAAGCAATTCCAAACACAGGGTAGACAGAAGTCTAGCCTAGACAATTAAGCCCCTTCGACCCACCTTATCTATATATCACCTAATATATATTTGGTGCCCTTGCACCAAATATCTTTGGTGCAAGGGCACCAAAGATATTTTCGGGACAGGTGATGAGCCCAACGCTGTCTTTATGTCCAAGCCAATGATATATCTCGTACGTAGGTTTTTGAAAAACACATTGGTACGTGTCTGCCACCCGGGTATCGAACGCGGGTCTATTGACTCGAAATTTCGACCACCCTCGGCTATCGTGACTTTTTTTTAAAGCATTCTTAGAAAATAACCAAAATAATGAATGATATATTAATATATTGATTATTACATCATTATAATGTTTGTACAACAATGTGAATACATATCTTTACAACAATGATTCTGTAATATTGAAAGTCATATGCAAAATTAAATTTAATATCATTTAAATTTAATGTAAACTTTTCCTATAAAAATAATCCTAAGTATCGAAATAAATTACATAAGAAAAAGTAATTCGATGTAAAACTATATCTCGACATACAATTCTAAGTGTAGTTCAATATCAATAGAACAGCAGTCTAGAGATAACAGTCGTGAAATTAATAAAAAGGCAAAAAAGGCCGTAGTACACCGAGCAAAAACTCTGCGTAATATACGAGTACAATCTTTTTGTTTATTTTCAAGGTTGATAAAGTTTGCAGATTCTCTTTGGGGATTGGAAGACTAGTTAAAATGTAGGTTAAAACAGCTTGCGAAGTAGTGAAAGAGGAACAATATCTTCACGCAATTTCCAATGCAAGAGTAGACAGAGGTAGACAATGAAGTCCTTTCGACTCTCTTTTCTCAGAAGTTTGCGTAATGCTTATAAACATAATTAGGAAACATTAAAAGTATTTGTTAAGAAAAGAATAAATCACCTTCTTTCTTTTCGTGGGTGTCTTGAATTTGAATAATACCATTGGTTTCCGACGGGTGGCGGGATCTCAAAACTTCTAGACCAAACTTCAGGTGACCGGTGACGGACAGCAGTATTTAAGGTACGAGGTGTCTGGTACTGCGATCACGATTATGGATACGATATTCTTTCGGGAGACGCCTATGTCCTGCTTTGGACGTTCACAAGCCATTATGTGTGTGAAGCTATATATCGCCAGTGTTGTAAGTCACATATCATGATTACTTACTTCTAACTAAAAACGAAGAGCATCTAAGTTGACTGATTAAAATATTAATCATAATTCTGAGACATTTTTTTAATAACCTAACTATTATTTAATGGAATGTAAAAAACCCACTGCATGAGATACACGTAGGTTTTTCCGCAAAAGTACACATACTATAAACTTGTGTCTCCCTGTTTTTTTTTTTTAAATAGAATATTAGCAATTCCCAATAACATTATTAGAATTCCTGTTAATCACTCCAACCATGATGTAATGCTTATGTCTGGAGTTGATTTACAATAGTCGAATGGCGGGTCCGAACCTGCGACGTCATGCTTCGCAGTCCGCACCCTAAACCATTATGCTATCGACGCTTTATAGTAATAACTAATACTGTATATTGACGTTTTTAATATATAAAAAAGACTACTTATGAAAGAGAACACGAACAAAACAAGTAGTATGTAAATCAAAAGCTACCATCTTAATATAATATATATAAACACCAGCAAAGTACCTAACACTTGAAAATAGTTCTCATGGCTATCAAATCTGGCATCGGTCTGGTTGTTTTTATCAACTACACTGTTACAGAATACCACTTATCTGCAAGAAACGACCTTTTGTCGCGTTCCTTCATGTACGTCCTTATTTTTTCCACCAGAACGTACAACTTGTCCCGCAAACGTTGCGTTCGCTTTAGTGTTTAAACACTTGAAAAAAAAAAAACAATTGAGTATCGGGAATCACGTACTCAGCTATTTTCAGGCCGCGGAATAGAAAACCGCAGCACCCACAGTAATATAACGACACAGAATCGATTGCACAAAATGATAATTTACGTGATCGAATGACGGTATAATCGATTTTTTAGTATTCAACAGGCGTTTAGCTAAAACGCAAAACTTGCGAAGCCAATTTGTCCTTAAATGTTGACTTATATAAAGACAACACAATTTATCGATACCTTTTGACATTTTAGGGTTACGTACAATATTTATTCTTTGTTCGATCAAATTGTATTATGTTTTACAATAATAGGGGTACGTAGTGACTTCGAATTTTCATTTGGTGCGGTCATAGGACACGTCTCTCCTACGAGTACATTCTACATTCATACGTCGATGTGGAACGAAAATATTAAAATTATTTTGAAATTAAACGTTTTTTACGGATTTATACATATTACATAAAGTTAAAGTCCTCCACGGGACTAAGAGACTTTTTTAATTCATGGGAGGCAAACGAGCAGGTGGCACACGTGATGATAAGTGCTTACCGCCGCCCATGAACATCTGCAATACCGGAAGAATAGCAGATGCGTTGCCGGCCTTTGAGAAAGGTATAGGCTCTTTTCTTGAAGGTCCCTAAGTCGTATCGGTCCGGAAAAACCGCTGATGGCAGCTCATTCCATAAAGTGCAAGTGCGTGTCAGAAAATTCCGCGAGAAGCGCACTGGTAGAATGCCAAGCATCAAGATGGTGTTGATGAAATTTTTGACTATGCCGTAAGGTACGATGGTGTAATTCAGCGGTTGGGATTTATCCGAACAATTCCTCGGAGCACACCCCGTAGTAGATCTTGTAGAAAATGCTTAAAGAGATGCAACATATCTTCGCAAAGCCAGGGGATCTACCTGATCAGATAGAGTATGGTCGTCGACCCGCTCTTCTTTGGATACGGTCAAATGGAAGGAGCTGACACTGGGGTGCCCCCGCCCAGAGATGTGAACAGTACTCCATGTGCGGCCGAACCTGCGCCTTATAAAGTTGCAAGCGGTGGGCATGAAGTACTGTCGTGCTGTACCGAGCACGGCAAGCTTTTTAGAGGCCAATTTGGCCTTCCCTTCCAAATGACCGCGAAGCTAAACTTACGGGATATGGTTTTTACGGAAGAAGACAATGTCCTGCAGTGAAATTTTAAGGCCGTGGATTAGACTACAGAATATTGATCAACATCACGAACATTGCTCTGATCCCAAAGTAAGTAGCTAATGGCTCCACTAACACCCAGATACGAGAGAATGTGGAAAAAGTGATTTTCTACACTGAATCGTCTGGGAATTGAATTCGGGACCATGGAGTTCTTCCATTCCCAGATAAGTCAAATTTGGGAATAGAAGACCTCAGAGTTGGCGACACCTAAAAAAGTGGTGTATACCTCTCAACCATGGAGGTCTTCGAAGCTGAACATAGTAATAATAAATATACAGTGCGGCAGTTATTACGTTCGATTCTCGCTTGACCGTAATTTTGGGCAACCCTTTACAATACGCTATCAACAATAAACGCATTCTATTAATTTCGTTATGAAATTTGAGTGAAACCGAAGAAATATTAAATTGGTATTTCGCAACGTCACTTTAGTGTGTCGATTGTGTGGTGGTCTATTGTATGCATACTAGATACTATTGAGTGGTAAAAAGCATGAAGTTGGCTGAACTGATAATTGAGCAACGCAAAGTCAAGTTCGATTGTGCTTTTCGGTGTTGAAAATAGATGAACACATTTAATTATGTTCTTTGAAATACTCCGAGCAATTTAGTATCGATTCAGACGGAAATTTCCGTGTATGAACGAGTTACATATACGAGTATCTTACTCGTAAATAGATTTATATAATAAAAAAGGAATTTGATAAAGATGACTCTGTACCAGTTAAAATCTTACGTAATTTAAAAGGTTAGCATTTCATCTAAATGGTACTCTATTTACATGAAATGCTTTTAAATTAAAACTTGGATAAGTAGAGTGCTATTGTCCTTTAATACTTAGTTTGCAAGGGAGGTGATCAAAATCTGTTTAGATAAGTAGTCAGTCAGTCAAAAATATCAGTGTAATCGGACTTCTTGATTTTTCTCCAAAATTTGGGCAAATTTGTATAGAGTTTTGGTGTGCATATAAGAATTAATTTATTGCATATAAGAATTAATTAGGATGAAAAGTCCAAAAAACAAAAAAGGTATATGGTAGTTATGGTCCGCACGATACAGCCTCGCCTAGTGTGAAGATCATGGACAATTATGTCAATTGCGACACTCCCGGGAAGAAAGGGAGTGATACATTCTCATCTTCACAAATACTATTAATTTTTTCCTTCCTACGTTTATTTATTAGTATCTCCTTTTATTTCTTCGCAAACTGTTTTACCTATATTTTAACTATTCCTCCAATCCATAAAGAGAATCTGCAAACTTTATCAATCTTGAAAGTAATAAATAAAACAATTATAAATTACGCAGTTTTTGCTTGATGTAATAATAATGATAATTATATACTTTATTATACACCAAACAAAACAAAATATAAAACATAAGTGTCAAAAATTGGATAATAAAAGGCGACTACTATGTACTTTGCTTTCTGAGGATGGGAACTCATCACCCATGGGATACTTGAAAGTAAACTAACCTGGAGTATATGTGTGCCTTGGTGCTGCTCGAACAGCTCCATAGCGAGGCCAGCAGACGTCCGCCTGCTTTGAGCACCTGAAACAATTAAACATTGTAATGATAAGGTAATGATAAGGTGATGATAAGGTATTAAACTAGGTCATTAAGTCATAGAATGCAAATTAAAATAAAGATAGATGAAGTATAAATTGGCAAAGGTACATATTATAGAACATGGACAAAGGCAAATTATGATCCTCCATTTATTTTGATTTCGAATAATTTTTATTTTTAAGAGCTAGTCGAATACATAAATTATTTTAAAATAAAAATCATTTTTACAAGTAAACAAAACGAAAAGCAAAGACAAGCGTCTAGTCATAAAACAGTCGGGATTGAAACCCGACACCACGCGATAGCATCGCCTCACAGCTGCACCACGGCTGCCACGGTAGCTGGTTTATTGAGACACAGCCTCGTGATATATCTCCTTGTTCCTTTCCATCCATTAACAAGTCGTAAAGAACTCATTATTAAAATTCAACTATGAACTTAATTGTTAAATTGGATTATGAAAATACTCATAAATGTAAAGTCAAAGATATTTTTTATTACTTGATGGCTTGTTAAAGGAGATAGGCATCTGCTTAAGGGCCTCTATTAATCAATAATAATCTGCTGCAGGACATAGGCATTTACTTTAAGGTGAATTTCCACAATCGGCAAGCTTGGCAAACTGATTGGCGATTGAACGACCAGAAATCTACAGACGCTACTGCCCGACACTGGTTTATTAAATTTTATCTTATATTTTTCAAGTCCGGGAGATAGAGACTCTCTATGCAGTGACATTATTATGAGAAAGATTAATATTTTAAGGCTAATGGGAAATACTATCGTAAAGCATTTTAATCTTTCGTAAATAAGCTTGTAGACTTTCGTGGTCGTGTGACCTATACACCAGTTTTCATGTGGTCGCAAGTTCTTAGGTTCTATTACCGAACGAATTAGTGTTGAAAACTATTTCACTACATTGTCAACTTTTTTAAATTATAATAATTACATACATACATACAATCACGCCTTTTTCCTGTAGGGGTAGGCAGACTGTCTTAGGTTTGGGCGCTTGTGGTATATTTGTTGTCTTCCATAACTTGTATGTATTTTGGGATCAGAGTCAAGAATAAGAAGATCAAGTTTATTTTTCTCTTTCTTTCCTATTCCTTTGTACATTAAAAGATGAAAATGTCCTGCCCTCTTACCTCCTCAGTATAGGCACAGAAACAAGTTGTATCAAGCTTGTTGGTTGAGGCCAATTTTACGTCTAGAACGTTTTACACGCCAACCTTCAATCGTACTTACAAACAATATTATTATTTATCCAAAATATGTTTACTTGAGGTTTCTATCTCTGTACTTATCTTCACGTTTATATATAAATGTAGAAATATCAAGTGAAGGGGTAGCCAGAGAGCTCACAGGAAAAATCACCAAACATCACATTTTTAATTTGTTATTGGTTTATTACGGTATTTAGTTATCGATTATTGGTGGGTCTACGATGCTTACCGATGGAGAAGACATATTTTACACTCACTCTACTATTCGTACTATACACACGTCGGGTAGTCTGCTGTAGTACACGAGTAGACCTGACTTTTTTAGATTTAAGCAATATGCTGATATGGTATTTTAGTATTAGTCTCGGCTTAACAGTACATTTCATTCCACTTTATACTGTTCTCAATCTTTATACTTAACACATATTTAAATTTATGAATGTTGCTATATAAGTGAACAACCGCTGATTTGCACTTATGGCAGGAGACCGGGACATTTTCACATATAATATCGAATCAATCAGTTTTTGCATTCTAACCTAAAAATACGTCTAATTACGTTGAGTATGAAAATGAGCTCGAACGAAAGTGACTGTGAAGGCTCTGGGCGGATAATGGCCATTCCAGCAAGGACAAGCCGGGCTCCTCGTGACCGACGCGTCGTGACGTCGGCGCGGACGAACAAACAGGCGAACAAGCACGACATGCGAAGTACATTAAGTTTACGTTAAGTAAAATGCTTGCAGCCGGCGTACAACGCGTACCCTCACGAACGCTTTACGTAATACCAACGAATGTGAAACATTTTGGACTTGCCATTCGTGTTTGGAATGGTATCACGTTTTGGTCGCATTCGAACAGTCTGCATAACTGGGTCGCTCCCGGTTATGTCAGGCTTGTTGTTACTAAGCAAGTTTTCAGTAAAGTTAAAAAAAAATAACTTCACGCAATTCCCAATACAGGGGTAGACAGAGGTCAAGTCTAGACAATTAAGTCCCTTTGACCCACCTTCCACCGAAGATATTTCGGGACAACGTGACAGGTGGTGAGCCCGTCGCCGTCTTTATGTCCAAGCCAACGATGAAATTCTTACATAAGTTTTTTTGAAAAACTCATTGGTACTGCCACCTGGGGATCGAACTCAGATCTCTCGACTCGAAATTCCGACCACCCAACAACTCGGCTATCGTGACTTCTTCAGTAAAGTTCATTTACAATAAATACATGCATAGATAGGAACAGCCTGACATAAATTGCTCGGATCTCAAAGTAAGCAGCTAAAGCACTTGTGCTAATGGAATCGGTAACAACGAAGGTGCCACAAACACCCAAAACCATGACAAAGCAGAAAAAGTGTATTTTTTTTTATTTAACCCTTCAGGGAATCGGATCCGGGACCTCAGAGCTGGCACCATGAAATCCGGTGTGTACGCTAAAAAAAATTTGTCCACCCCCGAGGACACTCATCCAAGGAACTCGCCCTCTAAGCAAGAAATTCCCGTAGGTTCGGTTTGCACATTAAAATTATCATAGATTAAGCGTCAGAATTAACCACCCTTTCTTTCCAAAAGAGTCACGATAGCCGAGTCCAATCTTCGTAAAAACGGCGGCGGGACTGTCACGTTGTCCCGAAAATATCTCCGGTGGAAGGTGGATCAAAGGGACTTAATTGTCTAGACTATATTTCGTGGAATTGCGTGAAGATATTTATTTAATTCCGTGGGAGTCATGCTGTTTGTAACACACTAGTTGTTAAATATAGTCTTAAGGTTGCGTAGGTTACATGGACTGCAATACGTAGGAAGAAGTACTTTTTCTTATTTAGAGCCTATTGAAAGACCACTGCTCCTCAGGCCTCAGGCTCATATAGGCCTCCTGCAAATAATGCAAAGAATGGTCCTGTGCCAGCGTCTATCCACTGCCCGCAATATTGTTTCTCCCGTTAGAAGTATAAAGTGTGTAAATTAACAACTTTCACTACTAGAGAGCATCATTAAGTGTCATAATTATAAACCTGGTAAAAGTTGTATTCGTTTTTCCTCCGGAGGTTATAAGAAAAGTAAAACATAGCTGATGTGAAACTAAATCATTTACCAATAAAAGAGCACATTTAAGTCCTTTTTGATCTATTTCAACATAGATTATTTCAGAGAACGTGACAGGTGGTGAGCCTGTTGCCGTCTTTATGTCCAAGCCATCAACGTAAATCAAGCATAAATTTTTAAAAGTAAATAATATTTTCAAGCTATTCCCAAGACAGGGTTATACAGAGGTTTATACAATTAAGTCCTTTCGACCCTCCTTCCACCGAAGATATGTTTGGGACAAAGTGACAGGCGGTGAGCCTGTCGCAGTCTTTATGTCCAAGATACAACGATGTAAATCGTACACGAGTTTTTTTGTTATCAATTATTAAATATCGACAAGCGGGGTATGCCTTATGTGCCGTAAAAAATTGCAAGTACATAGTACACCTATATCAACTTCAAATATTTTCTAGAGTAAATTTATTAAACGCCCATAAATAATGCACATACAAAAGTATCACATTATAGAAATACCGATTTGCAAAAGGGAGTACCAACGCTTTTTACCTCATGAAGTACAAATATCATTGTCGTAACAAACACAACTTTTGTCATCAAAAAGAACAAAACAACCGTTTTTCTGCTAGACCTTATCCTGAACTACGATCCACATGAGATGTCATTAATGTGGATAATGCCCGAAAACATAAATTAAGGAAATATTAGATTAAATTATTTTAAAATATTAGATTAACAAGAGAAATCTTAACTCTTACTGTTTCTAAAAGGTATCGTAAAAGCAAATATTGTGTGTGTTTTGGGTTGGAGCGACCATTTCTACACCTTTAGTTAGTATATATTCATAGTTTTTGTACCTATGTACTTTCGACGTCCTCTATAATCGAGTGGTGCATACATCGATTTGTCAATATTACGCCAGCTCTTAGGTCCTGGGTTCGATTAACGGACCAGTGTAGAAAACCATTTTTTCTATATTCAAAAAAGTTACGATAGCCGAGTGGTTGGGTGGTCGGAATTTCGAGTCGAGAGACCCGAGTTCGATGCCACCTGGGGCAATGAGTTTTTCAAAAACTTATGTACGAATTTTATCGTTGGCTTGGACATAAAGGCGACGACGGGCTCACCACCTGTCACGTTGTCCCGAAAATATCTTCGGTGGAAGGTGGGTCAAAGGGACTTAATTGTCTAGACTTGACCTCTGTCTGCCCCTGTATTGGGAATTGCGTGAAGATATTTATTTATTTATATTTATTTATTTATTTTATTCTATATTGTCACAGGTCTGAGGGCTCGTGGCACCTCTATTGTTTCTGATTCCATAACACAAGTGCTACTTTCGTCCTTTGGAATCAGAAAAATTAATGTAATATTGTCCCCATTCATATACTATATTATTATGTATAGAACTAAAGAATAGAAATAATATATCTTTTAAGCATCACCAGCGAACTTAACAAAACATTGTAACATGAAAACTAACAAGTAAACGTTTTAATATTTGTACTGAAAACAATATGATTATACACTTATTAATTTGCTTGCAACTAATACAACTAGTTAACTAATAGAATTAGATTCCAAGATATAACTATCCAATTCATCACAGTACATCAGTGCAGTGTATGGTAGCCCACCGGGTCCTATTTGTCTCGGGGACGTAACAAACATGGCTACCTCACGCACATAGCGTGTCGGCATTTTCAAAGCATCATACTCTCTGTTTTATTGAATTAAAACGTCATAAAGAACACGCCGGTATAATCGCGACATCTCACAGGTTGTATATGGCTCGTAGCCTAAATCTGCCATGTGAACGTTCTTATCAGTGTAAAGTTTCAGGGCAGATGATGTCGGTGATCTGATAAGAATCGTGTGTTCTGTTTTAACCATTGTGTTTACACCTTATATCTAAAATAAATATAAAAAGAATAGAGAATGAATCTAGAAAAAGTCTAGTTCTCTGTCTACTCCTGTTTTGGGAAATGTGTGAAGATTAAAATATGAGGAAAATAACCCATAAATATTTTTTCGTTCTTTAAGTAAGTAGCTTTATCACTTGTGGTATTGAATCAGAAACAACGAAGGTCCCACAGGTATTCACCTGAGATAATATGGAAAAAGTGTTTTTTATTGTCGTGTCCGTGATTCGAACCTGCAAAAGTTGCGACACCTCGAAAACTGGTGTGTACACCACTATACAACGGATATCTTCAAATTATCTTAAAGAGTATTATAATAACTGTATGATAAAGGTCAAAATCTAAATTAAATAGGTGGATTGAACCCTTATCCCATAAAAATCTTAACAAGGTGATAGATTTCACACAGAAAAGTAAATATTCAATAATTTCATAATTTTCAAACTTTTCACGATAGCCGAGTGGTTGGGTGTTCGGAATTTTGAGTCAAGAGACCTGAGTTCGTTGGGTTTTTTAAAAACTTACATACGAATTGTATCGTTGGCTTGGATATTAAGACGGCGACGGGCGCACCACTTGTCACAATGTCCCGAATATCTTAGGTGGAAGGTGGGTCAAAGGGACTTAATTGTCTAGACTTGACCTCTGTCTACCCCTGTATTGGGAATTGCGTGAAGATATTTATTTAATTCCGTGGAGTCATGCTGTTTGTAACACACTAGTTGTTAAATATAGTCTTAAGGTTGCGTAGGTTACATGGACTGCAATACGTAGGAAGAAGTACTTTTTCTTATTTAGAGCCTATTGAAAGACCACTGCTCCTCAGGCCTCAGGCTCATATAGGCCTCCTGCAAATAATGCAAAGAATGGTCCTGTGCCAGCGTCTATCCACTGCCCGCAATATTGTTTCTCCTGTTAGAAGTATAAAGTGTAAATTAACAACTTTCACTACTAGAGAGCATCATTAAGTGTCATAATTATAAACCTGGTAAAAGTTGTATTCGTTTTTCCTCCGGAGGTTATAAGAAAAGTAAAACATAGCTGATGTGAAACTAAATCATTTACCAATAAAAGAGCACATTTAAGTCCTTTTTGATCTATTTCAACATAGATTATTTCAGAGAACGTGACAGGTGGTGAGCCTGTTGCCGTCTTTATGTCCAAGCCATCAACGTAAATCAAGCATAAATTTTTAAAAGTAAATAATATTTTCAAGCTATTCCCAAGACAGGGTTATACAGAGGTTTATACAATTAAGTCCTTTCGACCCTCCTTCCACCGAAGATATGTTTAGACAAAGTGACAGGCGGTGAGCCTGTCGCAGTCTTTATGTCTAAGATACAACGATGTAAATCGTACACGAGTTTTTGTTATCAATTATTAAATATCGACAAGGGTATGCCTTATGTGCTGTAAAATTGCAAGTACATAGTACACCTATATCAACTTCAAATATTTTCTAGAGTAAATTTATTAAACGCCCATAAATAATGCACATACAAAAGTATCATACTATAGAAATACTGATTTGCAAAATGGAGTACCAACGCTTTTACCTCATGAAGTACAAATATCATTGTCGTAACAAACACAACTTTTGTCATCAAAAAGAACAAAACAACCGTTTTTCTGCTAGACCTTATCCTGAACTACGATCCACATGAGATGTCATTAATGTGGATAATGCCCGAAAACATAAATTAAGGAAATATTAGATTAAATTATTTTAAAATATTAGATTAACAAGAGAAATCTTAACTCTTACTGTTTCTAAAAGGTATCGTAAAAGCAAATATTGTGTGTGTTTTGGGTTGGAGCGACCATTTCTACACCTTTAGTTAGTATATATTCATAGTTTTTGTACCTATGTACTTTCGACGTCCTCTATAATCGAGTGGTGCATACATCGATTTGTCAATATTACGCCAGCTCTTAGGTCCTGGGTTCGATTAACGGACCAGTGTAGAAAACCATTTTTTCTATATTCAAAAAAGTTACGATAGCCGAGTGGTTGGGTGGTCGGAATTTCGAGTCGAGAGACCCGAGTTCGATGCCACCTGGGGCAATGAGTTTTTCAAAAACTTATGTACGAATTTCATCGTTGGCTTGGACATAAAGGCGACGACGGGCTCACCACCCGTCACGTTGTCCCGTTGTTTTTAAATTTATTGTATACTTAACAATCTATATTTGTATATAACTATGTCTATATGTTATATTATATCACGTAATTTATTAAAAAGTACGTATTAAAAAGTCGGTGACGGGCTCACCACCTGTCACGTTGTCCTGAAAATATCTTCGGTGGAAGGTGGGTCAAAAGGGACTTAATTGTCTAGACTTGACCTCTGTCTACCCCTGTATTGGGAATTGCGTGAAGATATTTATTTATTTATTTATTTTATTCTATATTGTCACAGGTCTGAGGGCTCGTGGCACCTCTATTGTTTCTGATTCCATAACACAAGTGCTACTTTCGTCCTTTGGAATCAGAAAAATTAATGTAATATTGTCCCCATTCATATACTATATTATTATGTATAGAACTAAAGAATAGAAATAATATATCTTTTAAGCATCACCAGCGAACTTAACAAAACATTGTAACATGAAAACTAACAAGTAAACGTTTTAATATTTGTACTGAAAACAATATGATTATACACTTATTAATTTGTTTGCAACTAATAAAACTAGTTAACTAATAGAATTAGATTCCAAGATATAACTATCCAATTCATCACAGTACATCAGTGCAGTGTATGGTAGCCCACCGGGTCCTATTTGTCTCGGGGACGTAACAAACATGGCTACCTCACGCACATAGCGTGTCGGCATTTTCAAAGCATCATACTCTCTGTTTTATTGAATTAAAACGTCATAAAGAACACGCCGGTATAATCGCGACATCTCACAGGTTGTATATGGCTCGTAGCCTAAATCTGCCATGTGAACGTTCTTATCAGTGTAAAGTTTCAGGGCAGATGATGTCGGTGATCTGATAAGAATCGTGTGTTCTGTTTTAACCATTGTGTTTACACCTTATATCTAAAATAAATATAAAAAGAATAGAGAATGAATCTAGAAAAAGTCTAGTTCTCTGTCTACTCCTGTTTTGGGAAATGTGTGAAGATTAAAATATGAGGAAAATAACCCATAAATATTTTTTCGTTCTTAAGTAAGTAGCTTTATCACTTGTGGTATTGAATCAGAAACAACGAAGGTCCCACAGGTATTCACCTGAGATAATATGGAAAAAGTGTTTTTTATTGTCGTGTCCGTGATTCGAACCTGCAAAAGTTGCGACACCTCGAAAACTGGTGTGTACACCACTATACAACGGATATCTTCAAATTATCTTAAAGAGTATTATAATAACTGTATGATAAAGGTCAAAATCTAAATTAAATAGGTGGATTGAACCCTTATCCCATAAAAATCTTAACAAGGTGATAGATTTCACACAGAAAAGTAAATATTCAATAATTTCATAATTTTCAAACTTTTCACGATAGCCGAGTGGTTGGGTGTTCGGAATTTTGAGTCAAGAGACCTGAGTTCGTTGGGTTTTTTAAAAACTTACATACGAATTGTATCGTTGGCTTGGATATTAAGACGGCGACGGGCGCACCACTTGTCACAATGTCCCGAATATCTTAGGTGGAAGGTGGGTCAAAGGGACTTAATTGTCTAGACTTGACCTCTGTCTACCCCTGTATTGGGAATTGCGTGAAGATATTTTTTTTATAAATATCTTCACGCAATTGGTGAGCCCGTCGCCGTCTTTGTGTCCAAACCAACGATGAAATTCGTACATAGGTAAGTTTTTAAAAAACTCATTAGTACTGCCACCTGGGGATCGAACTCGGGTCTCTGGACTCGAAATTCCGATCACCCAACAACTCAGCTATCGTGACTTTATCGTGAAGATATTTATATTTATTACAAACTTCTCGCCTCATCTCGTCGTAAGGTTTACCTCCAGAACTAAGAAGTTCATGGTCTTCCTAATTCGAATCGATATTACGATGATTTCTCTTTGAATTTTCTTACTCAAATAGCAAACTAGGTGCGATAAAACCATTTATATTACCCCACCAACCCCAAGTTACGAACAAATTTTTATGAGAGCCGCTAAGACTTGGTATAATTTTCTCATTACGGGCCGCACAGTGTGGCATTACACTAAGTCTGATATTGTCATCATTATAAGAATAATTTACGGAGGCGTTAACATGAGTTAATAGACTGATTTATCGATGAAATAACGCATAATGGATGCCGCTATGCACACATTTAAATTTAAGAAAAATTTTCACGCTATTTTTAATACTGGGTAGACATAGGTCAAGAAAATTAGGTCCAGTCGATCCACCTTCCTCACAAGATTTATTTTGGATCGGCGTGACAGGTTCTGAGCCTGTCGCCGTCTTTATGGCCAATCCAACGATATATATCGTACATAAGTTTTGCAAAAAAAAACCAGTGGTGCGAGTCTAACGCCTATTTTTATTCATTTCTTAATAGAAAGCAAAATTTTAAAAACTTTTTTTAAATTTCTTATTTGCAGCCATCCAACCCGGTATGGGTTGGATGACTGCAAAACACCTACAATGAATCGCAGCTTACAATAAAATTATTTTATAATTTGATAGGCACGATAGCTGAGTGGTTGGGTGATTGGACTCGAATCAGGAGGCCCGATATTCTATTCCTCGGAGGAAGATTAGCACCAAAGAGTTTTTTTTTAAACTTACGTACGATTGTTGGACCGGAACATCAAGAGGACAACTCGAAATAAACACCGGTAAAATGAGGGACGAATAAACATTATTTTTTAGCATTCTGACTATACAGTGTTGGGAAAAAATGTGAAAAAACAACAAAAAATATATTTTACATGGTAAATATTTTTTTTCATGTCTCAATTTTTTAAGTCACAGATGTGATTTAAAAAATACTATGTAGCAGTCATAAATAGGTAAAAAGCGTACATTTTCAGATAATAAATTAAATCATGGTCCCCACGGACACCGGCCACTCTAACGACCCGTACCACTCCGAACTCCGTTTTAACACTAAATTCCCCAGTAACACTCGTCCTTCGTTATACCGAAACGAACACAAGTGATTCGAAATATATGTAAATGATCCCTACATACATAACGCTTCGAAGCAAAACATTATATTTGGAGTTCAATAAATATTATCTTTGTCGTAATTGTATGACAATTTTGTTATAAAATTCTATTATACAACAATTCGGTTAATAAAAAAATTGAAATGTGGTTACATGCATATATAATATACATACATATATACATAGCGGCACGATAGCCGAGTGGTTGAGTGGTCGGAATGAGAAAAGTCACGATAGCCGAGTGGTTGAGTGGTCGGAATTTCGAGTCAAGAGGCCCGAGTTGGATCCTCAAGTGGCCGTACCAATGGGTTTTTCTAAAAACCTATGTACGAATTATATCGTTGGCTAGGACTTAAAGACGGCGACGGGCTCACCACCTGTCACGTTGTCCCGAAAAATGTCTTCGGTGGAAGGTGGGTCGAAGGGACTTAAATGTCTAGACTAGACCTCTGTCTACCCCTTGGGAATCCTGTATTGGGAATTGCGTGAAGATATTTTTTTTATTTTATTTATACACATAGCGGCCTAATAAAGTCCACTGCAAGACATAGGCCTCTCCCATAGGGAGGATTTGCCATAATCGCCACGCTTGGCAAGCGGATTGGCCTCTGACGCTGCTGCCCATCTTCGGTCTGATTATTTTGGTCTGTTAACGTTATTCTAGGCTGTTTCCCTTTGTCTTACAACACCCACGGGAAGAAAGGGAGTGGCAATTTTTTTACAACGTTGCCACACGGTACGGTTCAAGCAGTACTGAAAATCGAATTCAACATTTCAAATTTAAAAGAACATGCCTATTCCAACATAACTAAGCTTTCTTAGCCTACTAAAACACTCATAAAAGTATAAAACATATTAATTTACGCCACGGTGTAAATGTTCCCTAATCAAACATCTTCCAATAGCCCGTGTTTTTGGCAGAAAAAGCAATAATTTGAGCGTATTTGCCCATTTCGCCATGTGCGGACAGTGCTAACATCGACTGGGGGTCGCTGTTTTCACAAGGCGAAATTAAATAAAACTCACTCTTAATAACGGAGGGTTCGCAGAAAACTTATAATTGCAGTTTAAGTAAAAATAAAAAAACTTCGAAATAGTTTCATAAATAGGTGTATAATAATGTAATTGTAGTAACATAAATAGGCGTGTAATAATTGAAAGTGTTTGTGGTACCTTCGTTGTTTTGTTTAAGCTAAAAGTAATATATATTATGTCGTCCTTATCCTGTGCATGTAAAAAAAAACAATGACCCGATAGTCTAGTTGGTACTGACAGGGCATTCGATGCAATAAGTTGTGGCTTCTAATCCCGCTAGGGGCAAAAATTTATGTAATGATTATAAATGTTTATTATTATACTTGAATCGTGGACCGTTTATAGGTATAACTGTATATTTAACAATGTAAAAATAGATATATTTTTATATTGATGTATAGACTTATGTGTAATTTCGACCGTTTTGGACATTAGGACACACTGTCACAATGTTCCAAATAGGCTTCGATAGAAAGTGGGTTGAAAGGATTCCATCGTCTTGACCTCTGCCTACTCCAGTATCGGGATCAGAGACAGTTCACGACAACAACTCAGCTGTCTTATTTTTTAAATTTTCATGCATTTTTCCACTACTGGGGTAGACAGAGGTCTAACAACAAGTCCTTTTGATCCAACTTGACAAAGAGACAGGTGGTGAGCCGTGATGATGATATATTTTTATAAATTGTAATATTTTTTTATAAATTGTAATATATTTAATACTGCAATGCTGGTAACGCATATCTTTTCGAATAAGATACTAAACTACTATACCCATGACTAAGTGAGATATCAGAATTGAAAAATAATGATAGTATAGTGAAAACTCTAACAATACCTCCCAATTCACAAAATATACTTTTGTAAATCCCAAGTTTTATTTTGCGGACGGAAAGTCTTCCCTCAAAAATAATATAAGTTGCTTGCGT
Organism: Sericinus montela; assembly: GCA_029286605.1. NCBI lineage: Eukaryota > Metazoa > Arthropoda > Insecta > Lepidoptera > Papilionidae > Sericinus > Sericinus montela. Next base: position 10,027,682 of record JAGSMR010000019.1, on the reverse strand, counting down.
TGATTACCAACCCCTGGGGGCACCACTTGACCGGAACCCGCCACCTCTAATGAAGAATTACCGCCCTTTGTGGTCGAACCTCTTCACCCGAGAGCCATCGATTGATCGGGCAACTTTAACTAGGAACCAACAGAATCTCCAGTAAGATTTTCTATCCTGCCAGAGATGACACGTAAAGATAGATGTAGATAATGACGAAGTTTTTTTAAAATTTTTATTATTCTTCCTCATAAGAAACGAAGGTGGAATTTTAATAAATTTTAATTTTGATTCGAATTAAAAAAATTGTTTGCCGATAATGTTTGTTTGTTTACAGAAATATTTAGAAATAAAAATACTTATTAGTAAGAATATAAATAAAAAGCAAGCTACATTATATTTCATACATTGAAATACGAATTGTTTATTACTTATTTGTGGGTTTAATATTACATATATTTTCGGTCCACATATGCTATCATTTTATTTTAATATTAAAATGAAAATTAAAAATAAAATTTTTAAAATTTCAATTCTTTCAAATTAAATATTTAAGTAAACTAAAAACAGAGTTTTCGTACTTTGTTTAACTTTGCAAGTTAGACCGATTACGTGTGATAGGAATAAAATTTCCATTGTTGCCACAAAACGCACTCAATTTCGCATTGTGTGCCATAAGTGTCGTTACAGTGAGAAACGAAAAATCACAGAAATGAGACTGTAATGAATTGTAACTAACCAATTACACGGACCGATAACCCTTCAATCGGGTACGCGGGGTCGGACCGACCGGCGGCGGTTCGTAATCGATAGATGCCAAATAAAATAGCTACAAAATCCCGGAAAAACGATGCAGCATTCAGAACACGTACTGTCAATATAGAATGGCGCAGGGTGATGATTGTGATGCACCGGCTGAAGGGTCGACGCACAAAAATGGCGCTTCTCTAACTATAGATTGAAAATAAAAGTGCGGATCTATGAGACTACGGTTTATTAGGTTTTTTTTTGCATCTGATTTAGTCTTGTTGTTATAGTTAGAGGTCTAGACTATTAAGTCATTTCGATTTGAGACAACGTGACAAGTGGTGAGTCTGTCGTCGTATTCAAGCAATATAAATCGATCATAAGTTTCAAAAAAACTCATTGGTTTTGGTACGAGCTTTCCTCCTGGGGATCCTTGTATCGAAACCTTGTATTGAAATTTTGATTCGTTCAACCACTCAGCTATCGTGGCTGCGTCTAAAATAAACAAAATTTAATCTAAAATTAACTCTCTTTTGTTTATTTTTTAACTTATTTATTTATTAATATTAATATTATTAACAAGAGTTACGATAGCCCAATGGTTGGGTGGTAGGAACTCGAGTCAAGAGACCCGATTTCGATCTCCGAGGCTCGTGTACTAAAGGGTTTTTTCATAAACTTATATATTATTATAAATCTTTTATTTATATTCGCCTTAATTAGATTTGTATAAACCTTACATCAAGGAAAAGCTCATTTCGGCTGGGATAAGAAAGGATTAAAGTATTGAGGCGATACTAAGGAATTCCTTCCGGTAAGGGGTCAAGGGGTTCATAAGAGAGAGTTGTTCTCTTTTCAGAATTATCTTCATGCATTTCTTAATAGTAGGGTACACATTTTGTTTTGTTTATTTGTCGTAATGTATTATTTCGTAGTATTTCATATAATGATCAATAAAGCCTACAATGTGTATGCACATATGTCAATGTATGAATGCATAAGGGAGGATTTAATTACGTGTATGTGTATGTTTTTGTGTATGTATATATGCATGTTGGTGCATACCTAAACATTACAAAAATTCTGCAGCAAAGTTCGTACGGCTCTGCAAGGCGGATAAATGGCGGTTTGAGTGTTGTCTATGGTCCCAATTTTATGTATGATTTTATAATGGCTTTCAAGTGAAATTTCGCCAGAGCTTAGTTGGGACAACATGAGCCTGTCGCAGTCCACTGATGGCGGAATAACTAGGTATCTTGTTATCAAGCCATGTTATGCCGGACTGGTGACCGACCGTCACCAGTGTGACGATTACGAAAATAATCTTTATAGAGTTCTATCATTTACAGTGGATTAATACCGGCCGTTGAGTTAGTGTAAAAAGAAAGTAGACAAGTTAATATGTGTCAATAAGTTATATCTATAAGTTACTTACTTCTAAATAGAAAAGTACAAAGTAAGAAATAAGGATCCTAACACATTTCCTTTCTATATTTCGCCTCAACCCGGACGTCACTGCCGTTCGGTCGCATTTTCCCTTTATTTATTGTTATTTTTCTATTTTGCCGGCAGATGTGCCGTTGCATGATTTACGGTGGTCCAGTATTAAGGAAGGTACGAGGAACGAGAATTATAACTCAAGTTACATTTGGTCAAGGGATAACTCTGTTTCCTTTTGTTTGCAATGTAAGGGTAATAATATTAGCAAAGCATTATTATTTTGACGACCTACTTGGTCGAGTGGTCTAAGCGCGGGTTTAGAAGGTATTGTCAGTTCTGGGGTTCCAGATTTTTTCTTGTCTCGCGTCTCGGTGTATGTGACACTTTCGTTATTTCTGATTCCATAACACAAATGCTTTACCCACTAACATTGAGATTAGGGCAGTGTATGTGATGTTGTCGTATTATCATTAAAAATGTTTCAAAATTATCCAGCGGCTAACCCTAATCGGGGGTTCATTTACTGAAAGGATTCAGTGAATAATTGCGATATTAGCGCAGAATTTCCCACCCCTTTTCTCCGGTTTCGTAAGAGGCGACTAAGGATTAAATCCTGAAAATGTCAATAGATATCGATAGTTCGACATAATCTTAATTACTTAACGACTTGTAAGTAAGTCTCCCCCAGTGTGTTTTTAGTGTTTTTTGTCATAATCGTTATACCAATATCTACCATATGGTCATTACATAATTAATGAAGTAATAATAATTCTTATTATTTTTATCTCATTATTTGTGAAATGATTTTTTTTTCCAAAAAAAAAAAGTTTTTAGTTTAACGTACCATGTGTGTTTCTTTTATGATAGAAAATATAAATCACGCAATGCAGTCTATAAAATATTAATACGTAATTTTAAAATACACGTAAGCTAAGCACACGCCGTGTCTCCGCGAGCGTCCGCGCCCTTATGCCATAAATCAACCGTGCTGCCACCAAACGGCAATATAGGGAACGAAACATGTGTTTACTCCGGAGTTAATTTGTCGAATTTATCTCCTTGTCTCCTGTTATTGTATTGAGAAATATTGCGTTCCGCTGAGTTATGTGGTTTTGTTTTCGAATGGTTGTATCAACAACGTTCCAATAAAGAAAAAACAAATTAGGTAAAAGAAAATTAACTCCTATCTCTCACTTTGATCCATATTTAAGAGTCATTACGAATAGATATTTAAGGAGCAAGATTATTGTGAGAATTAGTAAATCTGATTTTTGATACTGGGACAGGTTTAGACAACGAAGACTTTTTGATCGAGTTTTCACTGAAGCTTATTTGGGACATGACAAGTGGTGAGCGGTGAGGTGGTATTTTCATCATAATTCGAATTAATAAATAACTGAATAATATTTGTATAAAATATTTTTAGAGATTTTTATAAGTGTTTATAATTAATTACTTTTGCACATTTATTCTTTAATTATAGTACATTACAGCATAAAGCTATGTACCGTACCTTTGCTAAATAACGAACTGTCAATCGGTCCAGCTTCCGTAAAAGCCTGTCATTCAATTATCTCTGCATTATGCATCACAGAGACCACTAATTTGACATTACCAGACAGTTATGTTAACTTTATTACAATAGATTTACATCGAAAACTAGTTACATATGTTGTTTGTTTGTTCGCATATTGATCTTTGTTTATTTAGTACGTCTCTACATAACGAAGACATAATATGATATGAACACTTGATTGATGTTGTAAAGATGGCGACAGGCTCACCACCTGTCACTTGTCCCAAAAATTGCCTTAATTGTCTTTATCTCTATCTACCACAGTATTGGGAGTAATACAAAATATTGACATATTGATTGACATCGTTATATTTTGACAAAAACTATTCGTATGATACTGATGTGTTGACTATGGGATTATATGTGAATTTCGACGTACTAGGAACGAAGTCATGAGCAGAAACTAGTGATTGCATAATTATTACAAATAAATCTATAAATTACAAAAGCATCAACATGGTGCTGGACACAGCGAGCGTAATTTAAAAAATAGAAACTAAATTTTCATGTTAATTACCAAACGTCTAAGTTAACTTTTTAAAATATCACAACAAATAACAGAATTTCTGCTTAATAAGATATAGATTATGTTTGGTTAGGTAATACGCCTTAATTTTTTTTAATTAATTTGTATTATTATTATTCGTCTTAATTTGTATTTATAAATTAATCTATCGATTCCATGAAACATATTATTTAATACATATTATTTACATTGTTGTAATATAAGTATTCTTGTAATGTTACAAATTACGTTGTCTTTATTGTAATTCATTAACATAGAAAATTAGTTTTATTGTATATGTCATTATGATAGTAAGTATGTTAAACAATGATAGTAACATTGTATTTGTGGACATTGTTGTTAATTAAAAGGATTTATGAATGAACATTAGAAAATTGTAATTTGAGAATCATAATATGAAGAAACTTCGGTAATGCTACAATGTGGCTACTCAAGGAATTATGACACATTATAACATAACTACTGTAAGACCTAAAAGTATCTCGTTTTCGATTAACTTTATCTATTTGGTAATATACTATTTGATAATAAATTTGGAAAATGGTAATATACTATTTTCTTGAAAATGAAATGTATCGATAATATACCTTAACTTGATATACACAGAGCTTAAAGTTTAATGCATTTAAAGAAAAGATGCAAAGTCGTAGCAAATTATGCTCTTTTCTTTATTTTTAATATCACAAATTTCTACGAAAAATCGTGTCTACACAACTTAGACTACTAGCTTACTAACTTAAAAATTTCATTGTAAACTTATCTTCGGTTAAACTAGAGCTTTCTTTTTATTTTCAGCAGTTTAATTTAACTGCTGAAAATCGTCTTGCACATAATGAAGTAGACAAAACCACGAAAGCAAGGAACGCTGTGGCAACACCAATTAAACATACAGCCGAAATCGTCAAACGAACCCCCGGCATGATTTGAATAAGCCAACCGAGTCACGTTCACCAAATAAGCAGTACTAACAAGCGGTATATCGCTTGCACTGATTGTTAATTGATTAGATTAAAAATTTTGGCCCAATTCGCCGGGTATTGTTACAGCGGGGACCGCCCTTGTTAGTTAATTAAACTTTTTAATGGCAGTGTCTTTTACAATTTGGGTGTTACAGATGCGATACTTGTTAATCTTTTAATAAAGTTTTTTTTTTCAACTTGCCAGCGTTTCTTGTCGTTTTCTTTTTTAGTCGTAGTAAGATAATACATTAAACAATATAAATACGTTCTGCAAGTTTCTTTAGTTTTAAATGATTATTGAAAAAATATAGTTTTGACAGAAAAAAAGATATGATCTAAATTACGATATTGCACAGAATTTGCGGAGTATTCTACATCCTCAGGTCTGGTTTTTTATTTTTTTTTATGGTATTTTTGGTTATAAAATTTAAGAAAAATTTAAAATGTCCACTTCGAGATCGGAATCAGTTGACTTTTTAATTTCCTCTTTAATTTTATAACGAAAATTAATAAATAATTGTCGTACCTTCTTTGTTTTTGATGTGCTTACGCTACTTAATTTGGGACCATAGATAGAGTACTTTCCCTATCTATGTAATATTTGATTATTATATGTATGTAATATAATAAAAAGCAAATATTCAAGTGGTGCAGGCTTTTGGTGCTGCTTTCTAAATTTCACTTAAACATGACGCAGGTCATTCATAATTTAAAAAAAAAAAACTATTGACGTTGTAAAAAACTACTCACTCAGTTGATATGGCGAATTCCAGCATATCATCTATACATTAATTACATACACAGAAACATTAGTTTTAGTGTTTCTCCATTCTCCATATATCATGTCCATTTCTATCCGTTGGTATCGTAAAAGTGCTAAAATTTCATAGGCAGTTGGTAAAAAAACCATCTCGTAAAGTATCAGAGCAAAAGTCAAAATTCTGCAGTCCAAAGATTTCCGGTAATCGCCAATCCGCTTGCCGAGCGAGGCGATTATGGCAATTTTATCTACAAATTTATACTTGGGCTTTAACAGACCGTTACGTGTGCATTATATACTTGTATGATGAATATATAAAAAAGGTTTTTAAGATATCGTGTGTTGTATAAAAAGCTTTATCAAATGTCTCATAAACAAGTCGATGACTTTGGAATCGCGTATCTTTATTACAAATCAATACAAAAACGTAGCAGACAGTACATTGTACATGCATATCAATCTCTAAGGAGACGTTTGCGATATACCGATTCGTATTTTCCAATGCTCCGAACAAAGTATTTATTGCCTACGTGAGTACATTCGAAACTCTAGAATTTACGGAAATATTTCGCAAGACAATAATGTCGCCCTTCAAACGATCGTTTTTTTTATCTTCACGAGTATTTTTATTTGAATGAAAATACGACATAATTTAGCGCAGTTCGGGTAACAGATGTAGCTATTAAATTGAACGGTGTTCTTTATTTTAGTATTCACTGAAATACTTTTATGCGAAGCCTAGTAGATTTTAGAATATTTATATGACTTATTTAGTTCACGTCACGATAGCCGAGTTGTTGGGTGGTCGGAGTTTCGAGTCGAGAGACCCGAGTTCGATTCCCAGGTGGCAGTACCAATGAGTTTTTCAAAAACTTATGTACGAATTTCATCGTTGGCTTGGACATAAAGGCGGCGACGGGCTCACCACCTGTCACGTTGTCCCGAAAATATCTTCGGTGGAAGGTGGGTCAAAGGGACTTAATTGTCTAGACTTGACCTCTGTCTACCCCTGTATTGGGAATTGCGTGAAGATATTTATTTATTTATTATTTACTTATTTAGTTGATACGTTTTATTACAAAGATTTAAGGGTGGGCGTTATTTTACACAAAAACAATATGTAGTTCCTTTTTGAAGAAATTCATTAATTTTATTTTATTATTAAACTGTACCGTCAAATATGTAATCTCTGTGTAGTAAAACTTCAAAAAACTAGTAGATATAAGCGTAGTACCGTCCTTGCTTCGTGTTGAAAACTGTTCTTGATATAGGAGATATTGATGATTGATAGTCCTTTACAACTCAGAGTTATGGTATGATAGTATATGACTAAATTTTCAAACATTTAAAAGTAACGACAACTTAACAACATCAATGGATACCGACAGATGCCAAAAAAAGATGGTTATATTGAAAAATACGAGATCAAATTAAACAAACCGGTGAAGGGCTGTAGCGTCTAGTTATCGAGATATCTGTAACGACGATCGACGATCCGCTTGCCAAGCGTGGCGATTTTGGCAAATTCTACTTATGGGATAGGCGTATATCTAGCAGAGGATCATGGCTCAGACATTGATATGGCGACTTACTCTCTTTCCCTCTCTATGACGACTTATTTCTCTACATGAGCTCTGGCGAAATGTAATGTAATTATAGGAATCAATTAAAATAGGTCTAAACTGTTTTATATTTCTGACCACCTCGTATTTATAATACTATTGTGAACTTTCTTCATAATTTCACCGCGAACCACGTATTTGTTTTGGCATTTACCACGTGCTATGAACAATTTTACAGATTCTAACATTGAGATCGAACCCAATTCACTTACATATAATACAAACAAATCAAGCCCCGTAACCGCAAAGCCACCACGACTCTATTTTACAGTAAGGTTAGAAGCTAAAAAAAAAGGAGATGAAAAAAATGTTTATTTTAATATGTGTAGGTGGGAAGGAGAGACGGTTTAAATTGAGTTAAAATGACAGAGGCATACGTAGTGATTCGCCCCGTGGTCGCATTAAGCGCATTAGGGGCCAAAATTGGATTTGTCGCGGGACGTTTTATTGGTACACTTGTTACGAATTTCCTCCCTGAGTGTGTGGGTTAAAAAAAAAGTGGTTAAAAAAGCTCTTTGTCAAGATGCTCACTTGTGTTATGATTGTGGCGCGAATACATTTCGACGATATTGACAGTTTCTTGAAAATTGAAACAGAAAAATTTTTCTTAAATTAAATATTGTACATATTTAATTTAAAAAAAATACAATTCGCCAGGTGACCTAAGACGTATTAATTAAAAAAAAGAATAAAGCAATGCTAAATAATATTACTAGTATTCCTGTTTACTACTCCTACTACGCTGCAGTGCTTGTGTCTGCAGTGGTTTACGACAATCTACTAACGGCGGGCTTGAACCTGCGACAATGTTTCGCTTTCCACACCCCTTTATGTTCAAGATTAGTACTGGCGACCTCTATGGATGCGTGGTGTACACAGATTTACATGGCGTCGCCAGTTCTGAGGTCCCGGATTCGTTTCCTGAACGGGTCAATGCAGAATACTAATTTTGTACATTGTCTTGAGTTTTTTGTGGTATCTTTGTTGTTTTTGTAACGCAAATGCTTAAGCTACTTATTTTGGGATTAGATCAATATGTGATGTTATCCCTATCTATGTATGTACGTATTTATAAATATGTATGTACGTATTTATAAATATTTTTATTATTCACGTCTCACGGTGCCGTAAAACACGAGCCTAAAGGAAAAGCCTTGGAATTGACAAAGGCTACCGACAGACTCGAAAATATCAAATAAAATGGTATTTTGTTTGATCTATAGAAAGAACAACTCCTTTACAGAGCCCAATGTATTGTAAGTTGATCACTTAGAATTTTGTTGACGTTTTTAATATCAACGTCCTAGAACGCATAATTTAAAATTAAGGAGTGACCACAGATTAATAATTTTCTAGCTGAACATATTCATATTGAACGTCTACATCGCGACATGACTAACTATGCTAAATTTCAAGATAATCGAATGTATAGTGTTAGAGAATTTGCTAAAAATTTACATAAATACATGTATAAAAATTTAAATATCTTCACGCAATTCCCATTACAGGGGTAGACAGAGGTCTAGTTTAGACAATTAAATCCCTTCGACTCACCTAAGATATTTTCGGGACAACGTCACAGGTGGTGAGCCCGTCGTCGTCTTTTTGTTCAAGCCAACGATATAACATAAGTTTTTGAAAAACCCATTGGTACGAGCCTGCCACCTGAGGATCGAACTCGAGTCTCTTGACTCGAAACTCCGACCACCCAACCACTCGGCTATCGTGATATATCGAGACTATAAAGTATAGAGATATAGATATAGAGATACAGAGATAAATATAGACGAAATTTAAAACCGGTTCTAAAACGCAAACATACTAACTAGCGCGATTCATATTGACTCAACAAAAGAAACTGTATTTTCCTGTAGCGTGTGGGTAATTTATTTATTTGAGGCTTTGCGGTGAATCAGTGTCCCCAAGGCACATTTATTTGCGCGCACGCCTCGATTGTCAATGTTTGTGATTTGTACTGCGCTAGGAATTTTTTTGGGGTAAGTTATATTTTTTTGCAATGGCAAATTAATTTAGCTTTCAGTTTGATATATCGATACGGATTTCTCAGATGGTTTCGCATGCATACACATATCACACATACACACGCAGATACGGTAGTATATTTAAATTTAAGGATACACAGATTTAGTTTATATATTTAAGTATATTTATTAGAATTAGTACACAATTACGATAGTGAGTGAGTGAGTGAGCTGAGTGGTTGGGGTATCGGAATTCGAATCAGGTGATTGTTTTTTTTTTCACACGCTGTTTAAATTTTTTGTATATAAATTAATAATTTAGAATTATTGTGAATGGTTGAAGTGAAGCAAAGAACATTATATTCCGAAAACATTTTTTTTAATATATGTTCCCAAAGAAAGGCCAAGCAACTTTCTTAATAAGGGCAAATATTCTTATTGTCCAACATACAACCATACTGCAATATTGCATAGTAATTAATTATTTTTTTAACTATTACAAGGATTGTCTTGTAGATAACTTGTTTTGCCGTCTGTACAGGGGCGCGTTAACACAGTTAGCGTCAACAATGACTTGACGAAGGCAAATCAGATTTGCCAACCCTTAGGGTTATTTTAAACCAACTCAGTCATTTTGCATAGTTCTAGACAGGGGTGAGAATTGCGGGCATTAGTCAAACTGAAGAAACAAATTGCGTGAAAATTTAATTTTTACATTTGACAACCGCAAACACTAGATTTTAAATGTTTTACGTATACGTAAGTATCGCTTTTAATCGTGACGGTTATGGTAACCGGAAGATGGAGAGGCCTTTGTCTCTCAGTGGACTTTTACAGGTAAAAAAGAAAAAAGATCAAAAATAACAAAGTAACAGTGCAATAACGTTCAACAAATTCTGACCGATCTGCTCACTATTGTCTTGGTAACTGTCGAGATGTTATGCTACCGTGTGTCATTAGCTTGGAGTACCTTAAGGATTTACCCTTAGTCGCCTCTATCGACTATTGTGGAATGAGCATTGCTGTCATCCCAAAGTAGGTAACTAAGGAAACTGTGTTATAAACAACGAAGGTATCACAAACACCTAGATCCGAGAAAATAAAGACTGTTTTCCTAAATTGAAAAAAGTGGATTTTTACATTGACCCGCTCGGGAATTGAGCCCGGGACCACAAAGTTAACGACACCTAAAAAACTAATATGTACGCCACTCGTCCACGAGGGTCGTCAAATATTGTTACATATTTATATTTTCATAGGTATTACGTAGCACGAAAGAAATTAGATATACCGTCATGGAAGAGAGTAGCATACGATTGTTATCCTTTTCTAATGCTTTGTTTGTTTTCCACTGTCTATTTCTGGAAGTGGATATACAACGAAGGTGATAAAAAATAATTTCGGTTAGAGACAACAAACCTTTGAGGGCTTTACTCGTCGGTGGTGGGTCACGGCTCCACGGTGGGTCGCCATGACCGGAGAAGTCTCTTAACTTGAGGTAGCTTATGGTCAGTCTGATAATGGACGCCTTATCCAGCTGACTGGTGATGGCGGCCGGAAGTGGCAGCATCTTCGCCAACTCGTAAAACTCGTAATTCTCTTTGCCGCGTCTGGAGCGCGCTGCATCTCGACTCTTCTCCTTTCTCAGTTCGAGGATGCTGTAAGGAAAATTTTGTAGTTAGTAGGGTTGAAAAGTTTGTTTACTTATATATACATAAATATATATTATTGATTATATAAAAGGTAGCTAAATTATATGTATACATAAAAGTAAGAAATAGTCATTTTATGTATATTTTTTAAAACTATGCTTAGTCTATTAGAATAATTTGTTTAATACCAAGCAAACTACATGAAGCCATTATCATTTCCAAGTCAAACAGCTTGGAATCGAATGAAATATGTGTTTAATGATAATCTATAACTAAATTATATTTTAGGACAAACGAGAACAAACACAAAACATACATATATTTATTCATGCGGTAGGCTGTTCTACCAATATTTCAAATGTAAACAGTCTGTTGTCACTTATAACGAAGCCTACCATATACCAGATACTATTGAAAAGGGATTATTTTATTACTTTTCTCGTGTCTATCTTGTAATCAAAGTAACTCAGAATTCTGTAAGCAAGCAATTCATATTGTTCTTCATTAATAGAAGTGATAACAGATCTGTTTGGAAAAGAGCTTTAGCTATCTAAAAAACTCAGAACCTTTAATAATAGAAGAACTTTTACTTTTTTATTTTAGTCACGATAGCCGAGTGGTTGGGTGGTCGGAATTTCAAGTCAAGAGACCCGATTTCGATCCTCAAGTGTTCGTACCGATGGGTTTTTCTAAAAACCTATGTACAAATTATATCGTTGGCTTGGACATAAAGACGGCGACGGGCACACCACCTGTCACGTTGTCCCGAAAATATCTTCGGTGGAAGGTGGGCCGAAGGGACTTAAATGTCTAGGCGAGACCTCTGTCTACCCCTGTTTTGGGAATTGCGTGAAGATATTTATTTTAGTTATTTTATAACTTTTACTTTAATTGTTACTGTAGCCGAGTGGTTGGGTGATTGGATTTCTAGTCAAGAGACCCGAGTTGAATCCTCTGTGGCTGTTGCCATGTTATTGCCTAAGATATTAACGTTCGAAATACTCATTTATCACCTCTAAATGAGTATTTCGAACTACTTTTAATATTCTTATTGAAATGCAGATCACCTAACCTAAAATACATGGTATTTTAGTGGTTGTATAAGGCCGTTCTGGGAGATTATCCTATGATGAATATCATAGATTAACGCCTCAGAACGGTCTTATAAGTTCCGACCTACATTCATAACTATATTATTCAGACACATATTTATAATATGGGTATTATAATCCCTAAAGTATCATGTGGAATGGGTGTGTACACCCAGTCGATAGCGCCACACCCACGCCACGCCCGCGGGCGGGGACGCTAATGATCTCACTGTTTTATCGACTGTACTTATGGTTTTTTTTATTATAAACCTGCCTTTAGGTCATTTAAATTGTAAAAGATGTTAAGTACTAACCGGATTTGTTTTTTGTGCTTTGCCTAATTATAGTATATTTTTTATTCTTAGTTTTAACTGTTTTGTACGGTAAATCATTAAAGTTTTAATTAATCAAAAACAGATGTAGTTTTTGTATTCAGTAAACTTGAAATTTCAATGTACTAATAGTGCGATCCAATCAGCTTGAGATTAGCGATTATGGTAAATTCTTCTCATTACAATAGAGACCTATTTTCGCAGTGGTGGTACAGTGGTGTAATATTCTCATGATAACAGTTACCACAAGGCAAATACTTATTTTTAAAGATAATTAGATAATGTAAACTTTCAAAATAAAATAAATAAATATCTTCACGCAATTCCCAATACAGGGGTAGACAGAGGTCTAGTCTAGACAATTAAGTCCCTTCGACCCACCTTCCACCGAAGATATTTTCGGGACAACGTGACAGGTGGTGAGCCCGTCGCCGCCTTTATGTCCAAACCATCGATATAATTCGTACATAATTTTTTGAAAAACCCATTGGTACGAGCCATCTGGGGATCGAACTCGTTTCTCTCGACTCCAAATTCCGACAATCCAACCACTATCGTGACTTAAACTTTTAAAAAATCGTAATGTCTAGCCTTTTTTTTTTGGTATTTTGTTATGTTGTATCATTTATTTAAAACATACGACCTTTTCTTCTTTTGGGTGTTGTAAGGGGCAACTAAAGGAAACTTTTATATTACATTGGCTACTGACAGATGGGATAACCAGCAGCTGGTATTGTACTAGATCGAAATCCACCAGATCAGTGACGGACCACGACGTAAGTTATAAGTAACTTGTGCCGTAGCGTCTAAGGTATCTGATAAGCGTTGGACAATCCGCTTGTCAAACGAAGCCATTATGGTAAAACCTCATTTACGGGAAAGGCAGCAGTGAACTTTTGCAGCGTGCTGTGTATGTATTTCTTATAAAAAATTTTAAACTATAATTTATTTATCTCCACGCACAATCTCGGGTAGCCAGAGAGAACAGATCGCCAAGTGTCACGATCCTTTCATACTTCTTTCGCTTCATTCAGATTCAATATTTTCTTCATATATGCACGTCTAGGTACTCTTGACCATTCGAGCATCACTCTTCGAGAAATTTGCTCACATGGTTTTAGAAATGTAGTCTCGGCCTTCCTGGGCACCTTTTAAAATTAACTTTCGAGCTATATATTTTCTTCACCAATCAGTCTACACTCATTCGCTCAACGTACTCAACCTATGGAAGAATTAATTAATTTATTTAACTAATTATTATTATTATTCAGGTGTAAATCTAACAAAGCTCTGAATCGAGTATAAATTTCTTGTGAGAATCACGTAACTTAATACATTTGTCGGTCCTTTTATTTCCTTTCCTTGTTGTTTCATGACAAAAGTCGGTGACTCCAAGAAAATACGCAATAAAACTCTTTTCTCCATTAAGAACCTAACGCATCAGCTGAAAGTTTACAGCCAGGGGTGCTAAACCCGGTGCACCGTAAGCGATCCAATGATGGGTTTGCTTTACGATCGAGCTTGATTACTCGATCCCGAGAGTGCTTGTTTTATTGTCACCTGAGTAAGGACATTCCAATGTGGAATGGATAGCGCTTTTAACTGGCAGTCGAATAATGTTTTGCTACTGTATACTTAGTTACAACAGATTTAGACCACATTTCAATATTTTTACTGGTATCATCGGTTAACTGTCTCTAAAGTTACTTAAACTGTCTCTAAAGTAAATGAACTTGCCCATAGTAATGACCTATTTCAAAATAAAAACAAGTTATATTTACGTACGAAAAAAGTTTACAAATTTTAAACCTATTGTCTAAGGAATATCGCCTCAATCGATTACCAATCTATAAATATAAAATTAAGTAGCATTTAATTCGAAGTGTATCGTATAAACCATACATTATTTTAGGTAACAAGCCTTATCTAAAGCTTACCGTTACATAAGTACAGTTTAGGGACTAATAACTCTTAAAAATAAAGAAAATCTAAGCAAACCCTTTTAGCGATATAAGATCAAACTTCCCGATAGGCCTACAAACCGTTTAAAGTATAAAACAACCAAGCTATTGTGTTTGATTTAATGTTCCTCGAGGGTCGCATGGTCAGTTTTGAGGGTAAGGGTATTAAATTGTTTAAAATAACTTCGACACTGTCCGGGGGTTGGGCGCCCCTAGCTAGCATAAAATAAATTTTGACCGCTTAGGAAAATTCTTACATCTGATGTTTATATCTGTATTATTTCGTAAAATAAATAAATAGATATCTTCACGTAATTCCCAATACAGGGAATTTAGACAATTAAGTCTCTTTGACCCACCTTCCTCCGACGATATTTTCGGGACAACGTGACAGGTGGTGGGCCCGTCTCGGTCTTTATGTCCAAGCCATCGATATAATTATAAATAAATAATAACTTCACGCAATTCCCAATACAGGGGTAGACAGAGGTCAAGTCTAGACAATTAAGTCCCTTTGACCCACTTTCCACCGAAGATATTTTCGGGACAACGTGACAGGTGGTGAGCCTGTCGCCGTCTTTATGTCCAAGCCAACGATGAAATTCGTACATCAGTTTTTTGAAAAACTCATTGGTACTGCCA
Source organism: Sericinus montela (assembly GCA_029286605.1). Lineage (NCBI taxonomy): Eukaryota > Metazoa > Arthropoda > Insecta > Lepidoptera > Papilionidae > Sericinus > Sericinus montela. Next base: position 10,012,413 of record JAGSMR010000019.1, on the reverse strand, counting down.
CCTGGGGATCGAACTCGGGTCTCTCGACTCGAAATTCCGACCACCCAACAACTCGGCTATCGTGACTTTTATCGATATCATTCGTACATAAGTTTTTGAAAAACCTATTGGTACGAGTCTGCCACCCGGGGATCGAACTCGGGTCCCTTGACTCGAAATTCCGACCACCCAACCACTCGGCTATCGTGGCTTAAAGATAAATTATTAAGACTTTCGTGAGACATAACTAACTAAACAATCTGTCGGAAATCCTATAAGTCCAAGGAGCTCCATGACAGAGTTTAGCCGTTTAATTATTTTATCTGATCTCTAAATTATAATAAATAAATTATCGCTGTGCCTGATAAGCTGCGGCTCTTCATCGGTCTACTTAATTTTAATCTGATAATTTACTTTATACATGCTTTTTGTGATGACATGAATGATATGAATTTTAAAATTCTTCCTTACTCGTCTCTTCATTGTGGACGAGATATACGTTTATTGTCGTACTAGAAACTAATTAGTGTTCTTTGGTTATACACGCAATTTGTAAAAATGGAACACTTCAGTTTTTTACGTGTTAATCTGCGGCTTGAACGGGACAATAACACGGCTTTGAAGAATAATGGCGTGAAGAAGATGTCTCTTAAACTTGATTGTTTCATCTGGTAAGTGAGGTAACCGGAGGCTTGAATTATGCTTCAATATTACAACCTGATTCTTTCGATTGTAGATGAAATTCAGTGCCGAAGTTACTTCGTACAATTCGACTGTAATGTTTTTATTCTGTCCAATTTTTATGACAGACCTCCCTTCATCTTAGAAATGCCTGTCTTTAAGTGTTCACGTACGTGTCTCGACGCCCCGTACACCTGGGAATCAAACCCGCAATACGCTACTAACGCCTTGACCCCCTTGAAAACAAACTGCGCAAATCATCGCACGAAATTCAATCGAAAGTTCTTAGCAACAGAGTTCATTTTTCAAATGCCGATATTTTCGTATCGGTCAGCGATGATTGGTTGGATTCATTCGTAGAACGCCGTAACTCACTTCCGTACGCATAGAAAAATTAACCTTACCAGCATCAAACTATGCAATACAATCAAAGGGCTTCGAATATAAAAAGTATTTTTCTTACAAATTGAAACTGGAGAAATTCGAGGAAAAATAGGATCGGAATCGAGCCCGTGGTGAGGTCGTAAAAAGCCGGCCATCGAGCAACCGTGTCGCAATAGTTACGCTTAATGTGTCCGGGACAAATTGAGTTGGAGCTGGTAGGAAAATTAGTCGCCCCAGGGGAATGTCTACACTTATATGTCAGGCAAATATGACAGGCATTCCGTCTTTCCTAACGAGGGCTATTGAAAGGGGACGATACAAAGTAAATGATATTTTATATTAACAAGTATGTTCTGTGAATAAAAGTTGGAATGGCTCATTAAATTGTTATATACAGTAAAGTCACGATAGTCGAGTAGTTGGGTAGTCGGAATTTCGAGTCAAGAGACTCGAGTTCGATCCCCAGGTGGCAGGCTCCTATCATTGGGTTTTTCGAAAACTAATGTACGAATTTTATCGATGGCTTGGGCATAAAAGCGGCGACGGGCTCACAACCTGTCACGATGTCCCGAAAATATCTTCGGTGGAAGGTGGGTCGAAGGGACTTAATTGTTTAGACTAGACCTCAGCCTACCCTTGTATTGGGAATTGCGTGAAGATATTTATTTTATTATTTATTTATACATAGTACACCATGATAAAAAAATATAAAATCTTCTTCCCAAGTCCGTACATATATGAATGTTGTGTTTACCTTTAATTAAGGATACATTTTCCTAAAATACTTTTAAGTATTGTGTTTATTGCTGAGATGTAATACTTGTTTGTTAGCCTAAATAAATAAATAAATCAATAAAATGGTTATTAATAATTGAGATATTTCTACGGATGGTGTCATTCAGTTATTTATTTATATATTTATTTCTATACCAAACAAAAAAGCAATGATGAACATTTAATTTTAAATAAGACACATATTATTCTAGTGAACAATCCAAGGTATAATTGCTGACGGCAATATATTCACCGACTCCGTAGCAGGTGGTGAGCTTGTCACTGTCCTTTTTGTCGATCAATATCAAAGAAACTTATTCCAAAAATTGGTAAATGCATTCCTCCTAGGAGCGAACTCGAATCTTCTTGTCTTTGATAAATGAAACAAAAAGTCATTGATTGGCTCGAATTTCGAACACCCAAACATTCGGCTAACATGATCGCAATTGAAAAGTGTTAATGTAGTATTCGTTTTTTAACTTTCTGATCTCCTAATGTCCAACGTACTGTAGCTCCATTTAACGAAATGGTCATGACTTATGTCACTTGCTCGTTATTTGATTAATCAATAAAGCCCTTTCGACCCACCTTCTGCCTTTGACATTTTTGGGACAATGTGATAGGTGGTGAGCCCGTCACTGTCTCTATGTCCAAGCCTACGATATAAATCGTACATAATAAATTTAAATAATTGCTACATGCTAAATACTTAACTATAGACGATCATATCTTTTGTTAGCAGATTTAATTCAGGTAGCGCCAGAAAAAGAGAGAAAGAAAAAAATAGATCAATGGTACAGTTCAATGCGCTCGTCAAATTGTCACCCTTTACCTTTGTAGATTCGCGATTAACCCCCAAATATAAGGTCTTTAATCTCCCTGTTATGTCACTGTATGGGAATTCTCGGGCACTTTCTGCCTCAATAGTCACAAGTCCAAACATTCGTAGCCTATTGTTGTGGTTCAATATTAAAGATCGAAGCAATAAAAACCATGAGAAAAATATAAAGACATCGATTACGTATTATTACTATCGTTCGTTTCTATATTCACAGTTAAAACTATAGATGCATAGGCAAAATAAATAAATCTATTTTCAATCTACTGTTGCCCTTAATATATTTTATGTACCATCAATTCTGGAATAATAGGTAAACCACAGATGGACTTTGTTGTCATTTAAAGACATTTCTAATTTATGATATTTGTTTAACCAACTAATCTATTTTAACAATTACTAGGACGTGTGAATTCCGCCATCACGCACTGGAGCAGCGTGGCGGACGTTATCTTGCTCTAACTTCTCTCAAATATTTCACAGAAGGCATAACATTACTATTATATAAGGAAGGCAACACATTACTATCTATGAATGTTACAATAGTAATTACATTGCTGTTTGTTAGTAGAAATGGGTCAGAGTGTAATACTGACCCAGACATCTAGACAGAGATGGATTCTATCATGGTAAAAAGAATGTAGACAACTTTATGTAAGACTTCGATGTAAGACCCCATCGCCCCTTTAAGTGACGAATATGACACGTCGTATTGTCACCGTAAAGTGGTCGTCATCCCAATACACTACCCACTTCACTTCTATGGGGATATTAAATTTAATGGTTGACAACAATATGCTTCTTAATGGCAATTTCTCTAGAATTATTATCCGTTTGGGGTTATAAGTATGTATTGTGAGATACCGGTGAAGTGAGCTTAGAATGTAACGGTTGTTGCAAAGATAGTCTTATATTTAAAAAATATTTTTTCTTTTTTTATTTGTTGCGCTAAAACATACTAATATTATAAGTACGAAAGTAAGTTTATTTGTTACGAGGTAACGTCTAAACGACTGAGCTGTTTTTTAAAAATTCTTTCACCAATAAAACTCACAAAATAACACAAAAGCTATATTTTTTTTTAATTAGAGATCCCTATTAAAATTTAAATTATGTGAACCAGAAGTTCAGTTCTCTATTCAATTAGTATATGGTCAGCTGTTTTAAAAATTAAATCATATCATAATTTTATTTACTTTCTTATGATAATGATAACAACTTTGGCTGTTCTTACAAAAATAGTTAATGTTACAAAACCAAAAAAGTTGCGAACAAAAACTAGACCTATATTACATGTAAAATTATAAAAAAAAGAAAAATAAATATCTATTTTCACGGTATTTCCAAAACTTGGGTATATTAAAGGAATTATTTGGGATAACGTGAAAAGTGGTGAGCCTATCGTCACCTTTAAGTTGAAGCTAACGATAGAAATCATACGTTTTGATAAAGCTCATTTGTACGACCTGTTTCCATCCGGGATAACCATCCCTAAAAATCTTAGACCAAAATAATCAGACCGAAGATGGGCAGCAGCGTCTGAGGTGCGAGTGGTCTGTTACTGCGATCGCTAATCTGCCTGCCAAGCGTGGCTATTATGGCAAATCCTCCCCATGGGAGAGGCCTATTCGATAAAATTTCAATTTTAATAACAAAATAGTGTAATTTATTCAGAAACACCTATCATAAGTATATATATGTATTGTATATTATCTCATTATCAAAATCTGCTTAACAGTTTTGATATAAAATACTACAATGGACTGATTGTATCTTATACAGTCATTTTAGTTCACTTTCAGTATAGATACCACTTTTAAAAGCGTAGTGAAAAATAGAATACGCACGACTATGCACAAACTTTTCAAAGAGAAATTCACACCCTCTTAAAGTTAAGGGTCGGCTAGTTTTCTTTAAAAGCTCGGGTATTTGGGCCCTTGGAATTAAGTCAACCGTCTATTCCCTTGGGTCTTTCAGACCCCACGGTCACTTGTGAGGAAATTCAAATAAATCGACCTAGTAACTCAGGTTACAGAATTTTTCCTCATTTGTCTATGTTAACAATAAGATATGGAAATATAATAAATACGAGTAAATTTTCAACAAAATGGTAGCATAATTAAAAAGGTTTATGAAATAATTAATATACAGCTGTTATGTCTCAAAATCCTAGTAACATCTTGTTGAATTTGAGTTCAATATTAAACATACATAGGGGTCTATTAAAGGGAGGATTTGACGTGATCACCACGTTTGGCAAGCGGATTGGCGATTGAAGTACCTGGCATATTGCACCTTGAACGTTGCCATTATTATTACACCAGTATGATAATATACCAGTCTGCAAAGTTTTTATTAACATCTTAATGCCATTTCCAATACAGGGGTAGACAGAGGGCAAAACAATTAAGTCATTTCGACCTACCTACCACCGAAGACATTTTTGGCACAATGTGACAGGTGATAAGCCCGTCGCCGTCTTTATGTCCAAGCAAACGACAAAAACGTACATAACTTTTATTTTTTGAAAAAATCCACAAGCCTTGGGGATCGAACTCGGATCTCATGATTCTAATTCCGATTAGCCAACCTCTCGGCTATCGTGACATTCACAATGAATTATTATCTGTTATTTTTTGAGTTTTTGAGGCTTTATCTTTAGTTGCCTCTTACGACCTCCACGAGGAAACTTGAGGTGGTATATTTATATTATATGATATTATTTATATTGTATTAAATTTATATTATATGATAAATAATATATATGATTCATCATGTATATTATTTATCATAATATATATGATAAATGTTTAGTAGACATATTTACCTTACATAATTATAAATGCAGTACTATAAATAGTAAAAATACCAAACCAAAATTAAGCAGCAGTAATGGATAGTACAGTCTAATACTAAGGGCTTTAATCCTCTGCAAAGCTTATCCAATCCTACTATGAATGCTTGTAAATATATGTGAACAGGATGTTGAGATAAGGTTAGGTTAGATTAGGTCTGCATAACTATTTTTCACTATCTATTCACTGGAGTGCCTCAACTTGTCTATTGCCTAACCAAGAGATACATTTAAAGAAAAATTTATTACCATGTGACTATTTTAGTTACATATTCTTGAGTGTTTGCTCTAAAGTTTAATTACTAGCATATTTATTTCTATCTTAAGGATAGATGCCGATACAAGATTAATTTATGACATAGATTTGCGATGGGACTGCACTACTATTACATTTGTTCAATTCGTTGTGACCAATTCTTAAGTAAGAAGAAGGTAGAGAGTCTTCCTCATCCTGATGTCGGTTTTATAGTTTAACTGCTCATTTAGAACTGAATCTAATGACTTCAGAAATCCTTAAACCTATATGCACAGAAGAGACTTTCGGTTGTAATTTGTATTTGAAAATAAAAACCTATAGAGCAAACAATTTATATATATTATACAAATATATACAAAGTGTCACAACTTTTCCCTGACTTGGGTTAAATATAAAACACAATGAAGATCGTATGATATTAACTAAGCGATCTAATGATGTGACATCTTATTTATACGAAGGGCATTAAATAAATATAAATGGAGGGGTGCGCGGCGATATTTGACGTAGGAAATGAAAATGTCATCGGCTTATTACGCCTCAGGATTATTGATATTACAGATGATTATTTTTGGTATAATCTATGACCGTGTAATGTCTAATGAAGGAATATTGCCGCCGCCATCTTTGATTGGGCTCAAAAAACACAAGCTGTGATCAGAAATTCTATGTATGCAATTTAATGTTTTTATTGCAGAAATAAATGGAAAATTTAAAATATGCTTATTTGGAAATGTGACAATTGTTTATAAAATTCAAAATATGACGTATACGTAAACTCCAAGAATTTTATTTTAGGCTTCAATTTTTAAATAAATTATACATTATAATTAATTTCATTACATTCAATTTGTAGTTGTATGTTTAACATATTGTTCAAAATTTAAACTGAATCAGATGAGTATTAAAAAAAATTAAAAAGAATAAATAAATTTTTACTATTTAGTTCCGATTATAGGAAAAAGCTCTGTAAATGTATTCCTTTCGAGCACTTTTCGACAGAAATTATTTCAGCCAGTCAGCTAGATGGAGAGCTTTATACTTTTTAGTATTCTACGAATCATTACAAATAGCATACGAGTTTCTAAAACCATATTGATACGACAATTACAACACAAAAATGTGATAAATGAAAAGACATGATAATCTCGAGCATTTTTATTGCTTCATCACTTTATTTTGCATTCGTATCACAAAATATTAGGATCGCTATCGAGATGTGAGTGGAAGATGGCAAACGGTGGCAAGAGTTTTGAATGAGTGCAGGCGTAGCCAAGCAGAGGTCACGCCGGTCACTCGCAGCCTATTGCCGGGTCGGTTGTTAAGAAATGCTGTGAAATGTGAAGCGACTTACATGTCTTGATATTTGTTTCTAGATACAGCCTTTCTTAGTTTTTTCTTTAATATTGAAATATCATCAGTCGCTATTCACTTTGCCAGAAATAAAGACTAACTGTTAAAGACTTATTGTTAAAAATAAAGACTGATTTTACAAGTAGTATTTGTAAAGGAGTTAATCCTGAATACTAACTACCATAAATGTACAACTTCAAACTTCAAATATGCCGATTTTCCTAAGCATTAGTAAATAAATAAAAGTATACTACTGATTCCGTACTTAACAAACTTCAAAATATGACTATTTTCCCATACAAAGTTATACTCCAAATTCTACCCCTTAACTTGGGCGGTTTCCTAAAATCCTTTCTCAGATGACGTCTCCTATTAGAAATTCAACTCCGTGCCAAGTTGCATCAGATAGATATGAGTACATCATAATTTTTAGTTTAACTCTTACATACTATAATCAACGTTCAGTTTACATGTAGCATTTTTTATTAAGCAAAAGTTTCTGTTTGTGATAAACGAATAAAGTTGCTTTATAGTCGTTTTTTTTTTAAATTAGATCAATTCCCTTTAATTAATATTTCCAATACCAAAACATTTCGGACCTAGTCGCCTGTTCAGAAATAATCACGAGGGCACAGTCCCATGGGATGGACATTTTACTTGGCTCGCACCCCTGAGATGAGCTTAATATGACTCGGCGTGTTTCCGAACGGCACTCGTGACGCCATGAATAAAGGTGGGAAGCAGTGTCTACAAAGAACAACTTGCAAGAGTGCAAAGGTTTGTGTTAAGGGATTTTTCTTATAATCTTAATATATTTAGTACAAGATTATTTAATTCATTTAGTATTAATTACAAAGTTGCAATAACTTATTTCGCGAATAATTATATACATATAATAATAGTTTTTCCATAACATACATATCTAGTTTTCTTTCGATTTATACCAGTAATGTAAAAAAGAAACACTTTTTAAATTTTTCTTGGGTCTCGGTGTTTGTGGTGCCTTCGCTGTCTCCGGTTCTGTAACACAAGTGCTTTGGCTCACTTTGGGATCAGAGCAATTTATGTGATGCTGTCCCTATTTATGTATGTATTGATCTTTGCCATTATTAAAGCAACTACTAAAACTGTTTATTTTAACTCAAAGAGATATTCACTTTGTGCAAACGTAAATGTAACTGTAATTACTGCGAAGAAAACGAATGTCAATTCGTAATATATCATTATCAGTAATAACTTCGCTTCGAACGCAATCAGTTATTTTACCCATTCGTCACGCAAAAGCATGGTACGTAGTGTTAGTAAATAGTATTACATAATCTGTCGCATAATGTGCACTGCATAGTGAATAACAATATTAATTCATGTGATATTTCATGAAAACATGCTTCACAAACACGATTTTTATTAGTTTTATGTAATGAGTTATATTTTGTTTATCTTACGCAATAATCTCCCATACTGGGGTAGATAGAGGTCCAGAAAATGAAGCCCTTTCAACTTTCACTTGTGCTACATTACCATATACTTAACCTACATGAAATCTAACGTATGTTTAGCCTACGTAATTTTGAAGAAGTTTTTCGACCCGCATCTTGCAATGTCACCTTAAGAAATGCAATGGGCGTGGGCGGACAAAAAACACTAGCTTTTTGTAGCTTTTCTGATGATATCTTTCACTCATAAAGATTTAAATGTTATTCACGATAAATTTCATAATTTAAGGTTGTTTTAAAAGTACTTATCTCAAAATAAATCGTTTACTTTTAGAGTATTTAACAAAAAAATATGTAAATTGTTTTTGTAAGTGGTATAAAACAATTTAAGAAAAAAAGATGTATTTCATGAGTTGTGATATAGTTTTATTGGAAAAAGCAATTCTCTTATGATTTTTATATGTTGCTACATACTGTTTTATAGTCTGATACAAAAATAGAGGCCGTCGGAACTGCCCCGTCCGGTCCCGGGGGTCCGCTGGGACTGACAATTTGTACGCTGCCAAATTGCCAGCTCTTTAGAAAAGCTTTAATAATCACGTCATATCCAATTTTCCCTTAAACGCATCTGGAATACCGAATAGGAATGTGTGAGGATAAATAAGTGTTATTTACGCGTGAACTGTAGTAAAAATCTTAGTACATACAGACTCACGACTGTATCCTCACACTGGGGTTGTCAGAGGTAGAAATAATTTAGTTCTTTCCGAATTCATTTAATATATAAACACAAAATCCTACCTAAGTTGGCAAAACTCATTTGTCAGCCTTGCTAATGAAGATCGTAATTGAATGTCCTCATTAGAATTTAGATCATCCAATCCCATATTTACTCAGGGGCAATCCTACTTAGAAATGTTTGTATGTTACATAGCATATAGAGCAATGAAATTATAATTTACTATACTTTTACATCTTCTATGACTCACGTGACTCTGGTCAAAGTCTACTAAGTTAATGATGAAAAACTCATCCACGTCAAGTATTAATCCAGAGCCATGTTATCCGATAAGAAGTCACGATAGCCGAGTTGTTGGGTGGTCGGAATTTCGAGTCGAGAGACCCGAGTTCGATCCCCAGGTGGCAGTACCAATGAGTTTTTCAAAAACTTATGTATGAATTTCATCGTTGGCTTGGACATAAAGGCGGTGACGGGCTCACCACCTGTCACGTTGTCCCGAAAATATCTTCGGTGGAAGGTGGGTCAAAGGGACTTAATTGTCTAGACTTGACCTCTGTCTACCCCTGTATTGGGAATTGCGTGAAGATATTTATTTATTTTTATTATGTTATCCGAGTATTTGGGTGATCGGAATTCGAGTCAAGAGACCCGAGTTCTATCCCCATGTTTTAGGCTCGTACCGATGAATTTCTTAAAAACTTATGTACCATTTATATTGTTGGCTTGTACAAAAACACAATAACAGGCTCACTACCTGTTACGTTATCCCAAAAAAAGTCTTCGGTGAGAGTTCGAAAAAATTTACCTGTCAGGACTTCTGTCTATCCCAGTATTGGGAATAGTGTGAAATAGAGAAAGAAATAACCGATAAAGGAGTTAAGTCAATTCTTCCATATTTTATGTTGTCCAATTGAGACTTTCATAGAAAAAAATGGATCCTACGATAGTTTAACACTTTCATTTAATTGAGGCAATGAACGAGCTTCCATTTCTCCCGATGGTAAAGTAGTTCCTACAGCCATGAACACCTGCTAATTATTTATCGAAATATAAATGCATTGCCTCCCCTGGGAACTAATTAATGTATCCAATAATTATACTTACAGGGTTCACCTTTCAAACTAGTACACAACAATAATTGCACTAAATGGTATAGAAATATGTTATATACCTACTTAAAGGATTCTGAGATATTATACGAGCTTTTTAATTAAATATAAAAGCCCAGTTCGACCGCTAGCCGCCCGTCACCGGTCCATTCAATTACGATCTGGTATTTTTTGAGCTGGTTATTATCTTGTCTGACGTTAGCCAATGATATTTTAAAATCTTCTCAGCACAAGAAAAGAGGGGAAAGTTAATTCTTACACTGTACGGAATCAGGAAATCGGAGCTAACATGTAAATCATACACTGATGGCTATCTATTTTCTGAGGCGCGATAGACTAATGGATTAGGGTGTAAACTGTAAAAAAATGTCGCAGGTTCGACAACTGTTATCAAAAAAAAATTGTATCAATCAAGTTCACATTGAATAAGGTTTAAAGCCAGACGAGACTTACACACTAACAAACTGATCTATAATAAGTGATCAAAGTGTATAATTAGCATGTACATTAATCATGTTTGTGGTTATAAGTAAATCACGTAAGGAAAAGCCCACTGATCAATTAGTTTTGAATAATCGAACATACTTGATACGACCAGCACGTATGAGTGTGCGTCAGTGTTTATTTTGTAAACAAAGTGGTTGAATGGCGTTACATGTGTACCAAGGCGTTAAAAATATCTTCACGTCAATCCCAGTACTGGGGTAGACAGTGTCCTGACAATTCAGTCCTTTCAACCCACCATTCCGAATTCGTACTAAAAATTATTTAAAAAAAACCATTGGCACGAGTCTGCCACCTGGAGATCGATATCGGGTCTCTTGACTCGAATCCTGATCACGTAACCACTCGGCTATCGTGGCCAAAGTGTTGAAACATTTTTAAGATCAGTCATAATTGTGGTGACTTACAGTGATTTGTATGAATACTTATAATGACGAAACTTCGCGGTAAGCTCATTTCGTTATAAGCTCTGTTTAAGTAGAAAGAGATACTTTTTATGATACTCTGTGGTATGAATGAGTTTTGGGTAACTTAATAACGTTTATGTTTCGGTCGAAATGAAAAAGTTGTCGAGACTCATCACTTTTTATCAAAAGACTAACCCCACATTGCAGGATATGTAGACCTGAGGTTAAAATAAATAAATAAATATCTTCACGGAATTCCCAATACAGGGGTAGACAGAAGACTAGTCTAGACAATTAAGACCATTCGACCCACCTTCCATCGAAGATATTTTCGGGATAACGTGACGGGTGGTGAGCTCGTCGCCGTCTTTATGTCCATCCTAATGATATTTTTTATAACTTCGCTCATTATAATTATTTACTTAAAAAAACACCATTAAGAATCATAATCGAAGTTATAATGAGACGGCGCACGCGAAACATACAGCCCAGTGGGCAGTGATCCCATTTAAGGCGCAAAAAATGACCGATTCACTAGACGCGACATGCCCATGACTAATGGTCCGATGGCGTTTTGTGAATCGCCCGACGAAATCGCGCCAATGCCTGGAAAATTGTTTCATTCATAAATGCAATAGGTGGGATTTGTCGATGGATTTCCGATGAATAATATAACTCGGGGTCCGTTAGACCCCATCTGATGCGTCTGGTCAATGTCAGACCGACAAATATATATTTAAATCTGTATGAGGGTTTACTACAAATATTCATTTATTTTTTTAATGTTTTATTTGCACTTAGATTCATGAAAAACGAAGAAATATTTATAAAAATCATACAAAAAGGTTTTTGTTAACATTTCAAGCATTTATAGCTTGCTGAGGTTCTTATCATTAAAAAAGCAGAAATTTTAAAAGTCGATTAACGCGAGCGGATTTAGTTCGATGTTTTAAAAATGCATCAAAGTTATAATGACGATATCTCCTGTGCTGTAAAGTTATAGATATTGAGTTAAAAGTTGGCATAATTTTTGGAAATGTCGGATACGCTGTTATTCTTAGGCGATTCTTCATATAACCAAAGAAAGTTAAATTATCGTTTTTATATAATTTGGGCAAATCTACATACATCTTTCTAATTTTTAGACAGTTTATAAATGACAAAATGTAATTGCATTGTATTATATGTATTAAGCTTCTAATAATTATTAAGGGTTTTAATTATGTTCCCTTATTTTATTACGTAGTTACTTTATACGAATAATAATAAAATAAATAAGTTTAACTTTAACTTCACGTTAACCAATGTTCAGTGTCAGTTTAACAAAAATCAAAAAAACATTTCAAGTTAATTCTAAATATATCTCAACCTGTACAAAAGAGCCTCGCGTCTCGCACTGAATTCGATCTAAATGGATAAAACTACCGTCGCCAGAATTAGCAATACAAAGAGAAATATCGGGGCTGCAGTCGCTGCCAATTGAAAGGAGAAGGAAATAATAGTTATTTGCAATAATCGACTGAAGGGACGGATGATTGCGCTCGAGGCGGGAGCGAAATTTTTCCCGTATTTCCACTAGTAACCGGCGACTTGCACTTTTGAATCGATGCTGGTTGGTACTCATGGAACGGTTAATGTAATTCTAGTGATCGTTCCTTGCTCGTTCCATGCTCTTACACTTTTTTTAAAAATAATCTGTTCCGAATTTGAGACTTTTATTTTAGCTCCAGATGTACAAAGTTCTGAATGAAATAAAAATAACAAATTAACACATGAAATTCAATTTCACTTATACCACATTTATTTCTATTAAAATAACTGTACGGTTTCGCCTTTATGGTATTATCAAAGGTCCTTATTATAATTGTATAATTATATTATATTTTATGCAATTGTTTAATTGTATTGAAATAAATGTGGAATAAGTAAAAGTAAATTTTAATATATTTAAAGATGAAGTTCCATCAAGAGTTTACAATCGTGAGTATTCACAATAAAGATAGTTTTCACGGCGTATATACGATGTTGGGTTGGGTTGATATTGATTGATTTTAGTATTAGACGTGTGGTTACGATGTTAGAATTAATCGCTCCTCTTTCTTTCCGTGGGTGTCGTAAGAGGTGACTGAAGCAGAAGCCTTGAAAATGCATCTCGGAGAATACTAGATCAAAATTCGTCATACCGGTGACGGGCGGCTGTGTTAGCTGCGATAATTGTCTGGTACTACGATCGCCAATCCGCTTGCCAAGCGTGCCGATTATGGGAAATCCTTTCCAAACATGAAAGGTCTATGTCCAGCAATTAATTTTAATAGGGTATTATATGATGACGATGAATAAATGTAGAGTTACAGTTTAAGCAAGACTACGTGTATGTGTATGTACCCGTTTAAGTTTAACTTTTATTAATCCAAAAGTCACGATAGCGGATTGGTTAGATGATCAGAATTCGAGTCGAGAGATCCGAGTTCGATCCTCAAGGTTCGTGTACCAATGGGTTTTTTTCAAAAAAATTACGTAGTATTTATATCGATGGCTTGGACATAAAGAAAGCGAAGGTCACCAACCCCTATCATGTTATCCCAAAAAATTTCTTTACTAGAGGTCTAGACAATGACAGGACTTTAATTGTCTAGACTTTTATCTATTCCTATTCGGGAACGGCGTGAAGATATTTTTATTTATTTATTAATCCAACTTAATGAAATCGCCGACCATCTCACCCAATCTACGTCTATTCAACCCTAAAAGAAGGTATTAAAACAACAAGGGCCCGATCAAAGTACGTTGATGAGGTAAAGGGGGAATAATGCATCATTCTCGGGACACTTCACACGCAGTTAATCCGCACTGACCGGACTGGTGATCGATTGTTGTCACCCTACCGTGCAATTTCTGCAGGAATTTGTATTAAATTGGAAACTCGATATAATAATGATATCTTGTATATAGGATGATCATATATATAATTTAGTCCAGTGTATCACAACGTGGTACCTAAACCCCACAGGGGGGCAATTTGAAAAGAGACTCGACACCAGTTCAACACCAAATTTCACGAAAAAAAGCAAAATCTTAAATAATTGCGCTAAATAATTAAAGATTGGAAAACACTAATTTATTCCCAAAGTAACTACCTTACGCCCTGTAAAAGTCCACTGCTGTATAACCCACAAAGGATGATTTGCCATAATCGCCTTGCTCGACAAGCAGATTGGCGATCGCAGTACTAGAAAACTCTACCAAAGACGCTATCGTTCAACACCGATCTGTTTGGTTTTCGAATCGTATTTTTGAAGCCATTTGTCATGTCGGTAGCTAATTTCAAAGCAAAGACGCTTTTACGACACCCACGGAAAGAAAAGTGGTGATAATATAATATTATAGCGAAACGACTTTACAGATCACCTCGTACTCATGCGTGGCTGTACGCTAGTTAGCAATAAGCGCACACATACTTACGTATATACGGTAATATCTCATATTTATCACTTATAATAAGCAAGGATAAGCAACGAGTAATTACAATACAAAACAGACTCAATAGAGAATACTCTATGTTGTAGGTTGCCTTGGGTCCTGGAGATCATTGAGGCCATTGGGATCTAAATTAATAATACAACAGGCGTTAATGAGCAGCATCAACAGTGCGAAAGTACCGACATTGGACTCAACAATTAAAAAAAACAGTACTCAGAGTTAGCCTGTCGATACAAGCTAACTCTGAATACTGTTCTGAGTTCTTTTATAAATTGAATGGACTATTATAAATTGAAAATACATAGATAAGGACAACATAGCTAGGGATAAGATCACATACATTGCTCTGATCCCAAAAATTAAGCAGCTTAAGCACTTGTGTTATGGAATCGGAAACAATGAAGGTACCACAGACACCCAGACTCGAAAAAATAAAAAAAATCCTGCATCTATAACTTTTATCTTTTTTGTAATGAGGCCATAAAGATTTTAATGTATAATGCTAAACGTTTAAGTGCACAGATTAAAAATATGTCTTTTATACAGCGCCATTTTTCCGCTCCGCATTCGTCTCTGATTGTTTTGCCCGATAATAACTGCATTCCACGATATTGTCGTTGTTAAAACGATTTTAGTGTTGTTAAATTTTAAAACAAAAGCTTTTAGTTAATTTTGCCAACGCGTAGAAAATATAAGGATTTCTTGCCATGTCATCAACAAACATTTATTTAGTCGAAGGCAAATAAGCATTTTAAAGTGTTTTTATAGGACTTTTTTTTGAATATATTAATAAATAAATAAATGTCTTCACGCAATTCCCAATACAGGGGTAGACAGAGGTCAAGTCTGGACAATTAAGTCCCTTTGACCCACCTTGCACCGAAGATATTTTCGAGACAACGTGACAGGTGGTGAACTCGTCGCCGTCTTTATGTCCAAGCCATCGTGAAATTCGTACATAAGTTTTTGAAAAACTCATTGGTACTGCCACCTGGGGATCGAACTCGGGTCTCTCGACTCGAAATTCCGACCACCCAACAACTCGGCTATCGTGACTTCTGAATATATTAATAACTCTTCATATTTTATAAGAAATAAAGAAAAAACAAAATATGCAACATTTTCGAAATTTTACTAGCTTAATAACAGAATTGAAACCGCAGAAATAATCGATCCAAATTTACCGGGATATCGATTTTCGTTTTGATTTGATTCTATATAATCGTTATTGGAAGCGGTAAATCTTTTAAGTCGATCCCAAAACCTCAAATTTATATAGCCTTAAAATATAACGGTACTAACAACAGTAACATGTCGAACATTACAAAATGTACCTGGATTTCTATAATTACTACTTTTGCGATAAAACTTGCAATACTCCAAATCAAAGAAATAGTATGTTAATGTAACATTATAATGTCCATAGATTGCCTTACGTACATACAAGAGAAAAAGTAGTAACAATCAAGAAAAGCAGGCCGTAAGATTAAAGTTAGGAATAAAAACAATAAGTTCTTTGAAAAAAAATCTAAGTTGCTTTTTTTTTTAGATTTTTAGATGCTAGTGTATAAAACATAGCAAAACCTGGGCTAAAGTTATTAAAAAAAAAACGTAACAATAATTTATATTTGGATACTTAGACGTAGTTATTTTCTACCTTTTGACACCCGAGCCATTTGTCTGTCCGTTCGTCAGCTTGATAAAAACTAGAATGGATAGAAGGCGCGACGAATCTTCATGATTCAGCGTTTGGTCGCTGATTGAAGTCGACTACTGTGTTATACGGGATGTTTGCTTTTTGCATTAATTATTCTTTGTCACTCCATTAAGTATTGAGTGAAATGATTAATTTTATCTATGACTGTAATTAAATATCATTCACTAAACCATTACCTTGCAATTGATACATACAATTTGAAATTTAACTATCAAAGTAGTTGAAATTTAACTAGGATCAAATTTCACATCATATATTTATATTTATTTAGTTATCATTATTTTGGTGGTAGCATTTGTAAAAATTGTAAATTAAGTATTGTTTTAAATTTATTTAAAATTTTAATGTTGTTAATCATCTTTTTCTTGTTTTGGTCCGTAGTCTTAAGTATGTTTTTATTTGTTTTTAGTTTCATTTAATTCCTATAGGTATCAATAAACATATCTTCGTTCTTTCTTTTTTTCTTTCTTTCTTTCTTTGAATAATATTCACGGTCTATTGTTCGTATAAACAATATTAATCTAATTTAAATTCTAACTAATTTTAGTGTTTCATGTGATTTGAAATTAATGCTTTACGATACATTAAATGATGAAAACTTCAATTATCATATTATACAAGTAAACAGATAGCTACCTGTAAATCATAGCTGGAGAACAACACAAAGCAAAACGTAATAGATCCATATATTAAAAAAAGGGCCGCCTACCGTTTCTAAGGCCACTAAATATTTATCTTGCTTGACTACTTCTTAACATTGCTATGGTGGTGACATAAAGTTTAAAATAGCCCGAAAATTTGTTACTGAATGGCAAATAGCGTAGTTTCTTAAATGATAGGGGATTCGAATTTCTATCTGATCATTTGAAGGTTGGTATTAATTCTTGTACCACACCGGATGGTAATACTAACTTTCTTCTATTTATCAAATCTGTTTATGTTCTCTATCCTCTGTAAATATAAATGTTGTTTCAGATATTAAAAATGGGAACTTCTCTTACAGCAACAAGGTCTTCAAAGAATTTAAAATAACAAATGAGAATTACTTGTTAATGAATTTCTATTAATACTGGCAAACAGACTATGAACTTGTTTTTTGTGCTTATAAATTTTGATTCAGGATAGTGAAAAATATGCGAATATTTAGAATAGACGAAGTTGTCCAACTTTTGTTCCAGTTTTACGTAATTTTCTCTGGTCTGGATATTTGTGCTACCTAATCTACTTTCATAATACAAGTGCTTAAGCTGCTTATTTTGAGATCAGAGCCTGTGTGATGTGATGTTGTCCTTATATCAGTAAAACAGCTGAGTAGTCAACTTTCAATCAAATTAAACAATTAAAAAAAATATATTACGGGATTTTTATGACGGGACGTTTGTGTGGGACGAGAATTTTGACTACAAATCATTGTATTTAATGAGATTACGAATGAATGCAGTTAAAGGGAGTTCTAGAAAATTTTGTTTTTTATCTCTTTTAAGGAAAATATGTTATAACACAGTTATATTTCAATATTTACTGTGTAATAACAACAGCAATAGCTAACTGTGTCTATGTAATATGTAAGATCTTTGTAATAATGAATCTTTGTAATAATGAATTTCTATTAATACTGGCAAACAGACTATGAACTTGTTTTTTGTGCTTATAAATTTTGATTCAGGATAGTGAAAATATGCGAATATTTAGAATAGATGAAGTTGTCCAACTTTTGTTCCAGTTTTACGTAATTTTCTCTGGTCTGGATATTTGTGCTACCTAATCTACTTTCATAATACAAGTGCTTAAGCTGCTTATTTTGAGATCAGAGCCTGTGTGATGTGATGTTGTCCTTATATCAGTAAAACAGCTGAGTAGTCAACTTTCAATCAAATTAAACAATTAAAAAAAATATATTACGGGATTTTTATGACGGGACGTTTGTGTGGGACGAGAATTTTGACTACAAATCATTGTATTTAATGAGATTACGAATGAATGCAGTTAAAGGGAGTTCTAGAAAATTTTGTTTTTTATCTCTTTTAAGGGAAATATGTTATAACACAGTTATATTTCAATATTTACTGTGTAATAACAACAGCAATAGCTAACTGTGTCTATGTAATATGTAACATCTTTCTAATAATGAATCTTTGTAATAATGAATTTCCTCAAACTGACGCTTGAGTCTTTTAACAATTTTACAGAAAGCTTATTCGTAAACCGATATGACTAATAGAATTGTTCATAATCATCATGGGTCCATTAAAACTTGTCGCCATTTCTGTACCTGATACAAATGATATATTTGTTTCGAAAAACTCATTGATATGAGCCCTTATAGGATATCGAACTTGGATCTCCTGATTCGATGGCAGATACTATAATTATTCCGTTATAGTAGCCACAGCATCCATTTTACCGTCTAAAATTAGTGTAGTCGAACATCGTCGCTTCTAATCGAAAAGTAACATGTTATTCTCGATAAAACCTCTAATTGCGGTCGCCTCGCACAAAAGAGTCGCCGAAATCGGAACTTTTTTTTGGTCGCCGCGATTGTGGCTCTGGAGTTTTTTGTGTCTTCAGGTGCACCGATTGAATTCTACTTTTATACGAGTAAATATCGGAGACTTTAGTGTAGTTTGATAGACAGTGAATTTTGGTAGTCATTAATATAAGGTCGTAACTGTATTATGAATTTGGGCTGATTTTTGGGGTTTATGTCACGATAGCCGAGTGGTTGGGTGATCGGAATTCGTGTCAAGAGACCAGAGTTCGATCCCCAGGTAGTAGGTGTGTACGAATTGTTTTTTTTTTCAAAACTTATGTACGATTTTATATCGTTGGCTTGGACAAAAAGACAGTGATAGGCTCACCACCTGTCACTTTGTTTCAAAACATATCTTCAGTGGTAGGTGAGTCGCAATGACTTAATTGTATAGACCTCAGTCTACCCCTGTAAAAGGAATAACGTGCAGAAAGAACTTTGGACTTGCCGAGTGTGGTGTTATGTACACAGGCTATACCAAAGTAGCAAATTCTACAAAGGAAAAGATCGAATTACCGAAATAAACATACTTTTACACAACATAAGGCCTGTTAAAGTCCACTACATAGGCCTCTCCCATAGCCTCCCTATGGGAGAGGCCTCGTTTGCCACGCTTGGAAAGCGAATTTGCCATCGCAGTGCCAGACCAGTCGCACCGCAGACGCTGTTGCCCATCTTCTGTATGATTATTTTGGTCTGATATTTTTAGAGATAGTTATCCCGCCATCTATCGGTTGCCACAATGATATTCAAGGCCATTTCTCTTAGTCGCCTCTTACGACACCCACGGGAAGAAAAGGAGTGGTAATATTCTTACGCCGTTACCACATGGCGTAAATTAAAACACTTTTACGTAACATAATTGGACGAAATCTACTAAATCTACAAGAATACAGTTAGTATAAGGTATCAGACCTTTTACTTCACAATGTAGTACATATCAGAGCAGAGTCCTCTTAACGCAATCTCATGAACAATAACATCAACTTGCCAGTCTCTTTTGTCCGTACGTTCATACACAGACTCGTGTTACGAGGATTGGTCACGCCTCTTATTTTTCAATCAAAATATTTTAGACAACGGATATGGGGCTTCTTTCTGTCCCTTTTTTTTAATGTTAAAGACTGTTTTCGGTGGGGAAATTTTAATGAGGTGTGAAAGGGTTCTTGTCTAGTGATTGAGTCAAAAGGATAGTTTTTGTTTTCTCCCTGGAACGGGATAAAATCCCGCGCTGACTGTTGTCTACCACAACAGTCAGCGCGGGTTTTATCCCGTTAAATAAAAAATCAATTTCATATAAGTAATGTGTGTACGCCGATCAAAAATATTCTCTTGTTATGTCTTTTATAAGGTTTAAATTTTTTTGTTCACCAATATAAATATTTTTCTACGCGTCAGAACGCAAATTTATCTCTATTTTAAGTATTGGGTTAAACTTATTTTAGGAATTATGTTATAATATGTTACATGTGTGTTGGATGTAATAAATAATATCATAATTAAAGCAGAAGTCCACAGATCAATTTTAAATTGAATTTTAAGAAAAACTACAACAGTTATCTTAAAATTCAATTGATAGGTTGATCGGATTCGACTGAGGAGGCCCGAGTTCAATTCCCAGGAGATTCCTCCTGAGTCGTACTAATGACTTTCTTCAAAACTTAAAGAAAAGAAAGGAAGATTTATACGTGTATCTCGTTATTTAAAATAAACTCCGGTGAAATGTGCGTCGAAAGAACTAAAACTTCTCTGTACCTCTGACTGCCCATTATTGGGAATGCGATAATCTAAAAGAAATTCAAATACAACAAATTTATCCAAATATCAGTAGATTTTTAACAAAACAGAAGGCTAATGAACTAGAAATTCAAATGTTTAGTGACAACGAACTAAATATTAGGAGGCTGGCGACCTGGGGTCGTATTATATTATTATTTAGTGAGCAGCGGTCAAATGAACCGCACACAGTTTTATTGCACGAAAATGTTAACGCAATACGCAGCCCACTCAATGGAACTGGTATCACTCGTAGGATGTTCAGTTAGGCAACCGCTGTGTTGAGAAAATAAAAAAAGAAATAGTATAAAGCTGCGTACTGGCAAGTGCTGTCTAATAAGACCTCCTTGTACACTACAATATTTGTCATTATTTTTTTAATTAGTATTCCAGAAGCGTTTAAAAATTACGACAGCCGAGTGGTTGAGTGATCGGAGTTCGAGTCAAGAGACCAGAGTTCGATTATCAGGTGGTAGGCTCGTACCAGTGGTTTTTTTTTTTCAAAACTTATGTACGACTTATATCGTTAGCTTGGACTTAAAGATAGCGAAAGGCTCACCACCTGTCATGTTGTCCCAAAAAATGTCTCCGGTTGAAGGTGGATCGTGGGTTGTCTCGACCTCTATTTACCCCAGTATTGGGAATGGCGTGAAGATATACTAGTATCTTGCAAAGTAGTGAAAGCAAATGGCTTTTCCAAAATTTTATTTGAGAGATGTTATGGAAACGTTATTTATGCTGCTCAAGAACGTGCTAGCGCACTTCACACATCCTCAAAATTCTTTATATTTATTTCTTAAACATACTTTCATTCATTGAATTCAGCTCTTAAAATTGTTTTTTTTTTTTTAATTTTAGCCATCCCGGCCCGGAGATCGAAGTCGAGTCAAACAAATTTCTGATCACTAGACCACCCCAGCTCTTATTTCCTATTATACTCGCATATTAATAAATATGATATATAATAGGAGTCTTCTACGAATCTATACACTTATCGGATTTTCGTCACCATGGTATTTGAAATAACGTTTTCGTTACGATATTGGAAACAACGAAGGTACCACAAACATCCAGACGTGTTTTTTACATTGAAACCTGGTGAGTACGCCACACATCCACAGACGTCGTCAGAGAGTAGGTTATCTTGCTAAACAATATTTGCCAACGAAATAATACAAATTAACGCATTCTAAAGTTCAAAATCAGATAGCACTATACAGTTTCCGCAGACTTAAAAATTCTACTCGAAACGTCATGTACGTTTTACCTGTACCGAAACGTAATTGTGCTCGCTCCCAAGCCAATTATCGTTAAAGAAAATCATATTGTAACAAGTGTTTGTTTCAATTTCTGCACAAATATAAACCTCGTTATGGACGAAAAAAAATAAACATTTCTGGGAAAACGACAAATTACGAAGGTGAACTACGTCATACAGTTCACATTATGCTGTTGAAATTATAGAGTTACGAGAGATACAGATCTCCCCGGCGGTTGGAAAAAAAAAATCATTTATGGTTATTTTATTACAATTACACTGCCATCAAAACGTCAATAAAATAGTCTTGAAAATGTATGCGTTTAATGGTGTCTTTGTTGACATCCTTGTTATTTCATGTTTACAAATACATTTTTGTATTTTATTTCACTGTTTCTTGTTGACGTTTAATCATTATAACGGCTATCTATGAGTCCACTGCAGGCCATAGGCCTCTACCTTATGGTAAGGATATGATAATCGCCAAGCTTTGCAAGAGGATTTGCGATCTTAGTACTTTACATCTCGCATTTAAGACTCTGTTGCCCTTCACCGGTTTTATGAATTTTGATCGTTATCGAGATGGTTATCCTACTATCTGTTCTATCTGTCAATCGCATTGGGTAAGGTTTGTCTCTTAGTCGCCTCTTACGACACCCACGGGAAGAAAGGTGTACGTATATTCTTACACCGTAACCACACGACCTTTTATATCAAAATATATTATATATTAGTTTATTATGTCATCTTTTTTTAAAATTTTTATTAAAAGCATTGGAGTTAGGTCATGGGTTATATCACTTTTCTTTTATTATTATTTTTCTTTTTTTTTTTTTTTTTTTTCAAAACTTATGTACGACTTATATCGTTAGCTTGGACTTAAAGATAGCGAAAGGCTCACCACCTGTCATGTTGTCCCAAAAAATGTCTCCGGTTGAAGGTGGATCGTGGGTTGTCTCGACCTCTATTTACCCCAGTATTGGGAATGGCGTGAAGATATACTAGTATCTTGCAAAGTAGTGAAAGCAAATGGCTTTTCCAAAATTTTATTTGAGAGATGTTATGGAAACGTAATTTATGCTGCTCAAGAACGTGCTAGCGCACTTCACACATCCTCAAAATTCTTTATATTTATTTCTTAAACATACTTTCATTCATTGAATTCAGCTCTTAAAATTGTTTTTTTTTTTTTTTTAATTTTAGCCATCCCGGCCCGGAGATCGAAGTCGAGTCAAACAAATTTCTGATCACTAGACCAATTTAGCTCTTATTTCCTATTATACTCGCATATTAATAAATATGATATATAATAGGAGTCTTCTACGAATCTATACACTTATCGGATTTTCGTCACCATGGTATTTGAAATAACGTTTTCGTTACGATATTGGAAATGGACGTGTTTTTTACATTGATCCGACTGGGAATCGAACCCGGGAACTCTGAACTGGCGACACTTTGAAACCTGGTGAGTACGCCACACATCCACAGACGTCGTCAGAGAGTAGGTTATCTTGCTAAACAATATTTGCCAACGAAATAATACAAATTAACGCATTCTAAAGTTCAAAATCAGATAGCACTATACAGTTTCCGCAGACTTAAAATTCTACTCGAAACGTCATGTACGTTTTATTTGTACTGAAACGTAATTGTGCTCGCTCCCAAGCCAATTATCGTTAAAGAAAATCATATTGTAACAAGTGTTTGTTTCAATTTCTGCACAAATATAAACCTCGTTATGGACGAAAAAAAATAAACATTTCTGGAAAAACGACAAATTACGAAGGTGAACTACGTCATACAGTTCACATTATGCTGTTGAAATTATAGAGTTACGAGAGATACAGATCTCCCCGGCGGTTGGAAAAAAAAATCATTTATGGTTATTTTATTACAATTACACTGCCATCAAAACGTCAATAAAATAGTCTTGAAAATGTATGCGTTTAATGGTGTCATTGTTAACATCCTTGTTATTTCATGTTTACAAATACATTTTTGTATTTTATTTCACTGTTTCTTGTTGACGTTTAATCATTATAACGGCTATCTATGAGTCCACTGCAGGCCATAGGCCTCTACCTTATGGTAAGGATGCCATAATCGCCAAGCTTTGCAAGAGGATTTGCGATCTTAGTACTTTACATCTCGCATTTAAGACTCTGTTGCCCTTCACCGGTTTTATGAATTTTGATCGTTATCGAGATGGTTATCCTACTATCTGTTCTATCTGTCAATCGCATTGGGTAAGGTTTGTCTCTTAGTCGCCTCTTACGACACCCACGGGAAGAAAGGTGTACGTATATTCTTACACCGTAACCACACGACCTTTTATATCAAAATATATTATATATTAGTTTATTATGTCATCTTTTTTTAAAATTTTTATTAAAAGCATTGGCGTTAGGTCATGGGTTATATCACTTTTCTTTTATTATTATTTTTCTTTTTTTTTTTGTATTATTATATTATTTCTTATACAATATTGATGACATGAAAACGAAATTAGTATGACTCTTACAAACTGCGATGAAACATTTTTAAAATAAACTGCAAGAAGTAATTAACTTCAATGACAGTTACTGAGCGGTATCATGTAAGCGGAACAAGAGCGTAATTTTTAACAGAATTATTCAAAATAGCTTTCAGTGCTATAACAGTCGGAATAAAAATATACTTAATCCTGTACATACGGAACGGCAAGACGGCGGGGCATTCGGTACAAGAGTCGCGGTGCAGATAAAATCTTAATTTGTGTAGACAGGCCCGCGCCATCCACATTTGTTTAAAATATAATAATTTAAGTTTGTAAAAAAATATGTTTTAGTACCGCGTGGGCTCGATAAAGGAGAACTACAATGATAATAGTATTACGTATAATATTTTCTATATGAATATTAAATGTAATTTTTTAAATGCCAGCAATTCTTTGATTTGTCGAAGTCACGATAGCCGAGTTGTTGGGTGGTCGGAATTTCGAGTCAAGAGATTCGATCCCCAGGTGGTAGGCTCATACGAATGGGTTTTTTCACAAACTTATGAAACGAATTATATCGTTGGCTTGGACATAAAGACGGCGACGGGCACACTACCTGTCACGTTATCCCGAAAATATCTTCGGTGGAAGGTCGAAGGGACTTAATTGTCTAGACTAGACCTCTTTTACCTATACCTTGTATATGATGATTCTTAATACCCCCTGTATTAAGAATCATCCATTTTATAGATTTTATTCAGAATTCAAATAAAGATAAAGCGTAAAAGAATTACGAAACTAATAACTCATGAGGTGCCACATATAGATAATACTTCGACGATTTGTTTATACAAGTATTTGGCTATATAATTGATAAATATAAGAAGTGTATGATAATTAGCAAACAAAAATTAATTATTACATTGCAAACTACTCGAATGTATGAAACCTTTTATCTCGTTGAAATTTTTAATCAAAGCACCGGATTTAATAAAATGGTATATCTTATAACGACTACACGAACAATAAAAATAATCTAACTTCCTGTACCTACACAATTTGCTTTAAATAAGATGATGCGTTAGAGCTAGTCATTACAATCGTGATGCTTTAAGAACCAGTTGGACAATGTTCACGAGATATGAATCAGAAAAACTTTTTGTCTTTAATTTCGCTGCTTAGCGTAACAGAACGCAAGTGTTTTTTTTAATATTTTTCATCATTCGTATTTCAAAAAAATTACACATACTTATGCTCATGGATAAATAGGTTTTACTGTACTCAATTATAAAAAAATATTTATAGTGGCCAGTACTAATTTAATGCAATATAACTCTTCTTTGATTTATAGAATATAGATTATGAAGTAAAATGCATGAAAGATTTGTTTCTAATTCGCCCTAAGCTTACTTGCTCTCTTTTGACTAAGGATTAAATATTTAGTATCAGGCTGGTTCTGAAAAATCAGTCTGCATTTATCGTCATCAGTGTAGAAGAACGAAAGAGAAGTTTCCCAATTATGAATGTCATTTACTATTAAAGGTTTAAAGTAAAGACCTAACTGACTGCACTCTATATTAGTTTAAAGTATCGTTAGAGGCCTAAGAAAAATAATACAGGATGAGCAGCTAAAGTAATTTGTCTGTACGTTTATGTGGTATCAACCCGCATGTAATGCGTGGAAAATATGGCATTTACCTTACCTATATACGGGGGAAGCCAACGTTCAACTGTCACACATACAATTCGTAGGTATCAGAAAAAATAATAATAGCTATTTTTAACTTTCGCTTTTTGAGAATCGTTTTTATTACACTGCGAAAAGGTACATAAAATATTAAAAGGTATAAAAATATTTTAAGGGCTCATTATAATTCGTAGAATGTGTACTAATATATGCACTTCAATAGGATTTTTATTTCGTGTAACTTATATTGTAACATTCCAACAACACTTATATAATACCTAAAACTCTAAAAGCACGTTAAAATAAGCAAAAGAGATAAATAAAAGGCAAAGTAAATTAAGTGTTACAATCAGTACACAAATTTAGTTACACAACCTGTCGACTTTATCAATAATAATGTAATTCATACGAAGGCATATAATTTTTATTTATTCTAAAGCATCTATGCAAATTCTAGTTTTATTTTGATACAAGTCGTCAAGTTTATTGTACAGTTGAAGATACTATAACTAAAAATAAAAAATATAAAGAAAAAATGAAACGTGCCCAGGTTCGAGATGCGATTGGTTGGATGCTTGTTGCTGCCGACAGATATCCGGGCTTGTCTGTACGAACCAGGAATGAGTGAAGGCCGGGTTCAGGCCTGGATTGAGTCCAGGCCCCGGCCCGGAAAGGCCCATCACCCCGGGAAGCCCGCCAGGCCGTTGATGGTGATGGAAACTAGCGGAAGCCACCGCATAGTCCATGGCTACCGCTTGATACGGCAACATTGTCACTTTTTTTGATACAAAATTAGTCCGAAACCGTTCCACAGGAAAGTTCCCGCGTTTCGCGCATCATTTTCTTTGACCAGTAGAAAAAAAAACGAAGCGAATTCGTACTCGAGTCTTTAGAACTGTTCCATTTTTGAAATTCACACTTACTATTCACACATGTGCACAGTTTTTTATCTTTTTCAATTTCTGTCCTGTCACCAGCCAGTACGTACGTAACGTTGGGCTCGCTCTGAAACTTCACGGCTCCCGGAGCTTTAGGATTTCAGTTATCAAACAAACGCTTGTCCTATTTTACGCGACCGATCATTTACGTGGCGAGATGGCCGCTGGGGAAAAGTCACGCACAGCCACCCACTTAATAAATATTCCGGGCATATATCCGTTTTTACGCGGACGTGACTCGCAGTGCACTGTACCGATTTTCACGTACGGAACGCGCGGGCGATTATCGAAAAACAGTTGCACGCGTCCCCCTCTTCCAGCTTCGGACGTGCAACTGAAAGCGGGCACGCGCCAAACGCGACTCTATCACGCTCGGGCTAGACACCCCGGCAGGCTGAAGTTCGGCCGCCGCGACGGAGATGCAGCTTTACAATGAAGTGGGACGGATGGATCGATCACGAAAGTTAAAAGCCTGCGTCGTTACACGGTCGGCAATAGGCGGTTACGTGATTGGGAGTGGCCAGGGACTATTAAGTTGAATTGTCACGCTCTGATTGGTTGAAATCGGTAGTAGCAGCCTACGTGATATGTTCAGGAATACGTTTATAGCCTGTGCTCATAGAATATAATAAGTGAGTAGGAGATTGGAGGCACGCCAGCTGTGGAGTAGACGCGAGTTTCGATACCGATTCGCGCTTCATTTTTTTTAATTACTATGCAGTTAATGAATAAGTTTCAGCCAGTTTCACTGATATTTAAATATTCTGTGCTCGAAAAACGCAGGTATGAAGAGTACCAATAGCGTAGTTCATGTAATAACTTATACCTACTACCTATAATGACGAAATCCGTGTACTACCTATGTATTTATTTATTATTTTTAGTATTCAAATAGCATTTAAAAATATTGTTTGAACTCACGGACTTCCCAAGCTATTCCCGATACTGGATTAAAGGCCAAATCTCTATAAAATTTAATTCCTTCCATCCACATTTCACGCGTTCTTATTTAGGAAAACGTGACAGGTGGTGATCCTGTCACCGTCTTAGTATGTAGTTTACAACCGAACTATATAGATTGCATACCAATATGTAAATTCCGAAAGTGTCATTAGTGCGAGCCTTCCTCTTGGGGATCGAACTCTGGCCTCCTGATTCGAATTAAAATCGTCCAACCATGCAACATAAAAATATTATACATAATATGTACCTAGTTTCTAGCAGAGTTAAAATATTATTTTAGCACTAGATATGACAATTTATTGATTAAACAATTTATTAATTAAACACTAACTATAAAAAAAACATAAAACCGAACCGTGCGGTGACGGTATAAGAATTGATCACCCCCTTTAATGTCGTAAAAAATATATAAGGTTTTTTTATATATCTTTCACGTAATTTTATGTTTAAGGATGTTGTTGTTGGAAGGATGGAGTGGTTGGGTGAACGAAATTCGATTCAGGAGGCCCGTGTTCGATGCATGGTTTTGTTGGTAGCAGGGTTATTTTCAAAAACTTATATAAGGTTTATATCGTGGGCTTGGATATAAAGACGGCGACGGGCTTACCGCATGTCACGATGTCCCAAAAAAATGTTTCATTGAAAGGTCGAAAGGGCTTAATTGTCTACACCTCTCCTGTCACGTTGTCCCAAATTAAGTTTTGTAAAAGGTGACCCACCGAAAAGGACTTAATTATCTGGACTCTCTGTCTACCCCAGTTCTGGGAAAATAGCATGATATTAATAAAAAAAAACAATAATTTACTATTTTGATAGCAAAGGAATACGGTACAGTAAAGTAAAACACATTTTGTTGTACACCAAAAAACATTTTATAGTCTTTATACATTTTAAGGGGACTTTGATACAATAGGCGTCCTTATCGCTGAAACAGCTATAAGCTTGCTTGGAAGAGATTGCTGTTTCAGCGACAAGGCCGCCTATTTTAAAAGGCAGACGATAATAGGTTTTAAAAGAAAGCTGAAGGGGTGCATAGAATAAGATATAGAAAGATAAAAAAAAGGTATTTCGTCTTATCCACATATGATACATAAGTCCATACACCACAATCGAATATAAAACACCCTATCAGTGTCCAATTCAATGTGATGACAATAGAAAATCAATGGGAAAAGCAGCATGGCGGTATCTAAACAAGCGGCCGGTTCGAGTCCAGTTAGACGACCGCGGACCGGAAGCGGCATGCATTTGCGGCTTCCGTCCGCCATTCGACGCCGATTTGTGTGCTAATACTGAAGGTTCAATGGAGTGCGTAATCTAGCGAAACAAACGCTCTCCAAGTGATTGATTCTGATGTACAGAACTGATATAGGTGAATTTTAATATATATCTTCACGCTTTTCCGGGGTAGAAAAAGTTCTAGACTGCTAAGTGCTCTCGACCTTTCGCGGAAGTCATTTTCGGATAAAGTGACTGGTGGATAACCTGTAACACCGTCTTTACGTTCAAGCTGATCATGTCTAAATCGTATTTAAGTTTTGAAAAAAAAAAAAACGCATTTGTACGAGCCTACCATCTGTGGATCGAAATCGAGTCTCTTGACTCGAATTCCGGTAACCCGACCACTCGGCTATCGTGACCGTTAACTTTCTACTGCTCATGATATATTACATAAAGTGAAAACAGTAGCACTGTATGTGCCCATTGCTGGCTTTATTTCAAATATTTGAGAGAAATTAGAGCAGGAGAATATCTTCCACGCTGCTCCAGAGTGAGTGTGCGGATTTCACACGACTAGGAAAGATTTTTCTTATTATTTCTCAGACGGGACGGTTTCCTGGCGATGTTTTCCTTCAATATAAAAAATAAGAAATGTTCCAAAATAAGGTCCTGTAAAACCTGGTTCGAAAGGACTAAATTGTCTAGATCCCTCGCAACTAGTTCGTTGTCCCGAAAATGTCCTCGGTGGAAAGGACTTAATTGTCTAGACTAGATCTCTGTCTACCCCTCGCGACTAGCCAGCCATGGGAAAGCAACTAGACAGCCATTGACCACATAAATGGTACTTAACTGTCTAAACTAGACCTCTGTCTACCCCTCCCAACAAAACTGCCATGGGAAAGAATTCCCGACCTAGTTTATATTTACAGAAGTCGCTCTACGAAATCGCTCCGTACTGTTAGTATCCGTAAATAAAAGGCTACAAATAGCTTCGATTCGTCGTTTTTGTTTTCGTAACCACTTATTGGGCAAAGAGTGGTCGTCTCTGGTTATAATCAATAAAGAGATCGCTCCGTCGGACACGGTCACGCGAAGAGACCTCAGAAGCTCGGACGCGAAGGTACGCCAGGTTGAGGGCATGGTGAGTGGAAGAGAGCGGAAGACGTCGCGTTAGCGGAATATATATTCGTTTACGTATGAAATGTTTCATATAAAACTGTTAACATTTGTCGAATATTTATATAGTTATAAGTCCATTGAATTATAAAGACATCATTCAAACTGTAGACGTAATATACCGAAAAAATATACCCGATTTTTTTTCGAAATGAATTAATCATAGACTAGACAAACCTTAATGTAATTTTTTTAAACAAAATAGCATGTTTTTTTTATTATTTAATACTGGTTCAAACGCGGAGTGCATATCCTATTCACTGCTGTTATCGAGAGACACAGAGTGCAATAAATCTAGAAAATCATTAAAATTCCTTTACCATCCTGCCATCTAGTTTAAGTTCTAGTTCCAGTTCTCTTTAGTTTGATTTAATTAAAAAAAACTTTTATCTAGTTAAATTTAAAAAAAAACGCTACGCTCATCACTGAGCGCAAATAATCGCTGAAGTCAGCCAGAAAACTGCCTTCTTATTGGATAATTCGTGATTTCCATTTTTTTTCGGCCGTAGCGCGACAGGTGCTTGAACCTGCTGCCCACGATCTTGACATTGGTGTTTCGTAGATAATCAAACGCCAATGGCGCTGAGGTTCAACGCACTCGATTATATCTAGTGCGACGCACAACGGATACGTATATAATCGATTTTTGTATTAAATCGAGGTTCCGTTTGTCGCATGTTTGGAGCGAATTTGAAGCGTTATATTTAAATTTCGAAGAAATTTTGTGAGTTACTCGTGTTTGTTCAAATCATCTTCGCTCAAACAGAAGTCCAGAATTCTTCGTTCGTTCCTGTCCTTCCAAAGGTTGTCTGGAAGAAATTGCTTAGAGATCGATAAGGCCGCCCATTGTGCTACCATTAAATGTAATTACTTATATTTGTGTTTAAACTGTCTGGCAATTTTTTATTTTTGCAATAAAATTAACTCGAGCAGGTAGCCATGCAGTGAACTATTATAGCTTAAGCCTTGTTAAACTGTGCTTCCAAAGTCTCCCAGGTCCTCCGGGAGGCCGTAGGATGTTGTAAACTTAAGAAGAGGAGGCGTTTGCAATATGCCAACCTACTCTACCAAACCCAGTAATATAATTTCTGGCTCACCACCTGTCACGTTGTCCCAAAAATTTCTTTGGTGGAAGGTGGATCGAAGGGACTTAATTATCTAGACTAGATCTCTGTCTACCCCTATATTGGGAATTGCGTGAAGATATTTAATTAATTTTTATACAGCAATCCATAAAATTACGCTTATGAATACACGCATCTAGCAGCACTTGGAATCGCTTAGTAGACGGATTGCTAAATGTTAGACGCCATTGCCCGCAACTGGTCTGTTCAGGATTGTCCCTCCATCTAGGGAGCCACTGCAATTTAATAACTTTCATCTACAGTCGCCTATTTCGATATCTCGTCTAAGCCTCTGCTTACCCAAGTATA
The DNA here is from genome assembly GCA_029286605.1 of Sericinus montela. Lineage (NCBI taxonomy): Eukaryota > Metazoa > Arthropoda > Insecta > Lepidoptera > Papilionidae > Sericinus > Sericinus montela. The sequence continues at coordinate 9,980,438 of JAGSMR010000019.1, read as the reverse complement.
GGAAGTATAAAAAAAACTTTTCAAAGGCTTTCCATTACGACACCTGTAGGTAAAACGCGACTGGAAAATGTTATATTTCTGTGGTTAAAGCGTAGAAATATACCAGCCTTCTTCCCGTGAGTGTTTTAACAGGTTTCTAAGGTTTTCCCATGCTTCGCCTTTAAAATATAAGTGTCTACCGGTAGATGGCGGGATAAACATCTCGAAAAACAACAAAATTAAAGCAGACCGGTAAGGGACAGCAGAGTCTGTACAGTACTGCGATCGCCAATACGCTTGCCAAGCGTGGCGATTATAGCATTCCCCCACAACTACTATAAGAGAAGATATAAGAGACGACTATGTCCTGCAGTGGACTTTTACAGACTGCCGTGATGATATAATAATGAAGTCCCTACAGTTGAAGTTATCAACAACTAAACTATTGTGCAGTCATTAATAATTAATCTCTTCACACACAGGCAACACTATCGAGCATGTTAATACATCCCCCGCACCACGATAGCGTTCGATACTGAATTTTAAGCAGGATCGATCGCATCTTGTGGCCTACATTCGAAGAGGGACGACCGTGCAATGACCTGCCCTTAAGTTTATTGGTAGGGTGTCGCCCATAAATATTCGGACATGATGTGCTCTGGATACAGAGATGGTGAATTGTAAATAAATAAACCCAGAGAGAATGGGCCGCCGTCTACGGAATTACGTAGAGGTTACGACTGAGGTGAGAAGAGAAGTAGAGGAAGAGGGGAAAATGTGTTAAAAGTAAGATGAAAGTGAATAAGAAAATGTGTTCTGACTTATTCTACATTATTTAAAAAAAGAGTATATATTATAATTAATAAAATACAGCAAAACTGATTTTTTATAATTATGTTTATTTTCAGTCACAATAGCCGAGTGTTTGTGTGATTGGAATTTGAGACAAGAGAACATATGTACCATTTATAGCATTGACATAAATACGGCGACAGGCTCACCACCTGTCACATAGTCCTAAAAATGTGTTCGGTGAAAATATTTTTTTAATAGTTTCTACTTGAACTTGATGTAATTTACATTTAATGACATAACATGAAATGAGTATTTTTTCAATTATTTAACATGAAAAACTAAATTTCACTAACAAACAAACATGATGTTCATAAAATTCTACTCATCGTAAATACTAGCACAAGCGGAATGTAACATAGTAGCACCCCTCCAGAATACCGCACACAAAATCTACATAAATTTGCTACATTACATTCACTTACAAACAAATAAACATGTCCGAGCGGCGCACACGACACTTTATCTCAGTATTACCCCGGAATTAGGGAAGCAGATACACACATTAAGATGGCAACCCCGATACTTTGATATGAATTAAGATATTCTAATTTTAATTGCCCATACGCTTGAAGCTGACACAGCGGAAGCAAAATAAAGAGAGTTTTCTTTATATGTTATTATTTTTGCTTTGCGAAGTTATTAATTAATCTTTAACTGGTATTAGTTTCCTCTATGAACAGGAATTACATTATTGTTTATGGAGAAAACTAATAATAATTCTAATAAAGTGACTGTCTCCGTGTGGTAACGACGTAACGGGAGAGGTGATATACCTCTCCCGTTCTTCCCGAGGAAGTCGTAAGAGGCGACTAAGAGAAACAGCCTTGAATATCGTTATGGCCACCGATGGAAAGCGGGATCTCAAGAAATATCAGACAAAATTATCTGACCGAAGATGGGCAGCAGCGTCTGAGGTGCGAGGGGTCCGGTACTGTGATCGCCAATCCGCTTGCCAAGCCTGGCGATTATGGCGATTATGGTGATGATTAAATCCTCCATATGGGAAAGAAAGAAAGAACTATTTATTTGATACACACATTTACAAAAGAAACTTATAGGATAATTACATGGTTATTTTAACATGCTGTATACCAAATAGGACTCCAACCCAGCGTAATGCTGCAGAGACTGCAGTGCTGGTTTTCAGTTGGAACTTTGGAGTGACTTCACAAACGAGTCAGAGAGCGACCATATATTATTTGCTGCCCTTTTCCATTCTTAATACCAACAATACATTATATATTCATCCCCATATACGCATAAATAAACACAAAAATCTAAAAATGAAAACAAAATGACAAAAAAAAGTCAATAAATTATTATTTAATATAAAAGTATTCATCACCCATTAAATCACCGGTTACCCTGCTAAATTAAGATATTTATATATACACATACATACATATACACACATATACATAAACATATTTACGTACATGTACATACATACACATATATATACAAATAAATAAATAATGTGTATTTCCTTCGTACGAGTATATATGTTTATTTTATTTGTTGTGCCAAAAAGAATTTTAATTTTTTTTTAAAACTATTTAATGTCTTCAACGACCGAATTGGCGGTGGAACGTCATTTTTTTTTTGGAAAAGAGAGGCAAACGAGCAGGTGGCTCACGTGATGGTAAGTGATTACCGCCGCCCATGAACACCCGCAATACCAGAGGCTTAGCAGATGCGTTGCCTCCCTTAGAGTGCCCCCTTCCCCCATAATTGGAGGAGGAGGGTGTGTGGGCCACCGGTTACCTGCACTCACCAGACGAAACGCAGAAGTTTGTTAGACTTCTACTTCACGCCGGTATTCTGTGAGGTCGTGGTACTTCCCCGGTCGAGCCGGCCCATTCATGCAACAACAAAAGTTGACGTGTGGCTCTACCACTGTAGATTCCAACAGTGTGTTACCTATAATGTTGGGAGAGGCCTAATTCCTATAGTGGACTTTAACAGGCCGATATGTATGTATGTGACATCTTTTTCTTGCAGGCCGGTTTCGACCATCAGTGTCTAAGGTACGAAAGTGTCACTTAAGGTCAAAGTGGATTGCTATCGCCAATCCGTTTGTGAAGGAAGCGTAGCGATTGTCGCAAACCATCCTATACGGAAGAGGCCTACCATTGGATTTTCACAGGTCATTATGTGTCACATACACATAATTTGTGTTATTTAACGAAGAAATAAGTTAGGTATAAGAAATCGTCAGAAAAACGATACAACAGTAATAAAAGATTAGAACCAAATAACCCTTCGTCGTGGAAATGTATTACACACAGATAAAATCGAAGAGTTTCACTAAACTTTGCATATGGGGCCAATTAGGCCGGAATTTGTATAATTCCGTAGATATGCGAGTAAATAAATTAATAAAACAACCCTAAGTGAAGGGTTAAGATTTAAACGGTAGCGATACGATCATTCAACCCTTGGGGTAGTTATATTTTGTGACATCTGAGTATTATTTTTGTATGAAAAAAATTATCGAATCTTTTCAGTGCAAGCTTTTTAAAAAAATATAATGATATAATGAGTGATATATATAATGAATAATTACGGAGGTTCTGCTACACCTAAGGAATATAAACTAACTAATGTGTATTATACATTGACCAGATCCCATCACGAAATTATCACAAACGCCCAGGCCTTAGAAAATAAAGAAAAATGGTATAATATAATTAAAAATTAGGTGGAACAAACGACCGGACGGACTCGTAGTAGTCTTATTGTTTTTATAAATAAATTTGGATATAAAGTCATTACAATTTATCATAATATAGACGTAATGTGCTGTAAAATTCAACCACTGTGGCTGTAATGTGGAAATTATGTTCGAATAGTTTAAACGTACAAAACCTACAGAATTCAAATGTACTCCATCATGATTAATTTACATAAACTTCATATAAAATTTGATCTATAAGTAAACGATAATTTCATTACCGCATTATACTATTCAACACAATAAAGTTCCATTGTTTTATATCCAAACACGCACCTCCCATGCTATATAAATAGCGTGTAATAACCATAAAGAAGATGTTATTTAATATTTTTAGCAGGAAGCGACACGCTATTAACGCGCTAAGCCAGTCCCGGCAGAAATAACGACGGATATGAGTTTTCGGGGCTGAGCGTGCTGATCAAGCATTCTGCTCACGGACCGACGTACCCCAGCTTCGTATTACAGTGTTATAGGGTTACTGACGATCGAATGTCATCAACAACAAACGTATATAGTTTTTACGTTGCTTTTTCAGTAGTAAAATTTGTTTCAGTAATAAAAGTTCTGCTTTGACGAGAACAAGATTTCATGCTGTCTACTGGTGGTCACACTGAGGTCAAGGTTTGATACCGGCTGGGGCAATGTAGAAAACACTTTCTAGATTTTCTCGGGTCTGGTCTTTTGTGGTACTGTACCCACGCGTCCTTTGTTAATAATAAACCAGTGCAAAGCAAGCTACCGGCCGTTTAACTCGCTCCTTGTACATAACATGTGGTATCTTCTTTGTTTCCGATTCCATCAGTTTGGGATCAAAGTAGGTGACGTTGTCCCTATTGATGTATGTATTTATCATAATTGTTTTTCAGACATACAATTTTATAAATACACCTTTGTTTACATTTTACACTGTCACTTTCCGACGTTTTGGATGCTTTAATGCGCCTTTGGTCACGGGAAATATTTAGGTATTGACGTCCCAAAGTTACTTTTAACACGAAGGTACTATGTGTACATACGAAAATAATAATAAAAGCTGCTATATAAGAAATTAATGAAATATAAATGCAGTTTCATGTGAACTGAGTTTTACCAGTCTTTTAGAAATTATTGCATTAGAGGTAAGGAGAGCGAGGAGTTAGCGGGCTCCAGGTGAAATGCAGATACAAGCAATACCTCTCCACTTTATTTACTCTGGTTTAGCATACCCTGGTAGTAGTATACCTTGCAATGCTGCATGATTCTGCTAGTTGGAAAGAAATAAGAGATAATTATCTGGTGGTATATTGATACCATGCGTGATGCGGGTAAATTCATGCATTGAACAAGCACATACCGTCTATCAAATGAGTTTAGAAAAAAAACATTGTAAATAAATTCATTGACTGGTCCAGTTTACCTGTACAAAGAATTAATTAGCCTCTTAAATATTAAATTAATTAATTAAATATTAAATTTATTGAATATTATATATTATTCAATAAATATTAATTATAACACTTGATTTATGACTATACTACGTACGTCACGATAGCCGAATTGTTGGAATGGTGATCGGAAATCGAGTCTAGTTCGGTGGAAGGTGGTCGAAACGATTTAATTGCCTAGACCTATGTGTTCCCCTGTATTTGAAATGGTGTGAATATATATTTTTTATTAGGTATAAACCTCATTCTCACTATAAACACAATAACAATAAAAAAAGTTAACTAAACGTTAAAGAAAATTAAGCTGTCGAGAAAAGAAAGTACTTTGTAAATACTCTAATAACTTTGATTCAAATTTAGTTAATTTTAAAATTCACTTTTTATTTTAAAAGTTGTTTTAACAAAAAATTCCAAAAACTGTTAAATTCTTCGCAAATAAAATACAGAGAAGATTAATTCGTACAAATTACTTCTAACAATTTAAAAAAGCATTATTAAGTAACACCTCCCCTTGGGTATAAGGGATACCAACTCGCACACAGATCGTCGTCTAATTGATAAAACAGAACAAGCAAAAGTAGCATTTATCGCAAAAAACTTAAAGCAGAAAATATCATCAACGGTTAACAGCTACGCTTTTACGTCTACCGTACATTTTTCTCGCTTCACCGGTTCTGGTGCATTTTTCTTTTCCTTCAACTTGCCAATAATAAGGGCGTAAGTGAATTTTTTCGAACCGCTCCGGAACCTAATAACGTGGGTAATTTTTCAATTGGCCGTATTGAGCGAGCAACGTGCAGTTCCCGAGGACACCTCGCTTAGGACGGTTTTATGCGCAAAGGTAATAAGTGTTTAAATTATAATTTATTTAAATAACAACACAGCTCAAATATTTATAACATTATAGTAGTGGTTTAGATTGTTAATTTCTTTCATGCCACAGTTTGCAGAGCTTTTTAGGGCTTGACAGATTGAGCTTTTTTGGGCTTGACAGAAGCCAACGATACAAATCGTATAAAATTTTCCAACAAACCATTGCTACGTGCCATCTCATCGGGGAATGGTCTTAAGATTCCCCTTTGTCGAAGACACCTGCAGTGACCTGGTTATAGATTAAAGGCATTTTTAATATAAATAAAAATCAAAGAAAAAAATAAGCACAGATCTCACAAATACATCCCAGCCGCTTAGAATTTGATAACACGACAGATGGTGAAGATTTTTGCTGTGCGGTATGAAATTAAATGGTAAGGGAAAAGAAAAATCAGAAGCTTCATTTTACCTTACTAAACTCATGCAGTGCAGAAGAATAAGATGTGTCTACTACACAGCGATGTTCTCAAGGACTGTCATATTGTCGAGCACTTCGATTTAAAATGCGTAGAATTTACTAGAACTATTTTAATCCTAAAATTGCTTTAAATGCGTATTAACTGAGGATTGTCCCTTTCCCCTCCCTTTCCCTGAGATTGAACCCTTCTGGTGTTGTAGGTGTTTATATAGCTAGCTATAGCAGTTGTTCTGTAGTTAGTACCTTCTAAAGTCACTTACCATTACGTCAACCAATTACCGCAATCTCCCATAAAAAATATTTATTTATAATTGTAAAATTACTTTGTGTATTATTGCATGATGTCATCGGGAATTGACGATTTGCATAAACTTTTTACTCCCTTTGTGAGAGGTTTTTTTCCTATTCGTCTTTGACTAACAAATTTAAACGCTGCCAGTTGCTTGTTAGAATTATGTAAATGTAAATCTATAAAAAAACTGCACTATTTTTTACTTACGCCTTCACTTTCGCTAAATCACTTATGTTTTGGAATCAATAACTACGAACGTACCACATACAGCCTGACTCGAGGAGAAGAATGTTGAAAAAGTGGTTTTCTACATCTGGAAATCGAACTCGTGATCTAACGAGCTAGCGACACCATGAAAAGCTTTGTATATATAAAAAATAATAGTACAAAACATTAATACACACATCAGTGTTGAAAGGTTGGTTAGTGTAGCCTTTTTAGTGTTACTGATCGTAACTTCGATTCCAGTATGGACAGTGTCTGTAATACCATTTTGCTTTTTTAATATTTTATTTTGAATATCAAAAAACAATAAACACTTTAAAAGGCCGAAATATGACAATAGCAAACCGCGTTTTTTTTTCAAGGCAATGAAAAGAAAAGCAAAAAAAATGCGTTTGTCAATGACGTGTTGACAGGCGGCAAAATTTCTGCCGACCCACAGCCGCATGCTCCAGCAAATTCTGACACAGAGCTATTATTATATAGATAGGACATACCTAGTTTTGAATAGGTTACAAAAATAACATTGTTAAAATTAAGAAAAATTTAGAAAAAGAATAGTTGTAATTTAGAAATCTACTTCTTGAGGTCTTAATGCCGCGCTCTAAAGACGGATTGTCGAGACCATTAGATACCACTCATCTTAGATGCTACTGGCTGTCGCCGGTGTGCTGAATTTTGGGTTGGTATCGAGATGGTCATCCCGCTATCTGTCGGTATCCAATTATATTGGTCGCCTCTTACACCAACCCCGGCGAGGTGAAAGGACGTGGAAAATTCTTTTAAAATATTTTAAAATAATTTAGAATTATATCGTTGGCTTGGACATAAAGACGGCGACGGGTTCACCACCTGTCACGTTGTCCCGAATATATCTTCGGTGGAAGGTGGGTCTAAGGGACTTAATTGTCTAGACTAGACCTCTGTCTACCACTGTATTGGGAATTGCGTGAAGATATTGTATTTTCTTTTATAAATTAACAATAAAAAATAAGATAAAAATGTGTGTAGTTCAGATGGGGAAGAAAACCTGCATAAAAACATTCGGTATATTTTAATCCAGTCCTGTAGGCTAAGTCCTGAGTTCCTATTTAGTGTCGCTATTTCGTTTCATCATATCACCATGGTCATAATTTAGAAGTTCTAACTCCAAAAGACAAAACAGTGTAATATTTAGAGTAAATAATATTTTAAAGATCCTCTCTAGATAATTTTATATCTCCGTCGCACCCCTTAGTTGGTTGTAACGAGGGCAATCTTGTGGGTGACTCGAAAGTTAAAAAAAATAACTAGCAAAAAGTTCATCTTAAATACATGACTTGTGCATTATGGTGGACATTATAGACTGAATGGAAACCACTGATGGAGAAAAAAATCAAATCTGCTTCATTTTAATTTCAGAACATTTTAAGCTGTTCTTATAAGCTCCCGACAAGAATCTAAATGATGTGTATCAATGTATCAGACTATGAAATGTGACGTCGCAGATTCGAGTCATTGGAATATAGTCGTTAATTTGTGTCATACGATTCGAGTTCGGTCCTCCGGTAGTATGGGTAGTATGGTATCCGGTAGTCCGGTATTGGGTAGAAATAGGTGGGTCGAAGGTACTTAATGTACCTCTTCTAGACCTCTGTCGTGATAGACAGAGGGAGTATTGGGAATGACATCAAGATATTTTTTCTGTGATTAACTGCACCAGTATTAATGACTTTTACGCGTATATTTTTTATTATTAAAATATATAAATATGTCGACGGCTATGCAACTAAGGAATTTCCCTCATCGACTTGTTTCTGAACTATTTAATCAAGCTGAAGTAATGTCTATATATAAAAAATGATCTTCACGCCATTCCCAATGCAGGGGTAGAGAGAAATCTAGTCAATTAAGTCCTTTTGCCATACTATCCATCGAAGAAATTTTTTGGGACAACGTGAAATACGTTAATACGGCAACGGGCTCCACCACGAGCCCGTTGCAATAATAAAAAAAAAAAACTATAATTATTAGTTTTTTTTTTATTATTGTTCTATCGAACACCGACAACAATACATGTTACAACTTCACAAGGTACTAATAAATATGGATGCTTAAATCTAACATACACGCCAATTACAGGTGAACACATCATTTACCGAAATAACAACAAATTTGCAATTAATTTTATATATCAAAGGAGACTAAAATATGATTCCATAGATATAAATCAATTTATATATAACAATTAGAACCATAAAAGAACATTTAAGAGTGACTAATATTTTGATGTAACATGCTTTTGAATTTGTGCAGTGAAACATTGCAGATATCAATTTCATTAAATCTTCAAATTTTCATGACACCTCATAGCAACAGTTCAATCGACGCAAAGAAGAATCATGTAAATCGGATCGTATAGCTCAGCGTAATCGGTGTACATACATTAAAACAAATATATTAAACCATATATCCAATCAACGATATAATTCGTACTTATGTTTTTGAAAAAACTCATTGGTACGAGCTTGTCAACTGTGGATCGAACTGGGGTCTCTTGATTCCGAATCTCCATCACCCAGTCACTCGGCTATCGTGACTTTGTCTATACATTGGTTCCACAAACCTACGCAAATCAGATAGACGCTAAGTGACGCATGATTATTTGATTTATTTTTATATTTGTTAGATAAACTCAATCTATCCGTATTTGGCAGGACATAACAGTTAGCCGGCAGTGAAACAATGAATGGAAGAAGAGACACTGGCCGTGTAGACTACGGTCGAGGTATGCGCTCATTCTCATGTACAACGCCTACTAATTTAAGAACTGTGCATTACTAACTTTGATACTTATAATTTGTCTATATTTGTTACGAATTTGGGTTGCAAATATATAAAAATTTAAAAAAGTATTTGAAATAAGGATAAAATATTATCTTAGAAATTGTATTATGAGCATTATTGTAATAACTATTATAACTGTTAACCAAATTTAATATCTATGTGGCAAACGTTTTAATAAAAGTGTTAAATAATTATATTATTTTTAAAAAATACATTTTTGGCTTGTGGTAACAGGCTAAGAATTTAACATCTCGTTCTTCCTGTAGTTGTCGTCGGACAAAAAAAATTTCTGGAAAATTTTTCTTCTAAGACTTTCCTCTATTTTGGTGTTTTTTTACCCAGCAGTTGACTTTTGTAGACCGTTATATCAGTTAGTGATTATCTTATTGAATATTATTGAATGCTAAATAATTATAATATAAATATTTTTGTCTCAACTTTTTTGTTGTAATTTCACTGTTTTTTTTTGTTTAAAGTCGTAACTGTAAGCTTAATCGTAGCATTTATTTTATTTTATTTTCCAACAGTAGATGATGTAAGACGAATGACTATAGTAGAATAAATCAGACAATATAATATAAACTCAAAATATAATCTCAAATAGTTTATTAGCATTTGAAACATTGAACAACTAAAACACCTGAAATAGCACATAGAAATAGAGATGAACTTCAGTAAAGGGACAGAGTAAAGTCATATTTATACGTAGTATTAGAAGGTTTTGTAAAAGAAAGCAACCAGAAATATTAGGTGTATAAAAACTTTCAATATAAATGTAAGTAACGTTGTATTTCTTGTCGTTGGTAATTAATGAGAAATTAATCTGTTTTTTCATGTATCAAAACCAATCGATCCATGCAAGTCCCGGCGTCAAAGTCGCGTTCGAAAGTCACGTAGAGGCGCGGTCCACCGCACGTACACCAATCATCTGAATCGCGCCAGTGGAGGTATACGTGTCCCTTTCCCACTTATCCAGCAAATGTATTTTTCTTTTCAGCCACGACGACTATCCACCGGGAAATCTGGATGGTGTGCAGGGTTACTGGATTATTACGAAGAAGTTATTGTAGATATTTTAATAAAATATTGAAAATCATGTGATGTAACCGTATTGACTGCGGATTATCAGCTGTTGAACAGTGACCTACCATTTAAATACACTACCTCCACTACCGTGTTGTGACACTAGAATATTACAATTAGTATATATAGTATATATCACATAAAACTTTCTTTCTCGTTTTGATGAGAGATTAATACTATGTACTGTAATAAATATAAGTAATTGTAATAAAACTGGGAACCAATAAAACAATAAAAATGGTACCTTCACATAGTAATTGAGTACCAATTGTAATACACAATCCAAAATACCAAAGGGGTTGTGGGTGTGTTCTTCCTTCAACCTTCCTTTGAGAAAGGAATTGGGAAAGGGAAATGACATGATGGTAAGGAAGGGGATAGATGTATTTGCCTGTGTCACCTCATTCTCCTAATAACGTTGAAGGACACCAATTTTCAATAAACATAAATTAAATCAAAATATTTTTATTTTGGACATACTTATACGTACATTAAAACTATAAAGAGGTTAGTTAGTAAATTTGTATGTGATAGGTAATTTTAGAAACTTGAGGTCTGATACTGAAAAAAAATATTTTTATTTTTAATAGGAAGTCACTTTATTCTTGTGTGGTATAGGCAAGGAATTATTAAATTATCGTGTGTTTTGTGGAAAATCAAATTAATAAACAATAACTTTAAGCAGATTTTAGAGTTAGGAAAAACATCGCCCTGCGACAATGTAAAGTAACCAAATTGCACATCTCTTTGAAATAGAATATTTATCATAAATCATACAAACAAGTTTACTGGCTATTCTTTTCATTGCCAAACTGGTAATACATTTAGCACTTTTAGTGTAACTTTTGATTTCATTACCACGTATAATTTGAGATCAACAACCTCTTTTTTATATAGAAAAGGGAGGTAAACGAGCAGGTGGCTCACGTGATGGTAAGTAAATTTCCGCCGCCCATGAACATCCGCAAAACCAGAGGTATAGCAGATGAGTTGCCTCCCTTAGAGTGCCCCCCCCAAAATTGGGGGAGGGGAGTGTCTAGGCCACCGGTTACCTGCACTCACCAGACGAAACGCAGAAGTTTGTTAGACTTCTACTTCTACTTTATTCTGTGAGGTCGTGGTACTTCCCCGGTCGAGCCAGCCCATTCATGCAACAACAAAAGCTGATGCGTGGCTCTACCTCTGTTAAAACCTCTAATCAAAGATTTCTTAGCAACCTAAAATAATTATAAGACATTCTTACCTACACCTGCATCCAGTATGTTCTAAGCGAATGCCTGAAAATAGGTGCCCAACATTAACGTATATACAATTAACATGCTCAGCTATTACATAACTGGAACGGAAAGCTAGATCTCGAGTGTGTTTTTTTTTTTTGGCATAATATTGCCTTTTTATTTTAGATGAAGTGACAACCCTAGTGAAAAGCAACCGCAGTCGAATTAGGCACTTCGGCATTTCTGCGTAAGGCGTTGATAGATTCCCTTTGATATCCTCCTTTGGAGTGTGGCTCCACGCTCTTATATTCTCTTATATCTACAATGTAGTGAATAAATTCGAAACTTTGTATGTGTATTTGCTGGAACACTTTGTGGTCGTGGTTTGAACGAATCGATCGATCCATCTCATTCTACAGATACAATGTGAAATGAGAAGGAAATATACATTTTACAGTTACCAAGTTGCTTGTAATGCATGATCTTGGTGGTAAAATCATCAGAAATATACAACAAAGCGTATATAACGGATTTCACGGTGGCGCCAGCTCTGAAGTTCCACGTTAGATTCCCGGACGAGTTAATGAAGAAAACCTTCTTTTTTTTTAATTTTGCTCTAGCCTGGGCGTTTGTGGTTCGTAGAGAATATTGAATACAATTATACTAAATTTACATGGTATAAATCAATACTCCGATTTGAACTTTAAATCAATAATACACCGCATTTTTTTAATAAACTGATCTTGATATTTGTACTCGATATGCGCCTTTAAATATCTTTATACATAATAATACTAGTTCGTGTACTGGAGCCACACTGTTTCTGCTTTATTTACTTCCATAATTCTGTCGTATATACGACACTATATTGTCAGACGGAAAGTAAAGCGATGGTCGCCATGCAGTCTCTCACCCTTCCACTACAATTCTACGAAGTACGCTACGGACGCCTCTCTTTCTATTGCATGTGTCAAATACATTAATGTATATGATTCGAATTGCAAAGTAAAAAATTTAAACATACTACTATTTATATTATATACATACATGTCCATACTAAATTCATAAACACACTATACATTACATCGATATACTATAACACTATACATAGAGTCACGACAGCGGAGTGGTTGGGTGGTCGGAATTTCGAGCTAAGAGACCCGAGTTCGATTCCCAGGTGACAGGCTCGTACCAAGGGGTTTTTCTAAGACTTATGTACGAATTATATCGTTGGCGTGGACATTAAGACGGCGATGGGCTCTCCACCTATCACGTTGTCCCCAAAATATCTTCGGTGGAAAGTGGGTTAAAGGGACTTAATTATCTAGACTTATCTTAATTATCTAGATTTATTTATTTACTTATTTATTTACTATACATAGAAATATTCACGAGATATTTAAAACTATTATCCGATTGATTTAAAATTGTGCATAGCTGCAAATTTCGCAAAAGGTAACGAGATGATATGAGACTATCTATCGAACTCAGAAACCTCACCCCAGTATATCGAGCATTACAGACCACGTCCGCCGATTTTTCTGGTCAAACGGACGTCAAAAGGAACGCGGCAGTTCGCGACCATCGACCATATATCAAAGCTTCGCGCGCGGAATTACAAGTCCAGAATGACCAACCGCCCGCGACAAACCAAAGGGGCATATCATCTTTCTTCGAATAATTGAAAGTCTAACGAGTGGCTTTTGTTTTACAGATTGAATTCAATTTCTCTCCTTTCTAAATGTTTCTACGAATTACAAATTAAATTACAACTTAAGTTTGTTAGTATAAGATTGTTTTTCGATTAGCCAATGATGCGGGGATGTGAGGCGTTTATTGCAATTGTTTTAAGAATATAAACTATTTCCTGTTAAAAGGTTTCTTTCGTCCATTGTCGTTGGTTTCTCTCTGTGGTAGTGACGATGATGTCATATTGTGCTTTCGAAGGAATCGTTAATATATTTCATTGTTATATTTAAATGTTTGGTATTTTTTTTTCGCGGGAGTAGGTACGGATGTATATACTTGAGTTCAGTACTAACGTCATTGATTCAGAAATGCAATAAATTTTGAAGAACGTCTCCTGATATTATAGGAAGGAATCATTTCGTGCAATACATGGTTTCATAGACTTTATGAGTATTAAAGAATATTTAAGAGTACCCAAATTAATTTAAGTCATGATAGCCGAGTGGTTGGGTGGTCGGAATTTCGAGTCAGGAGTCCCGAGTTAAATCCCCTGATGCCAGGCTCGTACCAATGGGTTTTTTCAAAAACTTATGTACGAATTTATCATTAGCAATGTGACAGGTGGTGAGCCCATCGCCGTCTATTGAGACGGCGATGGGCTCACCACCTGTGACGTTGTTCCAAAAATATCTTCCGTGGAAGGTGGGTCGAAGGGATTTCATTGTCTAGACTAGACCTCTGTCTACCCCTGTATTGGGAATTGCGTGAAGATATTTAATTTAATTTAAATAATATTGGGTTGTTCTAAATATTATAAATTCACAACTAATACTATAAAATATAATAAAAATATTATTGATATTGCAGTACAAAGACGCGATCGCCAAGTGATTTGGCTATCGGAATTAAAGAGACCCCGAGTTCAATCCCGGGATCGATCTTTTGGACAACCAATGGATAGTTTTCAAAAACTTATGTACGATTGATACGATATGATTGGCTTGGACATAAAGGACGATGACGGGCTCAACACCTGCCACGTTGTCCCAAAAATATCTTCGGTGGAAGGGGGGTCGAAAGGACTTAATTGTTTAGACTTGACCTCTGTCTACCCTGAAGATATTTTTTTATTTTTATTTATTAATCACTCATACTTAGTATTTAGTATATAATATTAAGTACAGTAACAGAACCTAATAATTTATTAACTTAAAATAACTTAATTGTTTCTTATTTATCTACATCATTATCATCTATTGTATCATATTTATCTACACATCTCATCTCCGCATCACCCAAAGGTAGTCCGGTAGAAAATGCCTCAGGCATTATGTCCGCCTATACACTGTTAAAGGCATTAAGCTTAATAAATAAATAAATATATTACTATACTAAAGCATTGCATATCACAACATCAGGGCGCAAAAAAATTCAAATGCAATCTTAAGTTATAAAGTAGCAATAAAAAACCATAAATCCAGTTAACAACCCTTCACTGCAGGTGGGTAGAAATAATTTATTCAGATAAATCTTGCGAAATTTTCAGTACAAGCGAGGTCTAGGAGACCCCTGGGCGTCGTTTTGCAATTCTTTTAAGTGCACCGAGGAGATTTTTTAAGTCACGAATCTAATGAAAATGTTAATAAAATCGTGAACGACGTGGATTTTAAAGGAAGACATAATTTAACAATTTCCTATTCATGAGATTATTAATAAAGTTATAAAAATCTTGCATCGACAAATAAATATCTTCACGCAATTCCTAATACAGGGATAGGGAGAGGTCTAGTCTAGACAATTCCCTTCGACCCTAGCCAGACAATTTCCCCAATTCTAGACAATTTCCCTAATTCCCTTCGTGGAAGGTGGGTACCTTCCACCAAAGGTGGAACGGGACAACGTGACAGGTGGTGAGCCCGTCGCCGTCTTTATGTCATTGCCAACGATAAAATTCGTACAGTTTTTGAAAAACCCATTGGTACGAGCCTGCCACTTGAGGATAGAACTCGGGTCTCTTGACCTGAAATTCCGATGACCCAACCACTCGGCTATCGTTACTTTTTTGTAACTAAACACTTTCTTAATATTTATTTATAACGATAAATATTAACTCCATTCCTTAGACACAGGTTCAGACGATTAAGACTCATATATGTATATATATATATATATATATATATATATATATATATATATATATATATATATATATATATATATATATATATATATATATATATATATATATATATATATATATATATATATATATATATATATATATTTTTTATTTATTTATTTATTATATATTTATACTAAATTTCGCAAACCGATGACGGACAGCAGCGTCTAGGGTCATCGAGTACTACGATCGCCAATCCACTTGCGATACCTGGCGATTATAGCAAACCATCCCATAGACAATTAAGTCGTTTCGACCGACCTTCCACCGAAGATATTTTTGGAACATCCATCATCCTCCAATACGTGAAAGGTTGTATAATATATAATAAATACATATATAGATAGGGTCAACATCACATACATTGCTCCGATCATTGGGTAAGATGCTAAAGCGCTTGAGGTATGGGAATCGGAAACAACGAAGGCACCACAAACACCCAGACCCGAGAAAATGTCGAAAAAGTATATCCTGTAGTGAAATTTTACAGGTCGTTACGATGAAGGGCTATGAAAATGCCAGCTTGCCCATCCTGTTCACAACGAAATAAAACACTACGATCTTCAATCATCCCGCAAAGCAATCGCCTCTCTCCGGAAGTGCAAGCCCCGTAAATAAGGTGCGAGATAAAGTTAACATTATCGCTTTCGTTTTAATTTCGTAAAGCATTTATCATCGGACGTCGCGGCGCCTTGTCGCGGGGCCCATTTGTTATCGCGCCCGGGCCATTTTAATTTGTTACTGCATTATTAGGGTTGAATTTTTCGCAAATTTCATTATTCTTTTTGTCGATTTATAGATGTTTAGCGGTCTCTAAGATTTGTGATTTCTTTACCGTTGAATGGAGTCTATAGGGGATTGGTACAAATATCGTGTGTATTTTGTAACGTTTTACTTATTTATTTATTTAAATAGTCACGATAGCCGAGTTGGGTGTTCGGAATTTCGAGTCAAGAGACCCGCGTTCGATCCCCAGGTGGCAGGCTCGAACCAAAAGGTTTTTCAAAAACTTATGTACGAACTATATCGTTGGCTTGGACAAGAGGACGGCGTTGGGCTCAGCACCTGTCACGTTGTCCCAAAAATATCTTCGGGGAAGGTGGGTCAAAGAGACTTAATTGTCTAGACCAGACCTCTGTCTACCCCTGTATTGGGAATTTATTTATTTTATTACATTTACTCAAATAAAAAAATTAACGAAACAAAAATACCTCAACTTTTTGAATTTAATTTTTGATTAACAGTTACCTACGCCAAATACTTATCTAAACTACCAAGAAATATAAAAAATAAATATGAGGGAAAAATAGGTTCTTCCATAAATATCCATCAAAAGCCATTATCGCAATTCGAGGCTACCGTTCTCATGGTCGAGAAGTAATAAAATGTCAAAATTATGAGACGATATGAATAAGCGGGTTTTTTTACGTTGTAGCTGGAGGTTTTAACAATGAAAGGACATCAAGGATACTGCTGCAAGTTTGTTACTTTTCCTAAAATACAAAAGAATAATGTAGACACGCCTCATTTTACAAAGTATACTATAATAAACTAGTAACAAATATATCAATTTTTATTTTAATAACTATAGCCATATTCAAATTATAATGTTATATTAAAATTAGGAAACAAACATTTAGCCGTTTAATGTACATCTAACTTAAAATAAATATAATTCATGTTTTTATTCCAGAAATATATTATACTTTCATATTAGGCAATGTTGGTGATTCCACAGCATCAATAAAGGTGACACATTTCTTCTACTTTGTGCTTGTTATTCAAGCATAAAAATACTAACAAAAATGAAGTTGATACCGGATCGTTTCTTAATATTTTTTATTTATCCTTATCCATTTTACTTTAACTTCATCCTCTCTACGATACGAAGGGCGCCTGTTTTGTCAACAGTCCATTGTGATGCGCGGGCGCCGCGGTTTACGACGTCGTAAATCTATTCGAGCTATGATCGCTTGATACAAACCGTCAGGGCACACAGGTGTCGGTACCTGCACTTTGGGGGCAGGCGTTTTTACTTCACAATGTTTTAAGGTATTAACATACCCAAATATAATCACACCTAATCTCAGATATGAGAGATCATTCCCGAGAGTTATAAGGCACTAGATTTTTTCACATGCATGAATGACTACATCAACCCATGGGCATTTGCTAAGGTGGAATAATTATGTTGCATTGTTTTTTGTTTGTTACGGCATAGGGTTATGCCACCCCATTTTTAACGGGGGTTATATCCAAGGCGTTTAATCATCTTAAAAATATCGCACCAACATTCGCAGACGAAGACGGCAGTCTGAGACGTCTGAGATATGAAGTATCTGGTATTGCGATCGCCAATACACTTACCAAGAGTGGCGATTATGGCAAACACTCCTTTACGAAAGAGTTTTTAGTCCTGAAGTGGGAAAGGTAAACAGGACAAAGTTATGTATGTGTTGTTTTATGTATGTATGTGTATGTTGTCACTTCAGAGGAGTGACTTCAGACTAATATTTTAAATAATATAATTAAAAATATGTTAAAATAGTACAGTTGCTCTCTGTAATTGTCCATTGCTGCGAGTGGTATGAGACGTTAAAAATGAGGAATTTCGATACGTATACATATTATAATAAGGTTATTACTATAAAGTAACGTTTATAAGTTATTGTGAGATTGAAAAAAGTGAATTGAAGAAAATAAAAATAAGTAGACCGGCGATGGGACGGCTACGGTACGAGGTGTCTGATACTGAGAATGCCAGCCCTCTTGCCAAACGTGGCGATTGTGAGAAACTCTCCTTAAAGGAGAGGCCTATTTAATATAGTGGACTTTAACAAGTTAAGTTCTAATCCTAAGACCGTGATTTCCTGGTTCGAATTATATTTCTCGTAAATTTGTTAAATACAATTTTAAGACTTAAAATTTATAAACGCTGACTAACACGTTCCCGGCTGTGAAACAAAACATCATATCGAAACTTTTATATTTGAGCTATAAAAATTCATTTAGTTAACTTGTGCAAAAACCGGCGGTTCTTTGTTTAACATTAAGATAATTTTCCCAATAGCGTGAAATTTCCAGGTTACGATAAGAATGTTGATTTTTTTAGAATTTTGAAAAAATTTAAAAACATTTTAAAAAGGCAATTACGATATACAAATAACACATATAATGACAATTAATGAAAGAATATACTTTTATTGTCCACCACAGATTATAAGACACATAAAAGTATACGATAAATAAGTTAATTGAATGCACAATTTGGCGGCCTTATCACTTCACAGCGTTATGTTCTAGACAACAAATGGCATGAAGGAAAAGTTTACTAAGTTAAAGTTAGGTGGTTCAATAGCAATATTTATAATATATGACTTCAGCAGATACATACATAATACACAAAAATAAAATGCTCATTTTTTCTTAAACAAGCTAGAAATGATTTAAAAATCTAACAAAAAATTTATTGCACGAAATTCAAAGAAAATAAAGTAGCCCAGAAGCACACGTGTTAAAACAAATGTCGAACATGGGCAACACACGCGCAATCCGGGCACACAAACATACATTTTCGACCAACCCTTGAAACGCTTACTTGGAACAAGCGTAAGCAGATACTTCTTTAGAGATCCACATCTAAGATTTTTCTTTGAAGTGGGAGCTAAGTTTTGGGGTAAAATTGAATATTAATAGCGAAATTATACCCCCGGTCGTCCTCACCCGGCACTTTTATTACTTTATTAAGGCTCTCTTCTTGTTAATGTGATATAAACAAATCGTTGCAGCCTTTATACGTTCCCGGAAGGAGGCTGTAGTGTCAAAAAACGGTAGCATTTTTATAGCTTAATCGCGTGTTTCAATTTTTTTTATTCACAAATATTACTTTAAGTTTTTGTAATAACAAATGACGGTTCTCAATGGCAATTAAAAAAATTGTTGTTCCGTAAATTAGGCAATATATAAAAGTCGGATCCGACGATCCGATGTGTAATATTTTTAAAACCGAGTATTTTCTTTACTATAACTATACTAGTCAAAACAAAATAGGGTCTCTAACTATTTTTGATGTGGTATTAAAAAACAATACGATTATTTTTTAAATTCAAGTAACAGTAACAATGTTGTTGCTTGCATAAAGGCTGATTATTTAAAATTAATGTTCATTTCAAAACATTTTAAAATTACGGCATGCATAAATTAGCTCCTGCTGGTCTTGGAACTCTTCTAACGCGCATTCTCTCTAACCTTTCTTTCATATTATTCTGCATACGCTATACCGGATTTAAGTCCGGACTATTTGCTGTTCATCATGATTGACAGCAAAAAGTCAAGCAATAGACAGCTAGCAGACGGGTAGTCTGCTAGCTGTCTCATTGTTCAACCTCAACGGGCTCTTTAGCGTATGTATCGTTCAATGGAAGCATCTGTAGACCGATGTCCACCCAAACCTGGTCTCCTTGCATCAGTGCCTCTTTTGGAATCGAGTACAATCAGGATTCCTAACAGGACGCTGCGAATTATATTCTCAAATCACTCCTCTTGTGGCAGTAACGTATCCAAATGCCTATGTAATCTTAGGGTTATTCACGTGAACAGATAATTACGTAAAAAATTACAATTAAATTGGCTCAGATATTTCACCTGAGCCAATTTGAGACAATGAGATATAGTGTAGGGTCGAAAAGACTAAATTGTCTAGACCTCTAACTACCCATGTATTGGGAAATGTGTGAAGATATAGCTAATAATTGATTATTTGGCAACCAAATCATATATACGATTCATAATTTCTAACTATTTGAATATAGAAACCATTCGGAGTTGCACAGAGTCCTTGAAAGAATATAGATAAACAGACAGGTACAGCATCACATATACTACTTCGATCCCAATGTAAGTGGCTAAAGCACTTGTGTTATAGCTGAAACAACGAAGGCACCACCAACACTCAGACCCGAGACAATAAAGAAAAAGTGCGAATCGAATCCGGGACCTCGGAGAAACCTAGGACGACCACGGAGGTCGTCCAAACGTTACACCTAAAATAAATATAGTGTGTGATATATCAAAACCTTTCGTTCCATACACTGATGTTCTACTTTTCTAAGAAAAAGCAATAAACTTCTTCATTGTTTATGTTGTAGAAGTCAAAATAAAGATTAATGTTCCGTTTTAAGACAAATTACTGGCACGCAAAAAAAGGAAACACTTGTATGATTTACATCAATTCTAGGATGGCAATAAAAGTCAGGAGGTTCACTGCGCGATCCCTTAGTGGTTTGAATTAAGTCATATATTATGCGCAAATTGCTAAAGATACAATCGGGAGTGTAAGGTTACAATATCGAAAGTTTTTTCCCCCAAAATCGTAATTTTTTGTGAATTATTCTCGAAATACCGTTGTTTCGTATGCTTTGGTTTAAGATGAATAATGTTTTTAAGCTTCCAAATTGAGTATAATAAAATACTCAATATGATATATACTCAATATGTATGATAAAGTTAATATTATGCATTGCATGACTAAGTTTTTTAATGTTTAATAATAGAACATTAAAAAACTTAGTTAAAAAAAACTTAGTTAATATTCGGAGGAAGGTGGGTCGAAGGCACATAATTGTCTAGACTAGACCTCTGCCTACCCCTGTATTGGAAGTTGCGTGAAGATATTTACTATAAAAAACTTAGTCATGAATTGATGTTTCTAAGTAATTTCTTCAGTCGTAAAAATTATTATAACTTTAGTCGATACTTTCTTAAACTATAACTGAATGATAAATATTTTCACGTATCTTCAAAATACAAAAAAAGGGTTAAACAATTAAGTCCTTTGACCCACCTTTCCCCGTCTTAGTATATAAGACTATATACTAGCTTAAATAGATAAATATTCACGTACTCGTATATATAAATATATGAATATTTTAGGTCGATTTTATTTTTTTATAATATACTATTCAAATCATATTAACGATGCAATTTTATTGATTTTTTAAGCATGTCAGCCATGCTGGGATTTTTGCTATTAAATAAATGATAAATTTAAAAATCACACTTCTATGAGGCGTAAGAAAAGATTAAAAAAAAATACTGATGTGTATATAACCCGGTGATTCGAAGGTGACTCGCCAGGTTACGGAGGAAGTCCTGAGTTAGAATCTCTCCCGTATCAGATGATTTTATAAATTTTAATAACTTGTGATCATAAACAACGTAGCTGAAAGGAAAAGAGAAATCGTCAAAATGACATTATATCAACATTTTTAAAATCAAAAACACTGAACTTCATTCGTCAATATATTTGAAATAAATAATTAAAATATAGTTTCACGATCACACATATTTAACATAAAGATCGAAGATGAAGAAAAAATCATAAAAATAACATGAAATTATTAAAATCAAAATCACCAAATTTCATTCGTCAATGACATGAACACACACTTTGAAAACACTTTGAAATCTTAAACACTTCATTCAGTCAACATCTTAAAAGTAAATAAAATACGCTATCATGATTCGCCAGAACGTTACGAAGTTAAAGGTCACCCCGCGTCACTTTACATACTGTAATGGCCAAGGGACCGGTGTTTAGAGTGACTCTCTGTCCACGAGGAAAACCATTTTTCACTTGTGAAACTTAATTTCTCGCTCGTCGTTTTTCATCTAACCCTAGCTCCCGTCCACTGGTGGAGTGACATAAGTTAATAAAATGGAAAAATCGTGATACAGAAAGTAGTTCTTCTTGTTTTACTGCTGTTTTTTATTATATTGTTATATTATTAGTATTTTTTTTAATTCCTCTCTCACATAGGAACTTGTTTCACTATTTTATAATACAAATTAAATACATGATAGTCACGATAGCCGAGTGATTGGGTGGTCGGAATTTCGAGTCGAGAGACCCGAGTTCGATCCCCAGGTGGCAGGCTCGTACCAATGGGTTTTTCAAAAAATTACGTACGATTTATATCGTTGGCTTGGACATAAAGACGGCGACGGGCTCACCACCTGACACGTTGTCCCGAAAATATCTTCGGTGGAGAGTGGGTCGAACGGACTTATTTTTCTAAACTGGACCTCTGTCTAGCCCTGTATTGGGAATTGCGTGAAGATATATTTATTATTATGAAATACATAATTTATAATACAGGTTTGTAAGTTTTTTGGTGAGATAAATTTATGTGAAAGAGGCTGGCAAGAGATAAGCATGTTAAATTTTTAAGTACCCAATTCTACGATTAGGCAGCACTTCCGCTCGAGCGATACTGCTGACTTCCATCTCTTGCTTCAGAGTTTGAGACTTCCTCTAAACTCATTGGTAGGCCAAATATATTAAATATTAAGCAGGCTGTATTTGCTATTTATCACAAACTTGTATATAAAAATAAATTGGAAGCATCATCATTATGTGTGCTAAATTTCAATAGATTAGACCCTACATATAACTTCGAAACAAATTTATAAACATTTAGATACTATAATTCTTCACAATTCACAAAATTTGTTTTTTCCTAAAAATATATTTCGTGGAAGCAATATTTATGGTATTTTAAAGGAACGAATTTTTTATAGAATAATTATTGAGTTAAGCACTTTTACATTCAGATGTTCGAGAGGTCTTGTCTTGTCCGTGCTCAGAATCGCTCCGTACCCTATTTGTTTTGCGACAAATATCCCCTCTTAAATATCTTCGCGGGTCCTAGCCAATTGTCCAAGGACTCCTGTTCCACCACGTCGGTTAGACATTTATACACACGTATATGTGTATATGCGTATATTCGATGCACCTTAATATTCCTTGCGCGGTTTACAGTTGTAAGTCGGTGACACAATTTGTCAACGTGGTTTGAATTGGCCAGAAATAACTAGATATTAAAAAAGAATTAAGTTGCTCTCGTTTTCGGCGACAAGTCTCGTATTTGTCGTTCTTTTCATCGGAAAGTTGAAATTATGTTGCAATATTGATGATACAGAGATTAAACATTTGTGGTTTTTGTAAAAGCAACTTCATATCATGCACTGAACTCTATACGAAAAGTATTCCATGTTATAACTGGCTTTTGCACCCGATGTTGCCCAATGTACATGTTTTTAAAAAAATCACATTTTTATTAAATTTTCAAAATAAAAATAACTAACTACTAATTTAATAAGTATAAAGGAATGATAAATCATAAAAACAATAAATTAATTGTGTATAATTTTTATTACACACGGAAATATAAATGAATATGTATTACGTGTATACGTAATACTCATTATCAACATAAAATTGTAAATGAACTTATGAAATTTGGTCTTAACATCTGCCTACCCCTGTACTGGGAAATCCGTGAAGAGATAAAGCATGAAGTTCAAATTTATTGCGTCCAAAATATAGAAAATTTAGATAGTATCTCGTTCTCGCAGGTGACTGACGTAACCTATTTTTGCGCTGAATGTGCGAGCACATAGAGCGCAACTCAGTCCAAAACAACTAATGTTGCATTGGCGTAATTTCTTACAAATTGGTTTTCAATATGTAGAAAAGATATATTAAGGCCTAAACGGCCGTTCAAAAATTGCCATAGCGGTCGGTATTTCACGACCACAAGGCGGGGTATTGGTAAAGTTTTCAACTAGCAATAATCGCACCTCGGATTAACCTCATTGGTTACGATATTGCCTCTGCGCAAAGTTACTTCTATAAGTACGTACTTTAGAACTTGTTCAATTTACAGCAACAGAACCAAATCGCGATGTAATATTCTAAGAGCGCCATCTGTTGTCGAGAATCTTAAACATGTAATATGTAAACTAACATTTTCGTTCAACTTTCAAGCTACATTCGGAACTTAAAATTGGTATTTTTTTATATTTATTTAGTTTTAATAAAAGTACTTGAGAAAAATGATTTATAGAAAAACTCAAGCATTGTTAGCATATTTAAAAAATTAATCTGCTACTTACTCCAATTTCAGATGTAAAGAATTATTAATGTTTACCTAAAAATGTCACTGCATTTACGAATATAAATATATTTTTATTACTGAATTTTTTACCTACTGAAATTTAAATTAAGCTGCAAATTAAGGTTAAATTAATTTGGACATGCTTAATTTTAATTATAATAACAGCTTATGTTTTGATTACTTTGCATCAATAATTTTATATTCACACTACAAAGCAATTTATGTTTTACGAAGTGCCCACCCCGGCTTGGTACCGACATTTTTTGATGTGAAACATCTATAGCCGCACGTAAAACCGATTTCTGGCGTGGCGACGCATGCCGTGGCTATACAAAGGTATACTAATTTACAACCTGAGAATTAAGGTTTATAATTAAACACTGAAATCCCTTCTTTATATTTAATTAATTATATTCATATTATTTATATTAGTGACTATGTAAATTATATTAAGATTTCATTTTTACATGAAAGGTCATTTCCTTATAGTCAAAAAGGTTCAATAATTTTTAAAACGAATAAATATAAACTACCATTAAAATTAGCTGGAGATTTTAATGTAAATTTGCAAGAGCTGAATCAATGCCATTAATGACATTTCTTCAAAAAGAATTTCAATTGCAAATCAACAACAATCCAAAAGAATCTACTACCAAATATGGAACAACTATAGATGCTGTAATTGTGAGTTATCTTGATAATGTTTCCTCCAATACTTTTGTAACGTAATAAATAAATATATAAATATCTTCACGCAATTCCCAATACAGGGGTAGACAGAGGTCAAGTCTAGACAATTAAGTCCCTATGACCCACCTTCCACCGAAGATATTTTCGGGACAACGGGACTTTACTACTACGGGACTTTAGTAACGTAGTTTAGTTATCATCGACCAATCGTCACAGTAATACCGGCAGAGGAAACATCGAATATAACTATAACTGAAGTCACAGAGAGAGAGAGAGAAAATAATTAAATTGTGGCCACTTGATATTAATATCGAATTTTTTATATCAAATGTAAATAAATGCTTATTAAATAAAGTTACCATTTTCTGTAAGAAATTCGTAATACTTCATTTTTTCATTAGTATTTTCGTAGTACTTCATTTTTTCATTCCTGTAATAATATTATCTTTTATGCATATTACTTGCACACACACGATATTTCACATCTGCCAGGCGTCCCATGACGGCTCACATTTTTTCTGTCTAAGTGTCATATCAGCCTGCGGCGTCAGATTAAGATACAACATGACGTAGTTCCAATAATTATGGATTTCATCTAATTACATTGTATTTCGTAAACACGCAGTCACTGGTACGCATTCTTTCCTTTGATTTGTTCTTACCTTTTGTGGCAGTGGGGCTTAGTATACGTGGCTTAACTCCTACGCTCTACCAAGTTGAATTGAAATATTGATACATCAGTACATCAAATGGTCCGAGGTACCACTGCGCACTGCGGTGGATATGTTAGGGGATAATGGTGGGAGTGTAAGTGGTTAAGCCTGGGTGACGCTTTAGTCTCCTTCGGCAGATGAGCAGGAATCGCTGTGGAAAAAATTGGAAAATTGGAAATGGAATTGCGATTCTCCACGCTTCATATCATTGACTATACCTAGAGAACTATACCTCCCTGTTCTCAGCAGTCGAAAAGCCATGGAGCCAAAAGTGTCCGAGGGATGCAGGGTACGCTCATGCTCTTAAAAGCGCCAGCACCCGTGGATCTCCGGACGGCAGACTCTGGAAAGTTGCCCATATGCGATTGGAAGTCCAGGTGGTAGACGTGACGTGACGTGACAGACGTTCGTATTCTGGCGCGGCTAGCCGGGTGCAAGTGAGAGAGGATGCACTCTCTCGCTCAGAGGGCCTTCCTAGATCGTGCGAAATTGTTCCCGTAAACCTACCGACCTGCGGCGAGGGAAGAACAACATGTAGTTTTAGTCAGGCCTTCTTCGAAAAAGTCCTTATATCCGGCACTAACAAATACCACAGCGCCAAAATACATTAAATTTGAATATTTAAAAAGAGAAACGATGCAAATACCGCCTTGCGTTCCGCGATTGGCCGAAACAGAGTCCGAATTTCTCCGAACGTCAAAATTCAAATCGTAACGCGATCACGCGCGCGTTCCGTTACTGCACATTTCAAAAATAGAACACGCCGGCCATATTGAGTAGGTGGACAGTAGCGTTACATGTCCAGCTTATTAATCAGTTATATTTATTTCATCGCGCAATAAAATATGCATATGGCGCGCAATGAACGCATACGTTCCCGTGAAAATGGCCATTACGCTAAGAATGAGATTGTATCACGGCAGACTGTCCGTTAATACTCAGTACGATTCCGCGCTGAGTAATATCGGTCGTCCAGACCCCTAACACGTAACACGAGTGCGGTAACAAGGGTTTTATTGTAAATGCAAACATCGTAACTGTCACTCTGTTTCTTGAAAAAAAAAAAATGTTAATTTAACTCGAGATTTCTCTTTTCATTTTGAATTTCTTTCGTGGACTCGAGTCGTGGATGCTTAGTACATCCATAGTAGGATGTAATTGTGACTACAAAGGTAAAAAAAAATATCATACGATTTCAATACCAGAAAAACTAAAATGTATGAGAATCAAAGAATTATATTAAGGACATATAAAGTCTGCACGTTCCTGCTCAAGCATCGTGTAGGTATATCACCCTGGCCCTTGATATTTCTTAAATATTAATTATTAAAAATTTGAAGTTGCAGTTGTCGACCGACAGATGGCGAGAAAATCGCCTCGTTTAATACAACACAATAATTTAACAGACTGATGAAAAGCAGTAGCTTCAGAGGTGCGAGGTGTCTGGTACTGCGACCGATCTGCCTGCCAAGTATGCCGATTAATGCAAACCCTTCCTTAGGACTAGACCTTTACTTATCATCTGTCGGTAACTAAAGACATATTATAGACTTTTTCCTTAGGCTATGCTTACGACACTCACACGGTGCGACACCAAGAAAGGTAATAAGTAGCAATTCAAAAAAAAGTAAACAGTACAATACAATACTACACGTAAGTAATAAATAATGTATTCCCAACAGTAAACTAAAACGGTGCAAAGACATATGAAGACAGTGTTTTGCTGTACTAGATGATCCTATTGGCGTAGAGCCAGATAACAGTCTTCGAAAGTACGACTTGAATTTGGAGCAACTGTGTGTACAGTTACTGTATTAAGCGGGACTGTTAATGCTGATTGATAGCGCACACTTCTATAGCAAAAAAAACATATATCAACCGAAGGTAACAGTTGCACTGTAGATCAACTCATCTCACTAACCTGAAGGAGGACCAGTATGAAAATTCGACAGGTTTGAAACTAGACGGGTCATCACTCACGGGTCTCACTACGCTCACCTAACTTTGAATCTCGCTTTGCTCGTGAATCAATCACAGAATCCTTCGCTAGCTCGGGACTCAAAATCAGCACTCGAAACAAAAAACAACTTTGCTCTCTTGTTACAGAAATAACTATTGCAAAGAATATTACTCAGTGGTCAAGTAGCGTACACTCCGTTTTTCAAGGGGACACCATCTCTGAGGTTCCGGGTTCAATTCACGGGCCGGTTAATGTAAAGAACCACTATTCCTATATTTTCTCGGGATCTTCCAATGTTTGTGGTACTAACTTTGGTATCCGCATACATTTTTGTTATTATATATTATATTACCCTACTGTTATTATTATATATTATATTACCTTACTGTTATTATATATTATATTATATTACCCTTTATCCTGTAAATATCACTAAAAGACCACTATAAGCCTCTTTCATATGGACGGTCCCTCCTTAATAATGGCCAGGGTTAGCAAGCGAATTGGCAATCGCACCAAGCTCCTCGCACCTCTAACGCTGCTTCCTATCACCATTCTGATGGGTCTCCATCTGTCGGTGGCCAAATACATTGAAGATTTCTCTCTCTTTCGCATATTGCAACACCCAAGGGAAAAAAGGGATGATATTAATTACCACTCGTAGGAATATTCTAATTTAGTATCCATACGTTAAATAAAATTGTTATTTACATTAAGCTAACAAATAACTTAAACAGTAAGTAAAATAACGAAAACCATTTTTTAACTGAGTTCTATTAGCCCAGAATATTAAATGAAGTCCACGTAAAACATGCAACAAGGGCATGAAGAATCGCAAAGCAAACGTTTATTATCAAAGCCCCCTCGTTTAAAGACGGATATGCATTGCCTATTCAATCCGGAGCCCTCAAATGTAAACCTAATTCGTTCTTTTGATGGGAATCTTCCGAGATGAAGGGGTCCATTTATACTGGATTTAGGATGAGGGCATCATTTGTCATGTCAGATCTGGTGATATGCCATAACTGGCTGATGGGCAGAGATTTGTGTAATGCCGCCTATGAATAATTTTTATTATATTTTTTTTCTGAGATGCTTGTCACATATAACTTCTTAAATTTTGCTAACTCTATGGTTTGATACTTTTTGTATTGAATAGAAATGTTTTTGTAATTGTCTTATAGTAAAATAGAGTAATATTAAATTTGACTGTAGTGCTTTTCCATTATTTCGATATCTCGTAACATTTAAAGTAATTTGTAGTAAATAATCTATCGATATGAACCACGGTGTAAAAGTTAGTTAAAGTGAGGTTACGGTGAGAGAGACTTTACGGAGTACTTAATTTGTTACAGCTGTAAAAGTCCAACACGGGCACAGGCCTATATTCCGAAAGTAAGAGTCCTTTCATCGCCTTTGGCAAGAAAATTGGCGATTGCAGTACCATATGCATAATTTGAATCTGATATTTTTCGAAATCGTTATTTTTATCATAAATAGGACGATAGTAAATTAATTATAGTCAATAATTAATTATAACATTTTTCCAATCTTAAACTTAACCAAAACTCGCTCGAGGCCCAAGAATTGTTCTAACAAGCGATATCAGTGACTCTCTTGTATATGTCTTGGTATAGATTGCAGGGGCAAAAAAAAAACATTACAATCTTTTAATATTACTCCTTCGCCCCTCAAAATACATAAATAAACATTAAAAAGCAACCGCAAAAGAAATCCTTTTAAAATATTCAGTGTCAGTGATTTTCCTTGCCTTTTGAAACCCACTTCGCACCTTCTGCCACTTAGCGCTCTGTGCCGCTGAGAATTTTCTTCATTCTTTTTACCCCGTATAAAATTTACATATTTCATTCTTATATTTATTTGTCTACAGAGTCGAGATTACAAGTATGTAAATTTAGCAATGCGGCGCATTGGGATAACAGGCTGTTTTATAATCTTTTGAAAATATTTCACCAGGATTTTTGTTTATTATGAAAAGTGTTTATTATTTGTATAAGTGCGTTGAGGTATATATGGATTGTATGTCAATTATTATACACTATAATTGATTTATTATTGCCGCCACAGCCTCTCTAATAAATAAACTAATAGAGAGTCTGTGCTATAGCTTTCATAAAAATGAAGTGTCTAAAATTGAGAACGTAATGCTTGGATTGAACCTGTGACGAGAATACATACATAGCTACACAACGGGCTATAAATGTCCTCTGCAGGACATAGGCGTCTCCTGTACATGTACCTACCCTGGTTTGCCATAAGCGTCATAATAAGCGTATATAGAAATAAGTTATGAGATAGATTTAGATGCGTAAGTACACGTAACAAATGTAAACTCTTCTCTAATAAGTTTTGGGTGATAATGGATTGAATAAAAATAAAATATATTAAATAATTCCCAATACAAGGGTAAACAGGGGTCTAGTCTAGACAATAAGTCCCTTTGACCCACCTTCCACTGAAGATTTTTTCGGGACAACGTGACAGGTGGTGAGCCTATCGCCGACTTTATGTCCAAACCAACGATGTAAATCGTATATAAGTTTTTGAAAAACCCATTCGTACGAGCCTGCCACCTGGGGATCGAACTTGGGCCTCTTGATTCGAAATTCCGATCACCCAACCACGCGGCTATCGTGACTTTATATAATGGATTGAAATAATTTAAATTATCCTGTTAAATAACATAGGATCCTGTTAATTATAATACGATACTGTTAATTATAATACGAAGTAAGAGATTTTTTTATAAAGAAACCATAGACCCTTATGCATTTTATAAGTCCTTTTTTGATAACAAACTGCAATAAGGATTAGAACACTATAGACAATAAATTATTATTTTCTTCAAACTATTAAAGAGGTATTAAATTGTTGCCCAAATGTCGAATTGACAGGAAACGGTAGTCGATACGATTCCTGATCGGAATATATTATAATACCGATGTCTCCATCGCCGTCAATGTCACCATACATTACTTACCAAAGTTGGTCAGGAATAGTAAGTAAATTTCATGTTTTTGCTTAAGCTGTGTCTTCTTTGCGCGAATGTACCGAATGCTCTATCTGATTTTTATTTTACGAATTTAAAGTAATAAAAAAATATTATTTCAAAAGTGTAACTGGATATCCTACTAGATTATTGGAAG
This sequence comes from Sericinus montela, assembly GCA_029286605.1. NCBI lineage: Eukaryota > Metazoa > Arthropoda > Insecta > Lepidoptera > Papilionidae > Sericinus > Sericinus montela. The sequence goes on along the minus strand of JAGSMR010000019.1, from coordinate 9,949,154 downwards.
ACTACATTGTTTTTTTTTATTCATATTGGAATAATTTTTTTAATTTTAAATGGTTTTTTTTTAATTTGTGACTTTATAATGTAACATTATCTGTGTTTGAACAACTTTCCTCGGTTACAAATCTTAGGTAAACATTTTTTTCGTCAGCTGCTAAATTAACTAGAGCGCCATTTCAGCTTTCAGTCGTGGTTCAATAAAAAACACGGAAAAGTAGATAAAGTTTACTTATTTATCTTGTAATGTATCCAAACTTGCTGCTGAAATTCAGTTTTTGTCGACGAGCTAGGTGCCGTCTTTAGGTACATCTTTTCAAGGTGTTTTACTTACTCGCAATTAACAAATTGGCGTTGCTAGGTTAGCTAAAGAAATATAGTATTTGAAAATACGCTCAAAGTATTCGAAATTTACAAGCAAAAAAGATAACTCCTTGTAAATTTTCACCTTTCCTGATCGTACATTTATGTTTTGAAGAAAATAATCTCTCAGATTGTTAAGTTCGAAAGATTTTTTATCACTTTCAACATACATTTTTTTTTTCAACAAACATAAAACCACTAAAAATCGAATCACACAAAAAAGTGATAAACTAAATCGAACAATATGCACACTGAAACTGTACCTTAACTAATAACCAAACAAGTCCCTTTCTGCATTTTAATTCGTCATTAAATTATGCCATCACCTCTCTCTCATTTTAAATACCTACAAGTACGTATAGTTTCATTAAAACGAAGCATGCAAAAATTAAACGCCTCATTTATGAGACTGCATTTTGGAATAAATAACTAACTAATTTTAGTCCATTAGGTAATAAATAATACATACATTATATATCGATAACATCACATACATTGCTCTGATCCCAAATTTTATGGAATCGAAAACAACGAAGATACCACAAACACCCAGACGAGAAAATGCAGAAAAAGTATTTTCTACATTGATCCGACCGGGAATTGTACCCGGGTATTCAAAACTGGGAACACCATGATAACCGGTGTATACCTGTTTTGTATACCGGTTGCCGGATAATGATAATGAAAGAAGCGACAGAGATATGCTAATATCGTGACAATCTGCAATGTGTTTTACGTGGCTACCCTGTTATGAATTATGCGTGAAGCTATAGTAAACTGAAATCCGTTTTTGAAACCGGTTTATATGTGACGAAGTTATATATAAATTTCTTCACGCATTTCCAATACAGGGGTAGACAGAGGTCTAGTCTAGACAATTAAGACAACGTGACAGGTGGTGAGCCCGTCGCCGTCTTTATTTCCAAACCAATGATGTAATTCGTACATAAGTTTCTGAAAAACTCACCCACCACCCAGCCACTCGGTTATCGTGACTTTAAACGGAATAATATATGAGGTAACAGAAATAAAAAAGACACAAGCGGATTGAGAACTTAAAGTTTTTCTTGGATTCGGTTAAAAATTTCAAAGGAAAAATATCTGATTTGAGGTCTAAAGTTGTTGTCAGGGGTCAGTTTAGTTCCCTGGCCCGGGTTGCAATATGCGTCAGGACCACGACGTTGCAGAGTACCGAGGTGGAGGCATCTTCTGACGGAAATATTTATATATACGAACGTTACCGACTCTACAGAAGACGAGAGAAGAAGTAGATGCGATAGTGGGACACAAAGTAACAACATGTAAGGCTGTTATAATAATTTTATATTTATAATAAAACACTACCTTAATACAATACAATATAAAATGGACTTAAATTTAGAGAAAGAAACAAATGTACAATCGTCAAATCGCCCCAGTACAACCCTTAAGGGCCCGCAAGTTCGCTTTAAAACCCCCGCAGATAATAAAAACGCTTGTCTAAAGTCTTAGTACCATAGACAATAAGAGGGGCCTATAAAGAATGCAACCATTGAATTTGAAACCTCGTTCGCTGTTTGTTCTATACGTTTTTAATATAAGAAGGGCAGATTTTAAAGCTTTTCGTAAACTGGCGTTGGATTTAGACAATACTGTGAGAGGCAAATGGCGCGCGACGGGGAACTTTAAATCGTCATTACACGGGTTAGAGCGTTTTTATATCTGGAAATGTAAGGTGCTTAGTTTAACATATTTTTCGCGGTACGGGCTTCTGTATACAGGTTGATTTTCTTTAAATAATATTAATTTTAAGCTTAAGAATTCGCCATGCTGTTTCTTCTCTGCTTATTTATGACTACCGAAAGGGGATGGGATAATAATTTGGCAAAAATATCAAAATATAAACTTCATTTCTTTGCATAGATATCGTGAGAGGCAACTAAGGGAAAAGTTTTGAAACGACGAATGACTATCTCGAATGTAATCAGACCGAAATTAAGCAGACAGGTAACCGGCAGCACCGTTTGGGCTGCGAAGTGTTTGGTACTGCGGTTGTGAAACCGCCTAGCGGTGGCGATTACGGCAAACCCTCCTGTAAGGAAGGTTTGCCATAATCGCCACCGCTCCTATATGCAGTGGACCTGTGCAGACTTTTAAGTATAATAAAAATAATAAATAAATAAATATCTTAACTCCTTTCCCAATACACGGGTAGACAGAGGTCTAGACAAATAAGTCCTTTCAACCCACCTTCCACCGAAGACATTTTTAGTACAACGTGACAGTTGATGACATAAACCGTAAATTAGTTTTTGAAAAACCCTTTAGTACGAGCCTTCGGGATAGAACTCGGGTCTCTTGACTCGAATTCCGATCACCCAACCACTCTGCTATCGTATCTACTACCGTTAAGTAAGTTAATAAATAGATATAATTTTTGGTAATTTTATACAGCCTGTTTGTTGAATAAATTTTGTGTACAAGGACAAAACGAGGAACAGATAATAACAACAATAAAGCAAGCAATCCTTTTCCCTCGCAGTGTCGGAGTTGGTACAGGGTGTTCCCAAGAGTGTTCGTGAATTACACACCTGGCTGCTCCCGCTTTTATTTATGGCGAACGTTGACGAGCTTCATTGAAGCTCTCATTGGTAATTTTATCCATGGTAGTCGAGTAGTTGAGTGATCGGATTAGAGTCAGGAGATGTGAGTTCGAACTCCAAAAGGAAGGCATGTGAGCTTTTTGAAATGTATATACGGTTTGTATTGTTGCTTTACATGGCGATAGTTTCACCATCTGCCACATTATCCCAAATACACTCCAATGTGAAGGTGAGGTATGGTGAAGGAAATAAAGCATAGAGGTCTTTGACAGGAGAACTGTATTATAAAATGATTGAAGATAAGAAATTCAATCAAAAACAATTACAATAATTAGGGTACCTACAGAGTTTCTTTCGTCAGTTTCTTCTTCATCAGATGAACTTTATTACGAAACTATAAAAGATTTTATTTAATTAAATACTTCTTCTAAAGGTTTGACCGTGGACGAATGGCATACACAGGTTTTCATGGTGTCGTCAGCTTTGAAGTCCCGGGTTCGTTTACCCAGCCGAATCCAAGTAGAAAACACTTTTTCTTTATTTTCTCGGGTTCGTTTGTTGGTCTCAGTGATTCATAAAGTTACTTACCTTCTTCTGATTCCATAAAGTTACTTACTTTGATCATGGTATATAATGTTGTCACTATCTCCGTATGTATTTGTTTATGGGGATACCATATCCTTCCTTTAGGTTCAATTATTTATGGGGATACCATGTCCTTCCGCGGGGTTCAAGCTACTTCCATACAAAATATCACCAAAATCTGTTTATAAATTTAACAACAGACATAAAGAGTTTATTTCGCATTTATAATGTGTATTATAGTGTGTAGTATGTGGTGGATGTAGTCTTTAAATATGCTATAAAGAACTTTTTTCGTCTAAAGCGTATCAAATCAGACCTCATTATAATAATTCTTTACAGCGCAATTTTTACTAGGGGAAGCGCAAGAAAACATTAGTTTAAATTTCGAAATGACAGCTTCGTAGAAAATATGTTAAACGCTTAAGTGGTGGATAAAAATTTGATTTATAAGTAATTTATTTACTTAAGGAAGTGCTTCGTGCGCCATATATCGATTATAAATTATACCGCTTCTTTTAAAAATATGTATGAGGTCTTATCACAGAATATTTATAGTAAAACACGATAACTGTGTGGTTTCGTTTGGTTGAATCATTTAATTTGAATTAGGAGAGTCATAAATATTATTGAGTTTTTCGAAACTTATGAATTATTTGTATTTTTGACTTGAATTCTAATTAAGTGGCAGGCTCATCATCTGTCATGTTGTCCCAAAATAAGTTCCGATAAAATGAAGTACGAAAAGGAAAACTGCCTAGATTTCTAACCATGCCAGTATTAGAAATACGTGAAATTATAAAAATTATTTAATTTAATAAAACAACGAAATATTTCAATAGTGTATGATTACAATGTTTTTAATTAACATAGTATATTGACTCGAGTTATCGAATTATTTTCAAATTCCCAATGTTTTAGTTATCTGTGTAAAAAAAAACTTTCTTCAAGTCAAGAAAGTTATTTAATCTGTGTCCTAGTACTGCGTAATCCAGCATTCACCTCGGCAGGTATTCAAACTCTGTACGCCTCGTATTTACATATAAATTGCGCCTTGCCAAACTCTATCTCGCTACTTGGCACAATGACATCCACCTCCGCCTTACAAATTAGGCGCGACTGTTAGAATGTTGCTATGAATAGCTGGATTTATACTATATTTCAAAATAATAAGGTTATTTGTCCTTCATCATAAACTTTAATTTAAAATATAATCTGTGTATAATATTTAATCTATTATCAATACTCTATACTAATATGTTTTATTAGTATAGAATATATAAAAGAGAACAGGACTGTTACATTCACATATTACTATATGTTAATTTAAATCTATCGAATTGTCTTAACGACTAAACCGCTTAACTGATTTTAAATTACATTTGGTACAGAGGTAGCGTAAGCTTTGAGAAAAGGAGCCAGAAGAAAATTATTAATTGCGGACAACATACATACATACATATCATCACGCCTCTTTCCCGTAGAGGTAGGCAGAGACCACTTCTTTTCACTTGCTACGATCCTTACATACTTGTTTCGCTTCGTCCACTTTCATTATTCCCTTCATACATTCTCTTCGATTCAGGGTACTCTTGACCTGGCCTTTTTCCGCACGTCCCTGATTTGGTCTTGAAACGTCCGCCTAGGTCTTCCCCTTCCTACACTTCCATTCAAACTCGCCTTATATGCTTTTTTCGTCAATCGTTCTTCATTCATTCTCTCGACATGGCCAAACCATCTCAGCATACCTTTCTCAATTTTAGTCACTACATCTTCTTTCAGACCACAACGTTTCCTTATTTCACCATTCCTTATCCTGTCGCTCAGTTTAACTCCTAACATACTTCTTAATGCTCTCATTTCAACTGCATTTACTCTGCTTTCATGTTTCTTCTGCCATACCCAACTTTCACTTCCGTACATGAGTGTCGGAACCAAAACTCCCCTATGCACAGCCAAACGAGCCTTGTTAGACACCATCCGACTGCTCATAAAGGAGTGCAAAGCTCCATTCAACATGTTTCCTGCATTCACTCTTCTTTCAATATCACTCTCACACTTTCCATCTCTTGTGAACTTTGAACCCAGATACACAAACTCATTCACCTGTTCAATTTGTTCATCTCCAATCACTATATTGCAGTCTGTCATGACCTCATCTCTTTCAAACACCATTACTTTCGTCTTCTTTACATTCATCTTCATCCCCTTTCTAACAAAAGCTTCACTCATAGCAGTTACCATCTCCTGCAACTCCTCGGCTGAAGACGCTGCGGACAACAGTTATTAATTTATAAATTTTAAATAAATTGGTCTTTAAGATGGCTTAGTTGGTGGTGACACTGCCTTCGAATCTGGTATTGTGGGGTCAGGATGTTTCATATATCACGCCGTTAGTTAAGAAATCATTAACTTCCCATACAAACTTTCATCGCTTTTCCATACCTTTAAGAGATGATTTCCTAGATAAAAACTATCCTATGTCTTCCCAGAGTACCATGGTTTTAAACTGACTCGATACTAAAATTTTATCTAAATCGCTTCGAAACAGAAAAACACGCTTACTTTCGCATTTATGATTTTAGTATGAACAATTATTTGGCAATACATACATTAACATATAATACATGCAATATACATATAAAAACTAATTTGGGATAGTTTGTAATGTGTAATTAAAAAAATATTATATTATTCTATTATAAATATCTTTGCAGTGTTTTCACGGCCGTACAACTACAGCCACCATAAATAATTAATAAGCAAATAGGTTGATAGGGACATCATCACATACATTTATCTGAATGAAAATAAATACCTAAAGCTCTTTCAGTACGGATTCAGAAACAACAAAGACACCGCAGAGCCTAGACAATATAGAAAAAGTGTTGACTGATTCTCCTATCTAGTCCACAGAGATCATCGATGTAACATAAATGTCAAAAAACACTGAAATAATCCACGGAATGTCGGTTCTGCTCTCTTACGGAGAAATGTCTCTTCCTATCACGTAAACGTGGCCTTGCATAAGTAAATATTGCATGTACAACGTTACAGGTACCGTGCCAGGACGGATCGCGTTAAAATTCCTACCGCGACGGTGGCTGCTTGAAGTTTCGCCGACACCAGATAATCCATCTAAAGTCTAGTAGATTAGGGTTGCTATGAAACACGTATACTTCTATATAGTAATGTTGAATATTTGTAATAATGTTAGTACTTTTCGAACAGAATAAAAATGTGAACTTAGTAGTTTGAAAGAAAGAAAAATAAGTTCATTCTTTTATTATCTACACGCATTTCCCAATACAGTTGTCGGATGTCGAAGCAGTCGAACGAAATTGGCATTTTCACTCATTTCATTAAAGCTTATTTGTGACAACGTGACAGGTGGTGAGAATTTTACTGTACTAGGGTCCAAGCCAGTGATAAATCATAGATAAGTTATGTAATAACTCATTGGTACGAGCCTTCTTCCAGTCAGGACCGTTCTTTGAAGTAAACTTTTGGCTAGGAAATGACTTCTGATAAGTTCTACAGACGAAGAATAAATAAATACAATTATAAATATTATTTTGACACTGGTTTTCAAGATGTCCCCAGCTCTGAGGTCCTGGGTTCGATTCCCGGTCGGTCCCGGTCAATGTAGAAAAACTTTTTCTACATTTTCTCATGTCTAGGTGTTTGTAGTACCTTCGTTGTTTCTGATTCCAAATAACAACTGCTTAAGCTGCTTACTTTGGGATCAGAGCAATGTATGTGATGTTGTCCCTATTTATGTATTTATTTAAATAATATAATAAACAATTGCCACCCCATCAGATAGTTCTAATACATCAAAGATTTATAGATTATAAACATTTTTTAAAAGAAAAGCTTAAGATAAAACTGTGCTACTTAATTCATAGTCTATTAACCCTTGATTCCCGATCTCACCCTGTCCGGCTCACCCTAACGTCTGGATATCGACAGGGTTAATATTGTTGGCAGTGACAGACGTACGAACGAATTGTTCGAGGGGGATTTATGGGATATTTGTTAAGGGAAACTAATGTTTCTTGTGCACTTATGTATACTTTTACATGTAACACGTTTTTTTAGTAACCATCTGGGAGTCAGATTTACATCACGTCGCAGGTTCCTTTTTATAAAATAAAAATAAATGTCTTCACGCAATTCCCAATACAGGGGTTTCTACCCCAGGGGGTTCTACCTAAAAGGTCTAGTCTAGACAATTAAGTCTCTTCGACCCACCTTCCACCGAAGATATTTTCGGGACAACGTGACAGGTGGTGAGCCCGTCGCCGTCTTTATGTCCAAACTAACGACATAATTCGTACGTAAGTTTAAAAAAAAACCATAGGTACGAGTCTGCCACCTGGGAATCGAACTCGGGTCTCTTGTCACGAAATTACGACCACCCAACCACTCTGCAATCGTGACTTATTCCTTTATTTATCTTTTTCCCTTTTTATCTCTTTTTATATATTTAGCTAGCTTAACCCTCGCTTCGGCGTGTCAGTCTGTTATTAGTTAATATTGAATTAAATAAAATATATTCTGCGGAACATTCATTCATCGTGAAAATTAGTTATTTAAATACAATTCCTACTTAATAAACTTAGTTATTTATGGGATAAATCTGTACATTGATGTGCATACTCGAAAACCAAATAATAATAATGGTAATCTGTGTAAATAGTAACAGACAGACGAATATATTATTCTCACCTTTAGTGGCTTGGAAGTCGCTATACCAGAATCCTCGTATTAAACACTACTGCCAGCCACTGGTCTGATTAATTATGTAATGGTATTTGTCTGTGGCGACATCTATGTTACCAAATTGGAAGCTCGCTAGTGGCGAATTCAGGAAACGATCACCCGACCTGGCGGGTAGCTACTCTTTTCCTGTCCATCGTCCGCTACATGTCGAAATGGTTAATCCGCCAACTGCGAGTAGCCATTGCAATTTTTAAGGTTACGATACCTTAGAGGTCTCTTACGATATCCACGAATAGTAAGGAGTAGTAAATTCTTACGGTTCCTAACTATATGGCTATTAATTTTTAAAAAAATGTAAGTGATTTCGAAAGAAAAAATCTGCTTTGCTTTCTACTGAATATATCCAAACAAAATTCCAAACCCTTCAAGTTTAACTTATTTTTATGGTCTCAAGAAGGTAAAAGTATTTATTTCAAGGTCCGTTTGCTGGTAACCCTTCCGTAGCTAATGGTACCTACCCGTTCTACAAGAATTAAAAGTGTAATTCGTATGTATTAGATTAGAGGGTTAACATTTTATTGTTTGTTGGGATGCAAATAGGCTATATTTCGCCTTATAATCCTATTTAAATTAACTCTGAATAACCCATAATTTCAGCAAAATTATTTGTTTTACAAAAAATGTATATTATTTCACTAAACTCGTTTTTAAATTTATTATAAAACTTGTTTAATGCAAGATTTAGTCCTCTTACTTAAGGAGGATTATCTGTTCATCTATACATATAAATAAAATTGGAGTGTCTGTTTGTAATATTGAAATAACCGTTTTTTACTACATGTATATAAATATATACGGTACATACACCAAATTGAATTTTTTACAATTTTTGTCTGTCTGTTTGTTCCAGCTACTCTCTGAAACGGCTGGATCGATTTTAACAGGACTCACTGACAGATAGCCAATGTTATAAGGAGTAACATGGGCTCCTTTTTTTTAGAAACATAACTAGGGTTCCGCGTTAAGTGTTAAACTGCGAGCAAAGCCGCGGGGACAGCTAGTTATTAATACGCTTGGCGTATAATAAATATATTATATTTAGAAATCTCAATATCGGACACCTTATATATACGCCACTACATAGACACTACACTCGACACCAGGTATTATACGCCATTACAAATAATAACGCGACTGTTTTCGCCTCTGACCAACCTGCCAAGAGCCACTAAGGCACCACACACACCCAGACCGGAGAAAATGTAGGAAAGTGATTTTTCTACATAGACCCGTTCGGGAACGAACCTGGGACCTCAGAGATTGCGACACCTTTAAATCTGATGTTCACGCCACTCGTCTTCGGAGGCCGTCAATCACAATTCTATAATAATCTGCAGTGTGTTAATCATAAAAAAAAATATACTAGCTAAATTAGTAGTTAGTCGTGCCAAATTAGTCTTACGCTGTAAATATAATTCTCCGTTACAGAACACAGGCTTCCACACAACAATCGGGCTACCCTTGCCAAGTGGATTACTGAATAAATTGGAATTTTAATAAATATTAAAAGAATTTTGATCTTAAGTGTTTATGTTTTTTTTTTAATTTTTAGGTGATCTATTTTCAAAACGTAAATACATACTAGTTAATCTTATTATTTATAAACATCACACAAAGCTACCTTTTAAAAGCGTGAGAAGTGTTCTGCTTTCCTCAAAGTATGCTACAGTATATTAATATTAATAATATACTGTATATTATATTTTTTAGCGTACTTGGAGGAGAATACTCTATGCTAATAACAATAATTCATCAATAAAAAAATGGTTAATTATGTATCTAAAAAATATTTATTAAAAAAATTTTACTTAACCAGTTCTCTTGGGCATAGTATCTGAAACAAGTTACATTTGATTTGTTAATAAAAGTTTTATTATACACATAATTTTATTACATTCAGAAGAATTGTAATTTAGAGGCGGTTAGCAAAGTTACAATACTAAGGTTACAGCTACTTCTAGCGCCATCTTGCAATGAATCGCGGAACTTAAATGTAACTTTCCTAATTTTTAGTACAACTTTGTCACATTAGGTGGCGCTACTTGTTGCGAATAAAAGGTTTAAAATATAAAATATGTATTAATATCTTATATCTATAGATTTATTTCCTTAAATATTGTAATAAAAAAATATATTTATCATAAAGTAAAGAAAAAAAACATAATTATTAAATCAATAACGATTTAATAATTATGTTTTTTTTCTTTACTTTATGATAAATATATTTTTTATTACAATATTTAAGGAAATAAATCTTTAGATATAAGATAATAGATAGAATATGAAGGTTAAAATGAATCAAATGAATCGTGTTGAGATCCACAAAAATGGTAAAACTGTATGCTGACATCAAACTTTTGCAGACAGATTTTTTTGATATGACTGCACGGGAGGATAATGTAGTTCGAGTGTATGTATGTAGTTGTACATAACAATATTTCCTTACAATGCTATGCCACCTAAATGGCTGTGTAGATTTCGGTATAATTATGTGATTTTGTTAGATTGTTGGGGACAGTTTATATTATATATAAATTATTTTTAGTGTTGTTAAAACGCCCTATTGTCGATATTGTTCGGGCCCGAAATAACTAAATTACTCGTGAGCATCAAAATCTAGAGTAAGAAATAATTTCCCTACTGTAAATTAAATAATATTCCTTATGGGAATGGAACCCCGAAACATCAGCATTTCAACCGTGCATCTTTTTTACGATCGTTATCGAACAAGGTTTCTAAGCTGTAACGACCAATAACCATGGTGTGTTCTATAATTACAACATATGTTCTATTTATTAAAAAAAACATTAAATATAATATAAAACAACACTAAATTCCAAAAGTGTATGTTGTATGGCTCAAAACATATATAATAATAAATTACTACAAAGTTGGAGACTTGTCTAGCGGGTTACTTCAAAATAAGCTGAAAAAACTCCTAACTGAGAAATGTTACTATTCTACTGACGATTTCCTTAGAGATAATATACCTTTGTAATATAAATGTATAAATTTTAATTGATATTTCTTGACATTTGTTATTTAATTATTAGTATTATTGACAATTATTATAATTTACATGTTCAACTAAATATTATGTTTATATATATTTAAAATTTTCTATTAAAATTTATTACAATTTTTTTATATTGTAATTAAACCTTTGCATGCAATAAGGCAGAATGTATAAGGCTATATTTTATAAAATATTAAGAACTAATCTTACCTACATTCTGTCACATAAATGATTGATAAATATCATCCCATACCTAATACAGGGGTAGACAGAGGTCTAGTCAAGTAAGTCCTTTCGCATTTCGCTAATCGTATTAAGTCATGTCGAGTGTTCGGATTATTGGAATTCGAGCTAAGAGACCCGAATTCGATCCCCAAGTGGCAGCATCGAACCAATGGGTTTTTCAAAAACTTATTTACGAATTATATCGCCGGCTTGGACATAAAGACAGCGACGGACTCACCACCTTACACGTTATCCCGAAATTATCTTCGGTGGAAGGTTGGTCAAAGGGACTTAATTGTCTAGAGAGGTCTACTCCTGTATTGGGAAATGCGTGAAGAAATTTTTTATTTTAGTGTTTTGGTTAGTAAAAGAACTCTTTTTCACGAAATTAAACCACAAATAAGAGTAAGGGCCTCCGGATAGGTCACTCACCGTATGAAACGCAGAAGCTCAAGGCGCGACTACTTTCAGCCTTCTGCAATGCTTGATCGTGCCCGGTTGAGTCGGCACATAAATACATAGCAGAAGCTGCAACTTGGCTCTTTTACTACTAACAGTCTTGTGCCACCTGCATTAATCTGATCCCGCTATTGACACTCAAACTTGTGGGACCAACTCAAGAACCATTCACCTCCTCTGTCAAAGGTCTACGAGCTATGTGGCCGGTCCATCGCCACTGCGGCGTATGTTTCAAACAGCTACGTTAGTTATTCTAGTTCTGATTTCTGCTGCATTTTATTTCGGAGTCTATCACGCAAAGAAATACCGAGTACAGCCCTTTCCACAGCTCGCTGAGCAACTTTGGGCTCCCTAATTCGTCGTGCAGTGTGTTCTACAGGTCTCAGTTAATTCACTATCACTGGCTACATGAACATGTAATGGTAATGTTCTTTCAGTTGCAACTAAAGAAATTGGTAAAAGAAGGAAGTAAAATGAAATAGTGATTAAAAATAATTTTTGCATCAGGGACGAAAAAGAAAATCATTCCTCACGCGTCAATCGCGCCATTTCCCGCTAAAATAATTCAACGCAAATCCGATCACATCAAACAAACATTATGAAATAATAAAGAGGGCGCATCTTAATCTCATTATATTATAATGACTTGGAATAACTTACAGATGTTTTGCCAATCAGATTCTCCTGTCGAAATCCCCAATTTTTCATCACGGGAAATTACATTATCGAAAATTTGCATTGCCGCTGGCGCCATCTATGAGCCAGTATCGAAGTTAGCGACCATTTTCTTATCATAGAATTAAGATGTAAAAATGATTCTTTTACCAATATCGGAAGGTTCAAAATGAACTGCAAGTTAATTTTCTTAAAGGCATACCGAAATTGTCAAAAAAGCATATTGTATGTTTGCGTACAAACTAAAAATTACCGCTAACGTAATACTTACTACGTAGGAAATAAAGATGAAAATGGAATTTCGCGAACCGTATATGGCACACTGTGTATGATTAGAGGGCACCTTACCGTTCCACTCCCTTACCAAAAACAGTATGAATAATAATGTGATTTGCATAATATGGAGAACCGATCTAACAAGGATATTTACTTTGATGAGAGCTTCGAAAATATTCGATTTGCCGAAGCTGTCGGATATTAGTTTCAACAGATTTTATTGCGAACAAATTTAATTAATTAAATAAATAAATAAATATCCTCACGCAATTCCCAATACAGGGGTAGACAGAGGTCTAGTCTAGACAGTTAAATCCCTTCCAACGAAGATATTTTCGGGACAATGTGATAGCTTGTGAGCCCGTCGCCATCATTATGTCCAAGCCAACGATATAATTTGTACAAAGTTTTTGAAAAACCCATTGATACGAGCCTGCCAACTGTGGATCGAACTCGGGTCCTTTTGTCTCGAAATTCCGACCAGCTACTTGGCTATCGTGACTTTTTGACAAATTTAATTAGATTTTTAAAACACAAACTGTAGTATGTTATATACGAGGTAAGTGACAAGACAGAGCTAGAACAAAAGCCTTTGATGCTGTATGTTTAGGCTACCTCGACTGGGTTGCCATGGTTACCGGGTTACTAGTACCATGGTCTTTTTTGTGCAGTGAGTGAGGTAATCATAAGCTCACGCCCACGGAAGTGGTGATCGGATTGTTGCACACGGAAGGAATTGGGAAAAAGAAGGAGGTATCCCCTTCCCCTTTTCCCAATTACCCGTTTGCCAAGTATTTATTAAAATAACATCTGTCGAAGCTTGACAGGCAAATCTTACGAAAATTATCTGTAGATACCGTCAGTTACAAATAGATAAAAAGAAGAAAGTTAACGTATGCAATAAAAACCATAGGCGCTCAAGTGCATGTATTTATATTAAACTTGTACTCTGCTTACCCCTAAACAAACCATTGTCCGGGTACAGAATTAAATAAATAAACCATCGCTTGACCCCAACTCGAAACAAATAGATAGATATTAGCATATATATGCGGGTAGATCGGCGGCCGGCCGATGGGCGCTGTAAATAAATAATTGTAATTCTTAATAAAACTACCCTCAATGCGGCCGCCGTAACTTGCACGTGGTGGACTAGTGTCTGTATTAGAGGATTCTTTGATTTTGATACTTTTCTTGACTATTTTTTATATTACGGATTGATGGAACGGTCTGTAAAAGTCATTTGCACGACCTGGGCCTCTTTCGTATAACTAATCTCTTATATCTATCCTCCTTTGCCATAATCGCCATGCCTAGCAAGCGTATTGGTGATTGCAATACTATGAATCTTGCACCATAGATGCTTCTATCCGTGAACAGTCTGTTGAATTTTATCCTTAGTAATTTTCTGATGGCTATCTCTCTATTTGGTGGGAGCCAATTGTAACATCAGCGTCTCCATTATTCGCCTACGATACCCACGAAAAGAAATGGGTGGTGTATTCTAACGCCATTACCACACGGCAGCAAAGATATATTTACAAATTCTAACTACCTCACTTAAACCAGACCTAACTTTCAAAGATCAAGTTGTGTCAATCGCTCTACATAAGGAGATAGGGCAGTCAGTATCGGTGGTCCGTAATGACCGGACACTTTACATAATTTGCCGATCATCTGACCCCCAGATCGACTTAGCTTTATGTTACGCATGCTACAATATTGCACTCACCTTACTTATTCTGACCCCTGGAAATAAATTCAGCCGGAAATGAGACTAAAAATGTTATATTAAAATAAAAAAATTTCGATGTTTTTTTATTATTCTAAATTACAAACCAAATATTACTCTAAAACTTTTTCATTTATTGTAATCTATTTTAATCAGTTGGTGTAATCCATTTTTGACCTTACTATTTTTCAAAGTATAATTTTACTTTGTAAGATTTTGTAAGACAAAAAAGTTTATGCGATGAAACGATCTAAAGTTATTAAAACCATGTAATTAATTTTTAAATCTTTGTTATTGTCTATGATGAACATTAAATCCAATGTCGATAACTGGTTTCTATGGAACGTACGAAAAAAACTGTACCATAATATTCATAAAATGCGAAGAAAACGAAGTAAAGAGGTAAAAACGCTATTATTCTGGGTAACGCACGACGGGGGCCGTCAATCAGCGTCACAAACATAATGCGGTTTTCCTGCGCACACGCATGAAAGCCGGATCCCGATGAATGCAAAGAAAAAAATCTTTATTTGTGGACGTCAAGTTAGCAAAACTAGTCCTATTACTGTCTCTAAGACGTTGTCTATCTACGAACACCTAATCGCTAGCAGCCGGTGATAATAAGCCTGTTTTACCAAGTTTAGACGACTGTACAGGAGACTGAGAAATATTTGTTTTGATAGGTAAAGGAACAAGCAGTTCAAGTGGTGGCAAAATGATTGTCGACTCATGCACATCCAATGTACCATTTGGTAAAGGAAAAGGAAATTTTGGTAAAGGAATTAAAGGGTGGCATATTCTTTCTCTGGATCGTCTGGGTACCACACTTACCTGTTTTTGATGTCAAATAGCAGTGTAGCACCAGTTATGTTCCGGATTGAAGGGCTTAGAGAGACTATGTTATTTTGAATGATGTATTGAATGTTTGTATTGAATTACTATTTGCAAAATAAATATGTTTTGAAAAAAAAGGAAATAGGGAACGGGAGAGGAAAAATGTGAGGGGGCACTCACAAAACCTCAAAGCATTCACAAAGTACTTACGAAATCGCACCCAAAAATATAGATCTTTACCGTATTATCTGTTCATCGTAATTTACAATTCGTAGTATATACCGCACATTTTGATAACTCAATAAAAATTAAAAAAAAAAAACGAAATATCTTCACGCAATTCCCAATACGCGGTAGACAGAGGTACCTGCTACCTGGGAATCGAACTCGGGTCTCTTGACTGGAAATTCCGACCACCCAACCTTATAACTTATAACTCAATCAGCAAATTAAACCAATGTACATACTCAAAGCGATATACGAGTAGTCTATACAAAAAGTTGTACACCTTGTCTCTTTTGGTCGTCTGAATTTGCTCTATTCTCTTTTATTTATTATTAATTATTTAAGTTCCATTATGAATTTATTTCTGTTGAAGAATTGTATATTCAGGATACTTACTAGCTGAGAAAGATGTCATTGAGTCTTCCGGTGTGATATGCCAAGTATCCTTATCTGAACCAAGTATCCATGCTGCGTATTGGGTATGGTATACGTTTAAAGGGTGGGTAAGGGAGGAGGTATAGTGCTATTTTCAATGTTTAATTTTGGCCGAAAAACTTTCAATGACATGGGAAAAATATTCGTAAAATCATTACGGAGGCATCATAGATGTATAATGGCATATAGGAGTCCACTAATGGACATATGCCTCTCCCATTTCGGAGGATTTGCCGTAATCGCCACCCTGGGCAAGCGGATTGCCGGTCGCTGAAGCAGACGTCTCGCACCCCTGACGCTGCTGCCTTTCATCGGTCAGATAAATTTTTTGGGGATGGGACATGGTTACGCGAATTCTATACGGTCAGTAAAAGTTTCCTTTCCCTTTTTAAAGGTCCAGAAAAATTCCAAAACAGTTTGTCAGTTGGATTTCCCATCATAATCATATACGCAATCATATAAATGTTATTATATTTCTACTTAAATAAAAAGAAATGTAATTAATCAATTCGGGTTAAGGCACTAATACTTCGCAAGTCCATAACGCACTGGGAAGTCTATCGAAGGACGTTCGAACCACATTTTATCGCCTCACTTCACCATTTATGGCCCATGTTCCTCGCCTAACAAACGTTTATCGGAACGGCCTCGTGGAATTTTATGAGACATAACCGTCCACTACCGGCTATCTGATGCATTTTTAGATGATACGATTTGGGGTTAAGACAATCGTGCCGAGAGATGCCGAAAGTTACAGAATGAAGCGGTTTGGGATACCAAGGAATTGGTTTCGGATTGGATCAGAGTATTCAATGTGATGTTGTCCCTATCTATGTATATTTCTTCTTAGACTTTCAGTATATTCACCGTGTAGTTTCTTCTGAATTCTATGACTTCCCCTAAAATTCAATCGCTTAAAACCCTTTTTCTATACTATAATTTATTAAATGTAGTTTCACTATTGACGACCTCGATGAAGGAGTGGCATTCACGCCGGTTTTAAAGGTGTCGCTATCTCTGTGATCCCGGGTTCGATTCACGGGCAATGTAGAAAAACAAGTTATTTCTACATTTTCTCAGGTCTGAGAATTTGCGGCACCTCCGTTGTTTCCAATTCCATAATAAATATAATACACAAAAAGTGTATTTAGCTGCTTACTTTGAGATCAGAGCGGTGTATGTGATGTTATCCCTATGTTATGTATAATATTTATTTATTTATTAACTATCGTACGTAATTATTCGCATTTGCTTTATATTTTAGTTTCTAGTCACAAGTTTATCACTCGGATCGCAACAACAAAAGCAATCTACCGGGGACAAGCAGTTCAAAGGATTAGGAGAAATGTTATCCTCGTTTTTTCTGCAATTTGACGACATTACGGTGCCGGAGTCAGTACTTTGCACACTGAGTAGGTGGTTTGGGATCAATGCGATAGATTCCAAAAGAATTCGTCTATTTCAATTGCCTTAGACGTAGCTCAAGTATTTTTTTATTATTGTTTTGCAATGTTATTCTATATATCTTTTTACTAGCAAGTTGTCAAGTGATTTCTTAATCGTAATAAATAAAAAAAATGTTATTCTACATTTTCTCAGGTCTGAGAATTTGCGGCACCTCCGTTGTTTCCAATTCCATAATAAATATAATACACAAAAGTGTATTTAGCTGCTTACTTTGAGATCAGAGCGGTGTATGTGATGTTATCCCTATGTTATGTATAATATTTATTATTATTAATTATTTAAGTTCAATTATGAATTTATTTCTGTTCAAGAATTGTATATTCAGGATACTTACTAGCTGAGAAAGATGTCATTGAGTCTTCCGGTGTGATATGCCAAGTATCCTTATCTGAACCAAGTATCCACGCTGCGTATTGGGTATGGTATACGTTTAAAGGGTGGGTAAGGGAGGAGGAATAGTGCTATTTTCAATGTTTAATTTTGGCCGAAAAACTTTCAATGACATGGGAAAAATATTCGTAAAATCATTACGGAGGCATCATAGATGTATAATGGCATATAGGAGTCCACTAATGGACATATGCCTCTCCCATTTCGGAGGATTTGCCGTAATCGCCACCCTGGGCAAGCGGATTGCCGGTCGCTGAAGCAGACGTCTCGCACCCCTGACGCTGCTGCCCTTCATCGGTCAGATAAATTTTCTGGGGATGGGACATTGTTACGCGAATTCCATACGGTCAGTAAAAGTTTCCTTTCCCTTATTAAAGGTCCAGAAAAATTCCAAAACAGTTTGTCAGTTGGATTTTTAAATTGCATTCCCATCATAATCATTTACGCAATTATATAAATGTTATTATATTTCTACTTAAATAAAAAGAAATGTAATTAATCAATTCGGGTTAAGGCACTAATACTTCGCAAGTCCATAACGCACTGGGAAGTCTATCGAAGGACGTTCGAACCACATTTTATCGCTTCACTTCACCATTTATGGCCCATGTTCCTCGCCTAACAAACGTTTATCGGAACGGCCTCGTGGAATTTTATGAGACATAACCGTCCACTACCGGCTATCTGATGCATTTTTAGATGATACGATTTGGGGTTAAGACAATCGTGCCGAGAGATGCCGAAAGTCACAGAATGAAGCGGTTTGGGATACCAAGGAATTGGTTTCGGATTGGATCAGAGTATTCAATGTGATGTTGTCCCTATCTACGTATATTTCTTCTTAGACTTTCAGTATATACACCGTGTAGTTTCTTCTGAATTCTATGACTTCCCCTAAAATTCAATCGCTTAAAACCCTTTTTCTATACTATAATTAAATGTAGTTTGACTATTGACGACCTCGATGAAGGAGTGGCATTCACGCCGGTTTTCAAGGTGTCGCTATCTCTGTGATCCCGGGTTCGATTCACGGGCAATGTAGAAAAACAAGTTATTTCTACATTTTCTCAGGTCTGAGAATTTGCGGCACCTCCGTTGTTTCCAATTCCATAATAAATATAATACACAAAAAGTGTATTGCTTACTTTGAGATCAGAGCGGTGTATGTGATGTTATCCCTATGTTATGTATAATATTTATTTATTGTTATTATTTAATGTTTATTAAATTTTTTCACTCTAAAACAATCAATTATTAAATCGTTAAATTATTAAGATATAACATACCCTGATCGCAACATTGGTATGATTTCAGAGCTACCACAAAGAACTGCTTCCTGTATAAGTATAAGTTTATAAGTAGAATGAATAAGAGATTCTATTTATGATCTCCATAAATCGAGATATCGAAGATAGTCGTAAAGTGACCCCGCTCGCGGAAACATTTCAAGGGTCAAGATAAACCGCTTCGCCGCTCCAGTACAGTCGGTGTTCAATTATTTATACAATTTATAAATAATAAATAATGGTTTGGGTATTCATATATAATAAATAAAGCAAAGATATATTTATTAAATTATTACATAGAAGATCACGATAGCCGAGTGGTTAAGTGATCGGAATTCGAGTCAAGAGACCCCAGTTCGATCCTCAGGTTGCAGGCACATAGCAATAGATTTAAAAAAAAACTTATGTACGATTTATATCGTTGGCTTGGACATGAAAACGGCGACAGGTCACCACCGGTCATGTTTTCAAAAGGTCTTCGTTGAAAGGTCGATAGGACTTAATTGTCTAGACTACCTCTGTATTAGGAATTGCGTTAAGATATTTATTTATTATTATTTTACTATTTAAATGACACATATACATATTAAAATAGTGAAAAGAAAATAACACAGCTCTATATATCAATATAGCTACTCTAGCACAAAGTAGAAAAATGTTGTTTTATAGTACATGTAATTGTTATTATTTAATGTTTATTAAATTTTTTTCACTCTAAAACAATCAATTATTAAATCGTTAAATTATTAAGATATAACATACCCTGATCGCAACATTGGTATGATTTCAGAGCTACCACAAAGAACTGCTTCCTGTATAAGTATAAGTTTATAAGTAGAATGAATAAGAGATTCTATTTATGATCTCCATAAATCGAGATATCGAAAGATAGTCGTAAAGTGACCCCCGCTCGCGGAAACATTTCAAGGGTCAAGATAAACCGCTTCGCCGCTCCAGTACAGTCGGTGTTCAATTATTTATACAATTTATAAATAATAAATAATGGTTTGGGTATTCATATATAATAAATAAAGCAAAGATATATTTATTAAATTATTACATAGAAGATCACGATAGCCGAGTGGTTAAGTGATCGGAATTCGAGTCAAGAGACCCCAGTTCGATCCTCAGGTTGCAGGCACATAGCAATAGATTTAAAAAAAAACTTATGTACGATTTATATCGTTGGCTTGGACATGAAAACGGCGACGGGTCACCACCGGTCATGTTTTTCAAAAAAGGTCTTCGTTGAAAGGTCGATAGGACTTAATTGTCTAGACCTCTGTCTACCCTCGTATTGTGAATGGCGTTAAGATGTTTTTTACATATTTTTTTATTTATAAGTACTATTGTATAAGATAATACTAATTCATTATACTACAAATCTCTAATATATTAGGTACATACATACACTTCGACATATGAACCTTGCTATATTAAAATTACAAGGCTGATGGGTGTAGTTAATATTTGAATTATAATCAATATAATGAACAGCCTTCTTCATTTTTAAACATCTTTTAAACTATCCAATTGGATAACACTGTTAACTAAAAATAAGTCACGATAGCCGAGTGGTTGGGTGGTCCGAATTTCGAGTCGAGAGACCCGAGTTCGATCCCTAGGTAGCAGGCTCGTGACAGGAGGCAGGTGACCAATGGGTTTTTCAAAAACTTATGTACGAATTATATCGTTAGTTTGGACATAAAGACGGCGACGGGCTCACCACCTGTCAGGTTGTCCTGAAAATACCTCTCTGTATTGGGAATTGCGTGAAGATATTTATTCATTTATTTTTTTTTAAAACTTCTAACAATTTACAAAAATTATATTTTACAAGCGTATAGCACAGGTTCAGACAGCTATGCTTTCATCCGCATTTCATCAGAGCTTTGGGATAATGTGACAGGTGGTAAGACTGTTGCCTGTTAACTTTGTTATCGTCTAAATAAACATAGAAATCCATCTAAATTTCGAAAAACTCATTGATACTCCCTTCTACGTAGGGTTATTCCGTGTGGTAACGGCGTCAGTATATTGCCACTTCCTTTCTTCCCGTGGGCTTTGAATATCGTTATGGCGACCAACAGATGGCGGGATAACCACGTCCTAAATGTGTCGGATCAAAATAATCAGACTGAAGATGGGCAGCAGCGTCTGAGGTCCGAGTGGTCTGGTACTGCGAACGCCAATCCGCCTGCCAAGCGTAGCGATTGCATACATTGCTCCGACCCCCAATGTAAGATGCTAAAGCACTTGAGGTATGGGAATCGAAAACAACGAAGGCACCACAAACACCCAGACCCGAGAACATGTAGAAAAAGTGGTTTTTCTACATTGACCCGACCTGGAATCAAACCCGGGACCTCGAGATGGCGACACCTTGAAAACCAGTGTTTACGCCACTCGTCTACGGAGGTCGTCATTAAGACAGTGTTCATATCGTCGTACAGAAGCTATCAATATTAATAGGCTCTTTATATGAGTTGCTACGAGTAAATATAATTACATATAAGTTCTTTTTTAAGATATAAATATAACACGATGCGAACACAATTAAAGAGTGAAGCATCCATAATCGATTAATTAAATTGCATCGAAGAATCGAAATCGAACTTGTGTGTATGGACCCATAACGCCTTCGCATTCGAATTTTTTTCGCACGAAATCCGACTGACATTCGAGAACCGTATAACAATATCGGATAATATGGCTTCTTCATTGACGTCCTTTTTCTGTATGATTGCACATTTTACTAAACAACGTCGGGTCGTCACCGACTGCGAATGACATTCCGACATCTTTAATTTAGCATCGATCATTCGAATATGAGTCTTAGAATGGAGTGGGTAAATTTACTTTCAATCTAAATCCAACCCTGAAAGTGGTTGCTACTCGAAATTAAACTTTAGCGCTTAGGAAATAAGTGATTTGTTGAAGTGTAAAATTTCGTGAAACATTTGAAAAAAAAAGCGATCTTTCTCATATAAGAGATTGAGTTCCTTATAATGGGCCGATTGCATTGTTAGGAATGCCCGTATTGAACGCGAGCTGTTATCAGAAAATACCTTTTTGGAGAAAGACGCACACGGATTTCCATTCCGCTTGACGTCTTTCTATGAGTTCCAATCATTGTCACAGTGCTTTGTGATGCATTTATTATCCAGTAAATGTTTTCCAAGTATTTAGGGTCTTTTCCTTTATGCGTTTAGAAGCAGCTCCATGGATAATATATGTTATTAACCTTACGTTTTGAGTACCAAGCTAATGCCGTAATATCATTGCCGCTATGAGTCTCATTGTTCAATTTTATGATTACGAACATATGTAAAAATATCCTCAAGCCATTCCCAATAAAGGGGTAGACAGATATCTTGACCTTTCGACTCACTTTCTATCGGAGCTTATTTTAGGAAAACGTGACAGGTGGTGAGCCTGTCGCCATCTTTATGACAAACCTTACGAAATAAACCGTTCATAAGTTTTGAAACAACTCATTCGTACGAGCCTATCTCCTGGGGATCGAGCTCGGGTCCCTTGGATCGAATTCCGATCACCCTACCTGCTATCGCGATAATTATTTGACTTAAAGGTTAATTTGAAGTTATAATTTAACATCATATTGACATAGGTACATACTAAATTATATAGAAGCACAGTTCGATAGACAGTTAATTTCATCATCAGTCAGTTAGATCAGTCTCCACAAGCAACGCCTGTTCTCGCGATGACACTCGAGCAAAACCAACATGGGCAAATCAACATTACATTGCATTATCCAAAAGGGTTTACCCCTTTTGGGAAACGCATGAAGATAAAAAATAACACAAACGGAATTTAATACATTGAAGCATATTTAACTTTATCCAGGATAATCTTAACACATTATAAACCACAGTTAAGTCTAAAACATCAAAGACAGCGTAATCCTTTCTGCGCAAGTTAAGAAGACCAGAAAAATCCCAAGTGCGTCGTAGCGGCCGCAACTTCGTCCGTGGTAATGTCGTTAAGGGGATGTTTTAATACCCCTTAATGAGTGCAAACGACTCACGCCTTTACAACTTACCACTTCTTAGCTTTTGAAGAGAATAGTCTTGTAAAAGCTTAATTGTGTTAAGTTTTGTGTACGTCTCGCTTGTATAGCAACTTGTCAGACATAGATTATCTCATGGATAACATTACATTGCTTTATTAGCTTTTTCTATTTATTTAAAAGTTTTCCTCTGTTGTTCTTTCCTCTGTAAAGTTGGTCCCTGGGTTTTTACAAAACTTATGTCCGATTTATATCGTTGGCTTGGATAAAAAGATGGCGACGGGCTCACCACCTGTCCCAAAAAATGTCCTCAGTGGAAGGTGGGTCGAATACTGAATTGTCGAGACATCTGTCTGCTCCTGTATTGGGAATGGCGCGAAGAATTACTTTAGCAGCTTAATATGTACTCGTAAATAGCTACCTATCGGCTACGGGTAGAAAAATTGTTTGACAGAACTGTGTCGGTCAACAAAGACAAGGAGTTGAGCCAATCCACTTGTCAAGAGGAGCGATAATAGCAAGCCCTCCCTTACTTTCGACTATGATATGTAGGAATGAATCTAGTGATGAGCTTTTCCGCCATCCACTCAAAACTATACAATATCGAATTTGAGACTCCTGATACGTGGAAACGGAACATACCGAACAAACATACGGAAAAACAACAACAAATCATAGTTTTGACGATCTCCGTCCATCCGACGGGTCGATGTAGAAAAACCACTTTTTCTACATTTTCTCGGCTCTGTGTGTTTGTGGTGCCTTCTTTGTTTCCGATTCTCACACCTCAAGTGCTTTAGCTTCTTAGATTTTTTTTTTATAGAAAAGGGAGGCAAACGAGCAGGTGGCTCACGTGATGGTAATATAATTGGGGGAGGGGGGTGTGTGGGCCACCGGTTACCTGCACTCACCAGACGAAACGAAGATGTTTGTTAGACTTCTTCACGCCGGTGTTCTATGAGGTCGTGGTACTTCCCCGGTCGAGCCGGCCCATTCATGCAACAACAAAAGCTGATGTGTGGCTCTACCACTGTTAACATTGGGATCGGAACCACGTGTGATGTTGTCCCTATCTATGTATGTATTTTTAACAGTTTCATAATTTTTAAATTCGTTACTTTATCATGTAAAAATACCACCACTGTAATAGAATTCATAACGTAATAGGTTGTCTTTTAAAAGTGCTAGCCGAGCTTATGCGTGAACTGCGGACACTCGTTAAGGCAAATTGGATTTCACCCTTGACCCTCCATCCAAGGCGGATTTAATTATTGCTTTATTGCGATCCGTGCTGTAGGGATTTTTGTGCTAATAGTAATGACTTTAGCATTACACGTTATTACGGAGTACTGATAGTTTAGAGGTCAAGGTGTTCGTTTCGTTTTCAGTAACTGGATGATGAAGCATCAAATGGTGTAAGTATATAGAATAAATAAATATAAATAAAATAAATAAATAAATATCTTCACGCAATTACCAATACAGGGGTAGACAGAGGTCTAGTCTAGACATTTAAGTCACTTCGACCCACCTTCCACCGAAGATATTTTCGGGACAACGTGACAGGTGGTGAGCCCGTCGCCGCCTTTATCTCCAACCCCACGATATAATTCGTACATAAGTTTTTGAAAAACTCATTGGTACGATTGGTACTTGGGGATCGAACTCGGGTCTCTCGACTTTCCGACCACCGAACCACTCGGCTATCGTGACTTTAAATAAATATCTTCACGCAATTCCCTATGCAGGGGTAGACAGAGGTCTAATCTATACAATCAAGTTCCTTCGACCCACCTTCCACGAAAGAAGTGTAAGCAGATGCTATGAAATATTTTAAAAATTATTTAACGTAAAAATCAAAGTAAAGTAAAAAGTATTTTAATGAATAAATAGATGAATGTTTTCCAACTTGACATTAAATCAAATCATTATATAAGTAACAAACATTACATCCTTCGATCGTTTAAGTCTCGTAATGAGGTTCCTCTAACGGAGTAGAAACGGTTAAAGAATCTGCGTACTATTTTAATAATATGTATTTAAATAATATTTTTATAATGTCCGAATCATGGGAGTAATTTCTAAGATATCAATGCATTTTTTTTCATTTCTCAATTATAGGGTAACTACTAGGTCATACGTTCATGTCCTAATCTTTAATCTTATGTTTGTAAAAATTAATGCACTGGACTCGATAGACTAGTTGGCAGTAACCTGGTTTACGAAACTAAGGTTTCCGATTTCGAATCCCGCTACCGGCAAACATTAGTGTAAAGAAACGAATATGAATGTCTGTACTTGATTCATAGCTGTCTTTGTTTACATAAATATTTATCTGTGTTATATTGGCATGGACAATTAATAATATTGTATTGTTTTTAAACAACAATTATAATGTATTGTTGGCATGGACACTAATATGGCTACAGGTTCGACATCTGTTTCGTTGTGGCAAATAAATACCGGTGAAAAGTGTGACAAAAGAACTTAACTATCTCTGTATACCCCAGAATTGGAGAATATTTAAAAATAAAGCTATGGTAAAAGGTGGGTGGGGCTGTTAAAGATTAAAATATTCATTAGAGATCTGTTTGAAACTCCAATAAATAGAAAAAAACACATTTAAAACAAATTTTCTTTCCTTCAAGGTGAACCTTTTAGGTTTTGTACTATTTCACTGGTAGCATGAAGAAGAAGTCTTTTCTTTCTAAGCCTTCGCCTAATACAATACGGAACCAATTCCTGGATTCACTGACTGATATAGACATTATGTGTGATAATTATTTCTCTATTTGATACCTTTTATTTGTTAAAGTTGGCAATAAAATTTAAATTAATGATAAGTAACAATAAATGGGCAACGAATTGAAATGGCATAAGCCTACATTTATTAACAGTGACGCTTGAACTTAGACCCAAATCTATGCATAGAGTCTTAACTCTGCAAACTCTGAGCAAAGATCGCCTTCCGCTATTTTAAGGGGAAGTTATTTCTAGTTGTTATTCGACTTATATACCTATATAGGAAAATAAACATTGAATTTTTACCAGAATTGGTTTTTGAACTCTAATTGAATTTGAAATAAATATGTATAGATATAATGTTCGTTTCCTTACAGTTGGTGTCATAAGAGATGACCGAGGGCCCACCATAGACGGCAGGATTACCATCTTAAAAAATATATCAAAATTGTGTAGTGTAATGACGGTTAGCAACGTCTAAGGAGGTTGACGTTGTGACTATAATGTATTTATTTAAGTACAATATTTATTAGGATACACTAGCACTCTTTCACAGCAGCATTTCTCTTTACGTTTACATCATAACTCTGGGGTTCGACTGTTTTCAATAAAATATTTGAATTTTTCTAACTTTAAACCACATTTATACCTTCTAAGCACCTTTGATGTGAACAAAATTTCAACTTAAGAAAGGTAAGGTATTTTGAAGGAACATCAAGCAGAACTTAAAACTCATTATCTTAATTAATTGGCAATTAAGAACATGAAAACTGCAGTGCGGGATTAAAAGTTAATTTAATGTCTTCATTTTATGGTGAGAATTAGAATATTTGAAACTGTTATTAGATTACACGTTTTTTATCTCTTTTTTAAACATCAAATTTCTTCTGACAGTATTTTGCTTATCTATAATGTTTTTACGATAGCCAATAGCCACGATAGTCGAGTGGTTGGGTGGTCGGAATTTCGAGGCAAGGGACCCGAGTTCGATCCCCAGGTGACAGGTTCGTACCAATGGGTTTTTTCAAAACCTATGTACGATTCATATTGTTGGCTTGGACATAAAAGATGGCGACGAGCTCATCACCTGTCACGTTATCCTAAAAATATCTTCGGTGGAAGGGACTTATTTACCCCTGTATTGGGAGTGGCGTGAAGATATTTATTTATATTTATTTTATTTTATAACAGTATAATATAAGCTTTATTTTGTTATATTTTATATTACATATAGGCTTAAAAGAAAAAAATAAATTGAGTTATTTCTAGGAATATGTACCAATTTATTTGATTATTATGTGAATAAATTGTTGCTCATAGATATTGTCCTTAAACTTGGTCACGTGAATTAAGCTCAGTAGATAAGTTGCTTTCTATGAATTCATGTTCTAACCTGTGCTTCGTATGCAATAAACATAACTTCGTACAATGTTACCTACTAATTATTGCCATTCGCATACAGACATTTCTATTGAGTTTTGTTATATATAATTCGAATTTGAGAAATTTGGAAGTCCAATGAGATATTTTTTCAAGCGTGGAACTTTTGCCACAATGGTGTAAATTAGTGGTATTGGTATCATGATTTGACGCAGACGAAAGAAAGTCAGTTTCTTTTAGAAAATTTGAGGTTTTTTCAGATATTTCCTTAACACAGCAATACAGTTTATGTATTTTAATACATATGCGCTATTTAAAAATTAAAACAAAAAACAAGAAATGAAATAAAAGGCGAATGCTTAACATAAGTCAAGATTCGCAGTTAAATGTAACGGAATAACTTATCCGCATGCAAATGCGGCAGTTAAGTTGAACCGTTTTGATTAAAACTGTGGATCATAACTGAAATGGGCCGAGATACGACGCTCGGTTAAACATTAGTTAACTTAAGAGTTATGAATGTAATTGACTTAATGGAGCCGAGTTATTTTTTTTAAATATATCTGTTCGTTTTTATATTCATTGAAGATATTATGTAAGTTCTTTTCTTAATAGTTGCTTTATCTATTAGACGCTTTGTATTTGAATAAAAACTTTCTTCATTATTTCCTCTTCATTATTTCTCTTCATAAAACAGAACGAAGTAACGCAGCAGCATGTAACGCTGGGTCATCGACAAATGCTAGCAGAGCGTGGCGAGTATGGAAAATTCTTTAAATTGAAAAACTCCGTGCACCGGTAGCGCCAGCTCTGAGATCCCGGGTTCGAATTCCGGACGGGTCAAAAATAAATTAAAAATAATATAATATAAAAAATAAGTTAAAAAGCAGACAGCTACGGAGCTTTTACACAGAGCTCCTTGATTGGTAAATCACACCTACTTTAAATTTCATAGACAAATTAAAAAATCAACTAAAATACATAGTATACCAGATAAGTACAGCAAATGTTTGAGAAAAAATTGTATATTTCAAATTATTTTCCTTTATTTACTGTAATACCAAAATACTGTAAACTGTGTGTATTTTTATGTAACCTACAAATGAAAAGAATCATAATGAGCAAGAAAACTTTAGTGTCTTACGTATTATGGTAAAGGATGTCTCCGCACCTTTAACTAAAATCTTACTTTTTAAATATTTTACTTAAAATACTTTATCAAAGATCTATAAGAAGATTTCATCAAGTTTTAATAACAAGTTTACATCACGAACAATCACAGCAGTTCTAAAATTTTGCATACGGGAAATTAACAGGAAAGAGTATTGAGATGAAGCCTGGGGACTAACAATATTGGCAACTTTACAAAATTCAAACGGAATGGACTGCTTCCGAATAATGAAAGTTTTAATAACTTCATTTTTTTAATATTTTCACACATATCCCAATAATGTAGTAGTCAGAAGTCTAGACAATTTAATCCTTTCGACCCACGCCATTTTACCAGACATAACGTGACAGGTGGTAAGCCTGTCGCGGTCTATGTCAAGCTAACGCTTCTTCTTCTTCTTTACAGCCTATCAAGAGTCCGCTGCTGAACATAGGTCTCCCCTAAAACTTTCCACAGTGAACGCTCCTCATCCACCTGCATCCATCGACTTACCGCCGACTTTCAACGGTTGTCAGTTTTCAGTGAAAGACCACGTCTCAGATCCATATGTCATCACTGGCAACACGCACTGGTTGTAAACTTTGATCTTTAGATTCTGACGTACTTTAGACGAGAAGATGGGGCGTAGTTGCCCGAACTGACAATTTGTCCCAGGTGGACTTACCTAGACTGACAATTTGTCCCAGGTATACGTATTTGTCAACAACTTCGAGTGCAGTGTTCCTAACTGGATAAAGCTAACGCTACCATGTACTAAAATAGATAGTTATTTATTTAAATATTTATTAACATCCATAACTCAAGGGCCGGTGATGAATATGATGCGATTAGAACCCGCAACCCTTAGCGTCGAAGGCAAAGTCACTACCAACTCAGTTATCCGTTTGTCACACATACATAAATTTTAGGACTCATATATATAACAAGAGGTATAAAAATGTAACAATTGTATCAATCAGAACAAAGCAGAACACATCAATTAGAACGTACAGTGGAAAAGAAAAACTCATATAAGGAGGGAGTGTTTGACAAATAACTTCAATAAAACAACAGAGTATTGGCTTAAGAAAAGTCACTTTATCAGTCGCTGGGATACGAGAAACATATTACTGCAGCGGTTCATGCGAAGAAAGATGAAAGTGAAAATTAGTTTTGAAATGAACTGTGTATTGAATGAAATCATTTAATATTTAATACAAAATAGCAATTGTTATTTCTCGGATAATTGAATGAGGCAAGATATGTTTCACACTTTTCAAAATGAAATATTCATTAACACCTTTATGATTTTAAGATTGATGACATGAAAGGGTGACCCTAAAATAAAAGACAAACACAAATATAGGATTCTGCTAGGGGCAGAATGGGACAGGCATATAATTTTCCAACAAATGTAGGTAACAAATAAATATATTCACGCAATTCCCAGGGGTGGAAAGAGGTCTAGTTTAGACATTCAAGTCCCTTCGACCCACCTTCCACCGAAGATATTTTCGGGACAACGTGACACGTGGTGAGCCCGTCGTCGTTGTGTATTAAAGTAGGTAATAAATGTAACAAATGTAGGTTTCGATGTAGTTGTATACCGGGTATATTTTAGTAATATATAATATGTTCAATATTTATAGATTGAAACTGTAGATTAAATAGGTACATATTATATTACAATAAAGATTTTATTTTATTTATTTTCACGCACAGCCCCTGACGGGGTAGCCAGAGAAAACAGATCGCCAAGTGTAACGATCGTTACATACCTCTTTCTGTTTCAGATTCATTATTTTCTTCACACATACATGTTTAGGTATCCGAGTATTCTTGTTATAATAAAGTCTTATAAATTTTCACGTACTCTCTTCTTATTCGCACCGGCCTCGATAAGGTTTACCCCTCGATAAATAATTTGGCATCGTATTAGCATATGTCGATTTATCTCGCGGCCGGGGCCGGAATTATTATTTATGGTCCGACTCCACCCCAGCCCTTGCGCTACATATGTTAGCCAAATCCGCCGCGATCTGCGAAATCTGGCCTAAGATTATTAATTTAAAAACAGACGCGTTATATTTAGGGACTCCTTCAGGAGTAAATTGAGAATTTATCCTAATTATTTCCTGTTGATATGAAAGTCAGCTATGTTTAGAACTGAAAAATGTTTAGACTTTCAAAATGGAGGAATAACATCCACAAATATCTGACAATTTTATTGATTTATGATGGATTTAATTTTAAGAGAATACTACTAAAGATCACTTTATGGATAGCGACTAAGACGTCCGTCTACCTTTCTTTTTTTAGGTTCGTTGCCGACCCTTAATTATGGAGTCGGAGGGAAGGGGTAGAAGGAGAGGGAATTATTTAGAAGCGACTCATCCAATAGACGAAACTCGGAACCATAAGACACTTCCACTTCTCATCCATGGTATTAACACGGTCAAGCTATCCTTTAATGGTGCAGCAGCTATTATGCAGTCACAAGGTAGTGTGTTACACGATTTCTTTAAATGAAATGAATGCAGAATGTAGCAGACAACGTTATGTATAAGATTTTGGATAATGAAAAATGTTTTATATAATGGAAATGGTTAAGAAACTAATGACAATGAAGAGAGCTTTCTAACTAAAAAAACTGAGTTAGAGAACTAAGGGAGCAGATGCCATATTGAAACGAAGTCATAAGTAGTCAGGAGTGTAAATGCAGATATGGTATATTATATTGTGTGTAAATTTTGTGTGTTATATGTAAATTTCATCAAAAATGAAATAATAAATATTAACATCTTTTACTCCCCTATGCCGTATCTATGTTTTAGTCTGTTTAGTCTATGGCCCGTCAAGATATTCTCCGACACCTTGCCAGCGCACACTTGGGACTTACTTTGATTATTGAAGTTTGAAGTCTTAAATCAAATTCAGTGAATTAGCATTATCCAATTTACTTTCCGATGTCATCGAAGGAAACACTATTGCCAGGATTAGTAAACATATTTCCAATATGTCCTAATTTATATTCTTTATTTAGACATAATATCCATTTTTTTTCGAAATTTTAATCCCATAAGATTTTTCGTACGTTTACTAATGATGCAAAAACTATTCAATAATCGCTTAGGAAGAAATTTTATTTTCTGTTTAGATAATAGATGAACTTTAGTTACTTTAGTTCATAGGGATGCTTATCCTGTGGTACTGGCGTAAGTATAAAGCACCCCTTTCTTCCAGTGGTGGATGTAAGAGATAACTTACAGACAAGCTCTGGAAATTAGAAAGTCTTCAGACGGCTCGATAACCATCAGAAAAATACCAGACTAAAAATCAGCAGACTGGTGATGTGCAGAAATGTCCAAGGTGCTATTGTGTCTGATACTGCGATCGCCAATCCGCTTGACAAGCGTGGCGATTGTGGCACATCCTATATTTCCGGACAGGCCTCTGACCTGTATTGGAATTTTATATGCCATTGTAGTCTTGACTTTGTTTTTCTTTCACGTGTTTTTTCATCAATTTAAGAAACGTTATTGTAAATATTTCTATGGAATGTATGCTAGGGGTACCAAATAATAAAGTCAATAAAACTGGTACACATATACTTATATACAAAACGGCCTGTTAAAGACCACTGCAGGATTGGCGATCACAGTACCAGACCACTCGCACCTCAGAAGCTGCTGCCTATCTGCGGTCTGATTATTTTGTTCTGCCTTTTTTAAAGATGGTTTTGCGACTGGTAATATAGTTATTAGTTATAATACACCCAATATTACTACCACAAGTGAGCAACATAACATTACTGCTGTCTTATTGCTGAATAATTGGCTGTTCCACACTTTCCTTCTCCGATCACGTCAAAATCATAAGGATTTTCTCCATTTAAATTAAGGAACAAACACATAAATAATATTAGTACATTGTATAAAGGGCAAGACAAACTGAGACAAATCTGCAACGATTAAAATTGACGCGCGACAAGTCGACGACAACTGAGTTATTAATATCATCACGCCGTATCCAAGCGATGGAGTTAATTAAAATCAAACAATTTAAATATTGTCTCCCCCTTTTCTGAGGGTTACAATGAGTTTTATTTCAGTGATGAGAACTGACAGTGAAGCTGTGAAGTATTAAATATTTATAGTAACCTTTTAAATGTCCTTTTCGAGAAAAAGATTTGGAACTTATGGACATTTTTTTCTAAACTCTTCACTTTTAACTCGTGTGACATGGACACATATCCTTTTATATGTGTAGTGGTCAAAAATTATCTTTTATAATATATTAAATTAAAGAGAAATAAAAAGATTCAACTGAAAAAATTTCAACTGATGCGTATAAGACACGGTGGCTCAGAGGTAAGAGCGTTGCCACGGTTCGGCAACGTCGCGGGTTCGTTCAGTTGAAATTAAAAAAAAAATATCTTTAATTTATTTACAAAAAGTTCACCATAACTTATATGCTTCCAATAAATAAAAAATGCGTAATACCAAATAATAATAATATTACATAGCCGCTTTATTTAGTCGGCTCTTATTATACCCACAGATGGGAAACTATTGGGCGGGCAAATGATATTAACAATTAAAAATGCCAAAATGAAAAAAAAAAACAGTCTAAAGAAAGTTAACCCAAGGTAACTTTTCGTATGAATTAAATTTTATTCTGTTTAAAGCCTTTTCTCTCGAATCCCATATAGATACGAAAAGAATGTAATTTCTCATAGTGGGACACACACAATAAAGTGACATGACACAGTAGCGTCACTCAACACGATGTCGCATCAAACTCAATGACGAAAAAACTTGTTAAAAGAGGCCGACTAAACAATCAAGTCAACCTTCATTAATCAGAGGCTGGAGGGCCGGGGGTACTTAATCAAAGTATCACAATATGACGACAATAATAAACGCATGAATATTTATAAGAGAATTAGGCGCGCCCGGGCGGGACGCGACAAGATGTTCGATTTGAGACGGTGTGGCACTACATTTACATTCGACTTGTATTTCTTTTGGGGATACTTCTTTTATTGTGCCGTCCGATTATAATAGGTATGTTCTTTCGTTCCTCTTTCACCATTATTGTTTTTATGTTCACGCATTTCCCAGTACAGGGGTAGCCACAGTCAATTTAGTCCTTTCGAACCACAATTCAACGGAGCTTATTTTGGGACAACGTGACAGGTTGTGAGCCTGTCAACGAGTCCGAGCCAACGACTTAAATCGTACATAACTTTAAAAAAACTCATTGATACGAGCCTATATTCTGGGGATCGAACTCGGGTCTCTTCAGTCGAATTACTATCATTCGGCCATCTTGACTTCTAACACCACTATATTATAACGTATACCACCACTATGTTATAAACTGTAAAATTGCTTTCTCTAAAAAACTAGAGGAGTAAAGCGAAAGTTTGTTTATGTGACAATATTTTCTTAAATAAAATGATTTTCGGATTTTATTGCGTTTTTAATTGGTTTTCAATAAACTATTTTTACTTCCCGACGTTTCAGCAACGATACAGCAGACGATTTACAGCATCGATAGTCAGGGAGTGTGTCCAATTTGAAATTTCCAAACTGAGATAATTTTAATTTAAAAAATGTTGGATACATAAATCCAGTTAATCAATGCCACTTAGTGTATGTCATTGGAATGCTTTGTTTCGATAATGAAATAGCAGCCTCGTATCTGTGATATCAAAGTCACTCATTATACTTCATACTGGAATTGAAGTAATGCTTAAACTACCTTCTACTGATCTAAAGTCTACATTTACTCATAAACAACTGGCCTCGTACCAATGACGTATTCCTAAACATATGTACGATTTCTAATCGTTGGACGAAGACAGGATCGTCACGTGTCAAGATCTCCCAAAAAATGTCTTCTGTGAAAGGTGCGTTGAAAATACTGACTTGTCTTTATTAATTGAGTAATTGACTTAAATGTCTTATTTGTCTACCCCAGTATTGGAAATAGCGATAAGATATTTTGAAATTTAAAAGTACAAAAAGTATTTTAATAATATTTTCCTTAACATTTACGGAAGTAAAATCATATTAAAACAAATACAAATACCTAAATCCTGGCATAACAATATGACGTTGGTCATCAGATTCCGGGATCAATTCACTAATCCAGGACTAATAGCCGGGAGGGACAGTCTCGCTTCATTTACTAAAACTAGGTATCTGCAAGACATTTTGAACTCTAACTTGTGTAGCGAAAGCTTGAATTGTTCCGACTTGAAAATAACATTGTGAAATAATTTTTAGAGGGTCAAAACGTGCCTGTTGAAATGTAAGAGCATTTCAGTGTTAGATTATTTTATTGCGAAATGATTTAGTGATTTTACTAAGATATTGTAGGGAAAATGTGATGTTGTTTTTCTTCAGGAATAGAGCTTTAGAAATTTTAGTATCTATCTTATATGAATACATAGATGTTGTTGTATGTGTGTCGTGTCGTAGATTTAGTATCGTGTGACTGAAGTTTGTAATTTTTTAATATAATTTGGTATGTACTTTTTAACCTCGACAACCATAAGGAACCTCCCGAAAAATTAGGCGGTTTTTGTGTTCTTTTTTTATATGTTCTGTTGAGAGTCTAGAAAGTAAGACGGGTTATTTTTTATATCGGTCAACTATTTCGAATAATAACATCTTAATGGTCTTATATGCGATGCATAGTGTGGTGATTAAGAAAAACTTCCTGAGGGTGGCCCTGCAGTTGCATTTACAGGACGTTAAGAAAGTATGTGCCACATAGCTCGCAGAACTTGGAGGAAAAGGTTCTCGAGTGGTAGACTCGGTCAAGCAAGCGCAGTGTACGGCGACACCCTTCAAGATGGTGTGACAATCAGCACAACATTACGGGAAGTTGATGAATGTAGGTGGCTCGAAACTCTTTTTGGAAATCTATTGGGGAGGTTTATGTTCAGCAATGGACTTTTGATAGGCTGTAACTAATTTTTTCAAACTAATTTTTTCAAGATTTCATAAGCGTTAATTTTGAATATATCATGACCAAGGCTTATTATTTATATTAGGAAACGCACAACCACTCCTTAAGGACGATAACGCACGGGTTATAGCCTAATCTGTAATAAATGTTTGTATCATTTTTCGAATCGGATTGTTTTAGAAATAATTTTATAGACTTCAAACATAAGAAATAGTTGTGTTTTACGTACATATCAATTAATAAATATAGAGATAGGGAAAACATGACATACATTGCGCTGATTCCAAAATAAAAATTGACAAACGAAGTGGTTTGTAACCACATATACATTTTACAAACCATTAACTTCGAGAGCAGGTTCAAAAACAAATAGGCTGATCGTCAATATAATTTACAGTATTAAAAATAAAAAATTTCGCAATTTTTTTATCAATTTGGGCAATCCTCACCTTTATACTCTGTGGGTCTTTTGCTAAAATAAAATTCTTTCAATAATTCCAGATGCACTAAATCACTATTGAATCACGGTGTCCAAAAAAAATTTTCGGTGGAAGGTTTATCGAAGGGGCTTAATTGTTTAGACTAGACCTCTGTCTACCCCTGTATTGGGAATGACGTAAAGATATTTGTTTACTATATAATTTTTATAAGCATCGGTAATCATAAAGTTAAGTTTAATTAACATCTTTAACGACAACAACCTGTGTTGTTTGTATATAAAAATCAGAATTATATTAAAACTTAATTTTCTTAAGTTCTTTAAAAACTTTCATTCTTCTATTGTTTCAATTGTTTCTTTTTTACCCCAAGAAATTCGGATTATTAAAGAAACCTGCATTGCAATGAAAAGGAATTCTCAAATTCTCTTATTAAGACAAAATAAATTACCCCGCCCCACTAATTGGGCCGTTTTAACATTTCTTCTCTCGCAAAAAAACAAAGGAATTTATGCAAAACACCCGGCGCCGACAAATTAAAAGCGCCAAAGAAAAAAGTATAAATTAATGCACCCAATACGCATCTGGTTTAATTATCTGACAACTTTAGAAAAATAGGGACAAGAGGAAAAGAATTTATAAAATACTGTGAAAATTTCACAATAGTATGATAAAAAAATATCTTCACGCACTTCCCAATACAGGGGTAGACAAAGGTCGAGTCTAGACAATTAAGTCCCTTCCACCGAAGATATTGTGGGAACAACGTGACAGGTGGTGAGCCCATCGCCGTCTTTATGTCCAAGCCAACGATATTCGTACATAAGTTTTTGAAAAACCCATTGGTACGAGCCTACCAACTGGGAATCGAACTCGGGTCTATTGACTCGAAATTCCGACCACCCAACCACTCGGCTATCGTGACATTAGTATGATGACGCCTCTAAACTGTTACTGGAATATCTTAGTATGGCAAATGTTAAAAGTTGTAAACTAAACTAATGAGTCTTAACAAGGAGGTTAAAAAAAATATCTACATGCAATTCCCAATACAGGAGTAGACAGAGGTCTAGTCTAGACAATTAAGTCCCTTTGACCCACTTTCCACCGAAGATATTTTCGGGACAACGTGACAGGTGGTGTAACGTAACGTAATAACTAACGGAATGTCCACAACATCTTTTCACACGACATTACTTCTTGAATTAAAAAGAGCAGTCAAGAGTCAAATGGTATTATAATCGGAACTATAAATTTTAATCTTCTCGCATTAGAACAAAATGGATAACAAATTAAAACGGAATTATTGGTTTTATTTTAATCCTCTCTCATTAAATTAAGTCAGTATTACTGACCCAAATAATTTAATCTCGGTATACTTGCTATATTTAAAGTCGTTGGTATATTTGTACAGTTAATACGTGTTTTTTCTTAAAAAAAATTGTTACTTTTTTTAAATTAAAAAATGAACTATTATAATCTTTTTTTTTTAAAGGTGTAACTAATTTCCCTGTGCAGGCTTATTTTCAAATATCAAGGTTAATTTATTCTATTATGATCTCATTGTATATAATGATAATATGTTATATACAATTTCAGTAAAGACAATTGAAATTTTAATAACGTAAGTTCAGATCCATACCGAATATATGTTAGGATCATGATCAAACTCTCATAGATATTCAAGGTATTAGAGCTGTTCGTAATTTAACTCTGCATTGCGGCATGCTTTGTTCAAAGCAAGTAACTAATTGTTTTAGAGATAGGTTATCTGTATTTTATCTATGAGATCGTGTAGTTGAGAAGGGACAATAGGGAAGTAGTCAGACTAATGGTGCCAAATGTTAATATATCTTGCATTGGAATATTTCCGAAGGATTTCTTCGTCTTATCTTTTACATCTTATATTGATTTACGTCAAATTAATTAAATCTTAGATCTTAACACTTGAACTTGTAGACTAAAATTAATACTTTATTTTTGTCGATTGATAACCTGTAGTAACGATGTATGCTTCTCTTTCGATGTATGGTTATTCCCCTATCTGTCAGAAACCAGTGACATCTGAAGCTAATTACAAAGTTAATAAACTTTAATAAGTATATTATTTTAAGTTTTAAAGAATTATTATAAGTTTTACAGTAACATGGAAGAAATTTCAGTTTGAAATAAGCTGTGCGTTTGTACTCATATTTGTTCTTTTTTTTTTTGTTGTTGTTTCTCCGTTTATTATATTGTGTGTGTACATGAATAGTAAATATAAATATATAAAATAGTACATAGGGTTTCATTCTTTGCCGGCTTCATCCTACACATTTTTGTATTTGTGTCTCTTACCAGTCGTTTTTTTTCGTTGCATTCGGGTTGAAATCATAAAGAGGTTTCACTTTAAAAGAAAATAATTTTTAATTATATAGTTCATAAGATTGTTCCCTTAGTCGTCTCTTACCACATCCACGAGAAGAAAGGGGTATTTTTTACACCATACCACACGGCATATATTACTTTCGTTTAATTTGACATAACACCTTCTTTAAATAACTCCTATTAATATTCGTAACTATGATATGTCTAAAGCGTTGTCCATTCAGACAACATTTTATTCTGAGCCTGCTACGTTACGAATCTTTTTCCATGTTTTCGGTCGCCGTATATTTTACTAAAAATGTTTACTTCTGGTTAAAACATTCGTTAAGCTTTAATATTAAATTTAAAAACGACTAAAATGATGGCGTGAGTGTATTTTAATCTTCAATAGCAAGCTTTAAGCGTCATTGTGGTATAAAAGGAAAGTATGGTGAATGGCGTACCGTTCGACACAAAGGGTTTGGTATTCGAATGCAAATACAAATGCACTGGGGAGGTCTTCTCTATTATATTATCTAATCTAGGCACTAATAGACAAATAATTATCACAAAAAAAAATTAAAAAATATCTTCACGTCATTTCTAATATAGGTGTAGACAGGTCTAGACAATTAAGTCCTTTCGACCCATATTCCACGGAAGACAACGTGACAGATGGTGAACCAGTTGCCTTCTTTATGTCCAAGCCTAAAATATAAATCGTACATAGGTTTTAAAAAAAAGCCTTTGGTACGAGCCTGTCACCTGAGCATCGAGCTCGGATCTCTTGACTCGAATTCCGATCACCCTACCACTCGCCTATCGTGACGTCTATCATAATAACACAGATAATAAATATATAATTACAACAGAAACTTCCTAACGTGGCATTTCACAAGTAAAAGTTATTCCTATGGCTGTTCCCAATACAGGGGTAGGCAGAGGTCTAGTCTAGACAATTAAGTCCATTCGACCCAGCTTCCATTGAAGATATTTTTGGGTCTACGTAACAGATGGTGAGCCGTCGTCGTAGTCAGATGAGGTTAAATACCTAAGTACGAAAAAAGTACCAAAACTGTTATACAAGTATACGGCGTATCTCTTATACGACGAGCCCCGTGAACGAGTAGCCTTCCTCTTCTTGGTGTCGCCAGCTCAGAGGTCCCGGGTTCGATTCCCAGTCGGGTTAATGTAAAAAACAATTTTTCTACATTTTCTTGGGTCAGAGTCTTGGGTATTGTTTCTCATTCCATAACACAAGTGCTTAAGCTACTTACTTTGGGCACAGTACTCTGTGCCCAAAGTAAGTAGCTTAAGCATGTGACGTTGTATCTATCGATGTACGAGTATGTATTTACGTATGTAAACGTTTGTGTGTCGGAATAAAATAAAACAGCTTAAGCTATATGAGTCACGATAGCCGAGTTGTTGGGTGGTCGGAATTTCGAGTCGAGAGACCCGAGTTCGATCCCCTGGTGGCAGTACCAATGAGTTTTTCAAAAACTTATGTACGAATTTCATCGTTGGCTTGGACATAAAAGGCGGCGACGGGCTCACCACCTGTCACGTTGTCCCGAAAATATCTTCGGTGGAAGGTGGGTCAAAGGGACTTAATTGTCTAGACTTGACCTCTGTCTACCCCTGTATTGGGAATTGCGTGAAGATATTTGTTATTTTATTTATAAGCTATATGAGACTCAAAGAATTTGGAACATTTCATGGCTGTAGAGTAAAATAAAAATTTCTTTATTACAGAAATATTATATTCCGGCGATAGATGTGTAGCTCCGAAGTTGTACTAGTAATATATCAAACCTTCCATTTCGCTCGCTCTCCCATATAATTGAATAGGCCCTCTCCTTCCACGTTATAAGCACGTGACCAGCATGCAAGTTGCACGAACTCACCGAGTTTTCCCTGTTTTATGGTTGCCAACGTGAAAAATCACCTGAATATAATGACTGGATACAGTGAAGACTACTTCCTAACTCGTTAACTGTAAGAAAACTGATTTCAAAGCGTAAAGTAAAGTGCTGAAATGGCTTAAATTTTTTGAATAATATAGGCTTATATTTTTTTAGACCTATGATAATAGAACGACTAAGGATAAAGCCTGGAAAAAAAGGCAATGGCCATCTATAAATGGCGGGATAACCTCAAAATATACTACACACGAGGTGCAAGGTGTCTAGGATTATTCTCCTTAAGTCCTAAAGTCCACTACAGGTCCTTGTCCTGTAGTGGACTTTTACAGGCCGTTGGGTGTGTGAATTCATTATACAAGCATTTATCCACAATAACAATAAAACCATAAAAAGGGTACAGATGTATCGAGATGCAATTAATTGCATCGATTGATCAGTTTCGATTATTGTCCCTTACTAGGCATTCCGTAATTACCGGGGACTATTGTGTTATAAGATTTATCATTGATAAACTGCGTATGTAATCTGTGGAGTTATTAGTGAGAGTTACTTACTCGTACACAAT
The DNA here is from genome assembly GCA_029286605.1 of Sericinus montela. NCBI lineage: Eukaryota > Metazoa > Arthropoda > Insecta > Lepidoptera > Papilionidae > Sericinus > Sericinus montela. The sequence continues at coordinate 9,908,270 of JAGSMR010000019.1, read as the reverse complement.
TTTATAAGCATTATATGCATACACAGTGTTGTATATTTGTAAAGTTAAATTTGTTTCTAAGTGAATTATCTTAACTTACATGTTCTGTGATAACCTGATATTCTCTGAATTGAAATTCATATCGTTTATTTATGGAAATAAGTAATTTACAATTACATTTATCGATTGTAAATTTTTAAATCTAAAACCGTTTCGTAATGGGGCTCCTTTAACGGAGAAGAAAGAGCCGAATGCAACTTCACAGCTATCCTCTTTTTTGTTAATCAAAAAAATATATATAATTTTGATCACAGAATAATTAGAAATAGTGTGGGAGGTATCAAGACATTTCCCGGGGTTACTATCATTAATATATCTATATAAAATGAAATCTTATCACTGAAATGGCCATCAGCTACTAAGCTAAAAATGAGATTGTATAGATTGAATGAATGAATGAATGAATGAAAATACTTTTATTGTACACCACGAAATCAAAAAACATAAAAAATTTTAAAACTAAAAAATCTGTACTATATGGCGGCCTTATCGCTGCAAAGCGATCTCTTCCAGGCAACCAAAGGCGTTCAGAAGCTGCGTTACAAATACCTGGCAGGTGGTGCGGATTAAATAAATAAATGAAAATTATAAATAAATAAATAAGAAGAGATTGAATGGAGAAGAGAATATACAAAGAGAACAAAAAAAGGAGTTTCGTTAGAGAGAACAGATCGCACAACGCAATCCTTACATATATCTACGCTTCTTTCAAATTCATTATTTTCTTCATACACATATATCTTTACAAAGTCATTTCTTTATCTGTTTTGCGAAAATATTAAAAAAAATATCTTCACGCACTTCCCAATACAGGGGTAGACAGAGGTCGAGTCTAGACAATTAAGTCCCTTCGACCCACCTTCCACCGAAGATATTTTCGGGACAACGTGACAGGTGGTGAGCCCGTCGCCGTCTTTATGTCCAAGCCAACGATGTTCGTAAATAAGTTTTTGAAAAACCCATTGGTACGAGCCTACCAACTGGGGATCGAACTCGGGTCTATTGACTCGAAATTCCGACCACCCAACCACTCGGCTATCGTGACTTTTTTTAATACTCGCGAAAATATTGTGTTTCTTTTTAAATACAGTGTTGCTATTCGTTACTCGAACGAGGCCGTGGAGAGGAACTGGTATTCTATTAATGATTTCTTGTATTTACGCAAACACTACACATCTTAAATAGAGATTTCAGATTTTATCGCTTAATATTCTAGTCTTCAAATCAAACTATTTTATTTATATGTTAAATGTCTTACAAACGATAGAGTCACCACCTGTCACGTTGTCCCAATTAAGCTTTGTGGAAAGTCGGCCGAAAATACTTTGCTTTAGACCTCTGCCTACCCCAGTAAGGAGAATAGCGTGAAGATAAAATAAAATGCTACAGGCATTTTCATGTCCGTCACTTCACTGAACGACCCGCGGAATCTAATTTGTGCAGGCTTATCCGGGAGAGGCGGTTTTTCATTATTTTTAGCCAGTGTCTTAAGCCGAGGCTTAGTGGTCGCCCGACGGGAATACGAAGTGATTGGCTGTTGGGAGAATTAGCCTGGTACCACTTGTACCAGGTATTTTGGGAGGACGCTGTTTTAATTTTACACCTTTGATATTGATTGCTTAAGTGTTGATAACATATCACGAAAATAGTACATTATAGATCATGTTTTATCATGTAATAGTTTAATCTTAATTTTTTAATTTAAATTAAAGGCATGAAAAGGAACAGCCAATGACGTTACACATTGACGTTATTTTGCGAACAAACCCAATGCCACCAAGAACTCCAACCCAATCCCCTATCCCGATAATAACGGACGTTGAAATTACAAAGTGCGTCCGCCATAATTGTGATTGGATTATTGTCTCTTTTTCCCTTTTTCAATATTTAGCTCCTTTTTTCACTCTTGACCCTGCATTTCGTCCGTGAGAACGGCCGATCGGAAATTACCATTTTTAGTGATTGGATACCTGAGGCTTTTGAGGTTTACGAACCATATCGGCCCGATCGGCCCAATACCGATCTTCGAGATTGGATACGAATAACACGTTTCGGGCGTAGTGTTGTTATGTTTACAAGAATTTTTATTCTCCTGAAAATGTTGCGTTTGATATTGGCGGGGGTTTAATTTGTCTCTCTTTTGTTTAATTTTTCTAATCTTTCTAATGTATAGTAATCTGTGCCTTAATAATTAGCTATTGATTAAATATCGACTTACTTTGTACGTAAGTAGTTTACCCAATACTTGGGTGGTCAGGGCTCTAGACAGTTTTGTCTGCACTTTTTCTGACGATGACAGATGGAGAGCTCTAAGTTGTCTCGGCATCTTAGTATATTAGTTAACGATGAAAATCATACATAAGTTCTTTAATTACCGTGGTCAAGCAGCGTACACACCGGTTTTCAAGTTGTCGTCAGCTCAGAAGGTTTCGGATTGAGTCCCAATCGGGTTAATGTAGAAAACCATTTTTTCTTCGTGCAGTTGTTTGTGGTTCCTTTAATCTTTTAGATTTTATAACACAAGTCCTTTCACTTTGAGATTTGAGCAATGTATGTTCCACTTAGTTCTCTTCTTACTGCGTTCCCTTCTTCTTCTTCTCTTATCTCTATCTTAATTATATAAAAAAAATTTAAAACTCCAATCGAAAATCAAATTCTGGTCTTCTGATCCGAAATCAAAACACGCAACTACACGGCTGTCTATTTACTTGTAAATCATATCCAGTTTGTGATAGAATGGTTATTTTCAAACATCTTTAATAATAACATAATAATTACTAGAGATAACTCACCGGCCGTTGACTGAAGCAGAATTTCCAACACCATCTACTGATGGTTTCCTGGAACAAGATTTGCAATGTAAAAGAATTTCATGTTTATTTTATCATCACGCATTTCCCAATACAGGGGTAGCCTGAGGTCTAGACATTTAGTGCTTTCGAGCCACATTTCACCGGAGCTAATTTTTTTAGACAACGTAATTTTTGGTGAGCCTGTAGCCGTCTTTATGTCCACGACACAATCGTACATAAGTTTTAAAAAGAGTCATTGTTTTACCTCCTGGGGATTGAACCGATCACTCGGCTATTGTACCACACACGGTAGACATAAGAATATGACATGTTGTTATGTGTACCGCCTCATAATTAAATTTTTATATAAACAAAATTGTAGCATCATTATTGTTTAAATAAAAAAAAGTTTATTTGCCTACATCTGGAAGAGGGCTAGTATTAGAGCATAGTATCAAAGGTTATGTACGAGTTTTGTCGTTGAGCACTAATACGACCACAGGCTCACTGTCTATCACGTTGTCCAAAATAAGCACCGCTGAAATGATGGTCAACATAAAGGTATATAATACTTGGTGTAAACCTTCCTCCAATATCTCAGTAAATATGTTAGAGGAAGCTTTTATCGAACATGGTCATTAATAAGGTACTACGCTGTCGCTCTTTTTTGTAATACGGGGGTAGACAGAGGTCAAATCATCAATCAATTAAATAATTCTTACAACCCACTTTACACCGGCGCTTATTTAGGAAACCGGGAGTGGTGGTGAGTCTACCGCCCTTTGTAAACAAATATTATATATAAATAAATAAATAAGTAAATATAAATATCTTCACCCCATTCCCAATATAGGGGTAGAGACAGGGGGAGGGGACAGAGGTCTAGTCTAGACAATTAAGTACCTACGACCCACCTTCCCCCGAAGATATTTTCGGGACAACGTGACAGTTTGTGTAACCCTTTGTAAACAAATATTATTTATAAATAAATAAATATAAATATCTTCACCCAATTCCCAATACAGGGGTAGAGACAGGGGGAGGGGACAGAGGTCTAGTCTAGACAATTAAGTCCCTTCGGCCCTCCTTCCACCGAAGATATTTTCGGGACATTTATTTATATCACTAAAGTTAATTGAAATTTTATTATATTATCGATATTAATAAAAACAAATATAAATATCTTCACGCAATTCCCAATACAGGGGTAGACAGAGGTCTAGTCTAGACAATTAAGTACCTACGACCAACCTTCCCCCGAAGATATTTTTGAGGCAACGTGACAGGTGGTGAGCCCTTCGCCGTCTTTATGTCCAAGTTAACGATATAATTCGTACATAAGTTTTTTGAAAAACCCATTGGTACGAGCCTGGGATCGAGGTCGGATCTCTCGACTCGAAATTCTGATCACCAAATCACTTGGCTATCGTGACTTTTGATATTAATATAGTATATTAATATATTTTTTTTGTTAAATATACTTACAACCAATATTGTTCCGTGAGACTGGAGCCATGGGCGTAGTGGCTTGGACTAATATGATATGGAGCACAAAAATTAACCATCGGTACTGCATACATGTTAAATATTTACTGCTGCATCAAATGAGCTTAATCTGTGCTTCTAATATTTATAATAACTTAAACACGCTAATTACAAAATAAAAATTAAAATTACAATAATTAACATAAATTTTTTTAATTGGAAATCGCCGCATCTAACAATTTATCACCCGGAGGATCGAAAGGATGTATTTGTTGAGACCTCTGTCTACCCCTCTATTAAGAATAGCGTGAAAATATATATTTTTTTATTTTTTGAAGAAGTGAAAAGTAGTTTACAAATTTTATTTAAATCATAATTTCAGATTTTCTATTTGAGGTTAATCATTTAGTAAAATAGATTTCAACATTTGAAATATGTAAAACTATAAAGCAAATGCTATATCTACGCTTTTAATTCACAAACTACTCATCATACAAACAAATGGAGGTTCAATCAAAGCGCGTAACAAAGAAACACGCATTCCAATAGGAAATCGGATTGCAACCGTCACTAAATACTACCTAGTACAGGGCTGCCTGTAAAAGACTTCAGGGTTTTGAAAATGTAAATATTGTATACATCCAAAGGCTGTTAAAATCAAAGTAGGTTTGTTGTCACTTCCATGACGTGACATTATCAATTCTATCAAGAGGCTATAGACCTAAGAAATCTTGTCACTCCCATGACTGACTTGACATTGGCAGAATTCTAAAAAGAGAGGCCATAAAAATAAGAAAGAAAAAACAAAGATCCTAAAAAAGAAACAATAGGTTTAACATCCTATCTTAAGTCCACAGCTGAACATAGGCCTCCCCTAAAATTTGCATCTGCATTCTCAGACTCTCCGCAATATTTTGTAGTCATAGCAAGACAACATAATTATAGTGGCTTTTTTTGCAATAAAAGACAACTATTATTGCTTTCCTGATCGAGTTTAGAAATAGGGAATGAATGTCATCAGGTAACCCTGATAGTTACTAGTCCGAGAAAAAACCTTTAAAAGTTTTTTTGATTTTGGCAGGTCTTAATGTGAACTTTATTACTAAATCTGTATAAAAAATGAGCTAATATTTCATTGATGGTAATGCTAGTGTTCAATGACTTTCAATGACAACACCTGGAATGAACTTAAAACGAAGAAGATTTCAAGAAGATCCGATAGACGAGTTAGTAGTGACTCTATCTTCGGTTGCAGGTTCGACTACCCCTAAATTTTTGTGTGATGAATATCAATGTTTGTACTCGATTCACGGATGTCTATATCCTACTAATATAATAAATACCAAAGTTAGTTAGGATAGAGGTAAGTTTTTTACTCAATCAGGCCTAAACGGTTATGAATCAGCATTAAATTTGGTACAGAGCTAAGTTATAGTTTGTAACACTACGAGCATAAGTAGCCTACATTTTATTCCGGAAAAACGTATGGTTCTGGTGGGAGATGCCTAAAACATGATTTTGATTATTAGTTTTTAATCGAGTCCGAACGAACGGGTACTTTTATTCCAATAATTCAAGGGCTTCCGCCGGGTTTTGCGAGTTAATGCGCGAACAAAGTCCTGGGCAGAAACTAGGGTATATTTAAATATGTATCTATGAAAATATATATTAATGAAAGTGTATTGTACTGTTAGCTTGGTCGCTAAGACGGCGATGGTCTGTCACGTTGTTCCAAAAAAGCTTTGGTGAAAAGTGATTGTCCAAGTCATTGTCTAGACATCTACTCACTCCATCACGAGAAAATGCTTGAAGATAAAGAAAAATCACTCCGGAGGAATGAGGTGAAATAGCCGAATGGGTGGATGGCCGAATAAAAATATATCATCATTCAATTATTAGGGTAAAATCGTTAAAGCGTCAACATATAGGCTAGTTTAGTGATGAGATCTAAAGACCAAGAAACAGGCTAAGGCTAGTACACCGATGACAACCCTATACATTCGTAAGAAGTCGCCGACAACGCCCGACCGCTACCGAATCGAATCGAACAAAAGTTAGCCACTTAGCGACCAACAGATGTCGTTAGCGCCCGCTGCGCATACGCCGCTCGACATGCAGAGATACGAAATTGGAACGCTCGGAGTTCTTTTTTCAAACCGTTGCCCGTAACGAGGCTTTTAAACGCGCTTATAATGAGACTCTTCGGGGTTTTTTTTTATATTTATTTCCTTTCCATTGTTGGTACGATTTTCGGAGGCTTTTGTTTGCTCGTTCGTTACTTTGAGTGCGCCGCTTATTTCGAAACCGACTTTAGAGCACACAAATTACAATTAAACAAATGTATTAATTAACTTTATGGCTATTAATTAGCAATTAACATCAATTTGTAATAAGCTATCTGTTGCCCGCGACGTTGCCCGTGTAAAATGTAGTACACTAAAACCACTCACAAATTTAAAAATAGTAACTCATAGTTTATATAGTTTCAGAAGTTTCTGGAAACTGTATGTACTTAAATTCCAATGGGAAGTTATTAAGGATAAGCGGAATACGTGATATTAGAATATCTTTTTTAAATAAGGAGGAATTGAAGAAGTTATTTTCAATCATCTATCAGTTTATATTTACAGAAAAGGACAGTAAATCCAATGCCAAGTTAGTTTTTAATTACTTTAAAAAATTGAAATTACAAAACAAAATTATAGTTACCCATGACAACCGAACGTAAAAGATACGATCGTAACCGAACATAAACAAACATAGTTCGGTTTTTTATCTGTATATTAAAAATTAGCAAAAAAACAAGTCTTTGTCTACGGAAAATCAAACAAACTTAAGCTATTAGAATACTGAAAGATATTTAAGATCAGATAGCTAAAAAATAATAAATCTACAGCTTCTAACTATTTATTTCTGCTCTCCATCAGATAAGGTGATAACCGAATAGATATAGATCCTCAGAAATAGGATAACAATGAATTAACATAATAATAAGTAACTGGTAAAAACTATTATCCTGTAAACTACATTAAAATGGCCGAGTTCAAATAGATCTCGGATTTTCTCTATATTTAACTTGATTATTTACGGATCGTAAACCTCTGGTTTCGATATTTAGCGTAACGCATTATGTTCTACAACTATGAATGGTATCATGAGTTTTGATACTTTGAATTTAATAATGTAATATATATCTTCACGCAATTCCCAATACTAGGGTAGGCAGAGGTCTAGTCTTGACAATTAAGTACCTTAGCCCCACTTTACACCTAAGATATTTTCGGGACAACGTGACAGGTGGTGAGCCGGTCGCCGTATTTATGTCCAAGTCAACGATATAATTCGTGCTTAAGTTTTGAATTTAATAGATAATTTAAATATAATTAACAACGAAAATGTTGTGTCACGACAGGCTTATTAATAAATATTTATTGGGTTATATTATTTCATTAATTTAATGTTATAACACCGAGCTTTCATTGCCGTCAGTACAAACAGTAGGCCCTATATCCTTGTATTTTTAGTTGATAAGCACTGCATCTTGATCCTTATACAATCACTGATATCACGTATTTAGCAGATATATGATTTTACTTTCATTATTAATAATTAATCATTTAGAAAATAAAAATTCATACAGGACGTTACATATTATAATTATTTTGGGTTAGGTATAGAAGAGAAATATCAACTGCAATAAAAATCTCAATATCAAATATCAATATAATATGCTGGTGGAAGATTTCTATTTCATTGTCAGATACATAAATTGAACAACTTTATAAACTAAATTTAAACAGTAATTTTTATATCCAATTTATATTTAAAGTATTTTTTTCTATTTCGATTATGAAACGTAATGTTGAATGGATTTTTTTATTTTATTAATAAAGTACCAAGACGTTTAATTCTTGTGTTAAGCAATAAAACAGATCACAAATCGATTCAGCGCCGCATTCGTAACCACCAATTTGTCGTCGATTCGATTCCGATGACTTCTCGATAGCCTTCGATCACCGGTCTCGATGAGATCAAAGAGAAGCGACCGCAGAGTGCATTCGTCACGAAAAATGCTACCGTAATTTACACTTTTTTAATTAACTGTACGTATGAATTTTATTAACGTCTTTATGTACACAAATGTGTTTATATTCTAAAAAAAATAAGGCCTAACGGCACAGGTCTAGACAATGAGATCCATTCTACCTACTTTTCACCGAAGTTTAGTGGGGACAACAAGAGCACGTAGTCTTAACGCCCAAGCTTTATTTATAAGCTTGGAAATATATATTTTAAATAGATTAATACCCATATATATTAAACATCCATGATTCATACATACATTCATTCATGTCAGTACACACATACATGCCAGTACACAAATGTTTGCCACTAGCGGAATTTGAACCCACCACCCTCGGTTTCGAAGGCAGTGTCACTTCTAACAAAGCTATCGGGTCAATCTATAATCCTTTATTGTTTGTCGCAACAAACTTCACGAGTAACTGCAAATTTACATTACTTCGGGACATAAAATTGTACCTCAGTACTACAGTAATGTTGAAATAAAATCACTGTCAAAAAATTTCTTCACGCCATTTCTACCACAGGGGTAGACAGAGGTCTACAATTACGTCCTTTCGACCCACCTTTCACCCGAGGTATTTTTGGAACTACGTGACAGGTGGTGAGCCTGTTGCCATCTTTATGTCGAAGCCAACGATATAAATCGTACATAAGTTTTTAAAAAACCCTAAGTGAGCCTTGGGGATCGAACTCGGGTCTCCAGACTCGAATTACGATGACCCAAACACTCGGCTATCGTGACTTGGTAATTATTGTGCATATTATAAACGCAAGGTGATGAAACCTACATAGTAGATTCTCAAATTTACTGAAACAACTCATTATCAAAATTAAGACATGCATAGATTAAATTTAGTCTGCAGCAAATAATAAATGAGACTATGGTTATTTACTCTAATCGATAAAAATAAAATAATCTGTGCAACTTCAATCGATTCGGTAAGATAACTTCATCTAAAAACGCGTTTCATTCACACTACGATATTGATTAGAAAACTTAATTAAACAATTATATCGTTATTTGTATACAGTTTCTGAACAATAAGTGACTCTAAACAATTTTTTCACTTCTTATCACAGTTTTGAAAACTACTATTAAGTCTACCAATAATGAATCGCGGATCGTACGTAAAAGTTAGTTCCGAATAACCGTTCAAACTTTCGAAAAAGGAACGCACAGCCCTGCGTTCGTCGCGACGCGCCACATGCTAGTGAGGTGACATTGCAACCGCCCTTCGGAAAATCCGCAAGTTCCCCTTGCACCACGATGTTTACAAACACACCCTTACGTGGTTGTGTGAGTAGATACCCTTAATCGAATAGTAATCAGTAATTGAAAGCCACCTTAACGATTCATTAATGTTTCTGGTGCGGCAATCGGAAAAGTTTTAGTTTCTGATTTCTCGATGTTTCCGAATATTTCTCCGTGTTTCCCAGCTTATAATCATGTCTTTGGATTTCCCGTAAGTTATTTACGATAACGATGTGCTTACGCCAATGTCGACTACAACAACACTTCCAAAACAATTTCGGCTGCGCAGGAAATGATCTAAGTATTTATACGTGACGACCTCCGTGGACGAGTGGCGAAAGCATCGGTCTTCATGTTGTCGACAGCTCTAAGGTTCCAGGTACGATTACCGGTATGTAGAAAAAAAATTACATTGTCTCTTTGGGATACCTATATTGTTTCTGATTCTAAAATACAAGTGCTTAAGCTGCTTACTTTGGAATCTGAGCAATGTATGAGATGTTGTTCTTATGTAAGTATGTATTTATTTATTTAATGTTTACTAAGCCAATGCACAGACTCTAAACAGATCTCTTAATATCGGGTAGACGAATATTAACTTAGGGTAAAAATAGAACATGGGTACCAAAACATGGAAAGCTTGGAAGGTCCCCAAAGACTAATTCGCAACAAGCTATTTTATTGTCTACTATTTGATGGCTAAAATGGGTTAGTGTGTTCTTCTTATTTAGACGACTTCTGTGCTAGGAAGGAGTCATAGTGGAAGACACATAGTTCCGTGTTAGCAACACGAGACGAATGTAATCCTGGAGCCATGGCTCAGTAGATACGTTAAACGTTAAACCATATGATCTTCGATTTATTTGTTTTAAAAAGGCAAAGGCGACAAAGTTAATTGAGCGAGTATGCATACTTATCTATTTAGAATATATCTATATATATTCTAAATAAATAAGTATGCATACTCCGTTTTAGTGTCTATACACTAAAACGGTGATTGGCTCACCCCCCTTTCACATTGTCTCAAAGAAGCTTTGATGAAAGGTGGGTCGTAGACTTCGTTGTCTATATCTCTGTCTAATCCAGTATTGGGAATGTGTGTGAAAATAAAAAATAGACTATGAATATTAAATAGAAAAATGTTTAAAATTTCAACTGACACGGACGGGATTCGAACCTGCGACATTGACCGTACTGTAGCAACTACCTCAGAGCCACCGTATCCTGCACGCATCAGTTGAAAATATAATATGCCTTGCTTTGTTTATTAATTTATTATATATTATACAGTGATATATATTAATATATTATACAAAGTGCAGTTTAATATTCATTACTTTACAGTCAAGAAACATTAATAAGATAACCAATTTTTATTGATTTTAAAGCGTATAAGTTATACTGAACCTTATTCTATTAAAATAAAGAGAAAAATTGAGCTGAAATTTTAAACATTTTTTTCTCTTTAATTCAATAAAAAAAGTTCAGCATAACTTACATGCTTTAAAGTCAATAAAAATAATCCCAAAAAATAGTGCCCAAACCATCGAAGCACGCCCTTATCCATTTTTGTGACAAGGTCATCTTTCAATATTGCGAATCTCTTCGTTTCGCTTTCGGTCGGCCATGGTAAGGCCGCACATTTTACGAAGAGATCGCATCTCTTCTGCATTCAACCTGCTTTTATGCTTCTTCTGGCATACCCAGGTTTCGCTGCCATATAACAAAGTCGGTACCAACACTGCGTTATGTATTGCAAGGCGTGCACTTTTCACTACGCCTTGCCTTTTGACTAAGGCAGTCAGGGCACCATTGACTTTGTTCCCGGCAGCGACACGCCTGTCCACACTATCTATATATGTATCCATATATGCGACTAAGGGAAAGACCTTGAAAATGCCATAGCCTAACGACAGTTGGCAGCATACACATCTCAAAAAATACAGGAAAAAAATTAAGCCACCGGTAGCGGCCCGTAACGATATCTACAAGCCTGTTTAGATCAAGATCACATGTTCTATCTCAGCTAAAAAAGCTACTAATGTGTACAATTTCATTCACCTGTTCTAGTCAATCATTATATATAGTCACAATAGCTGAGGGGTTGGGTGATCGGAATTTCCAGTCGAGAGCCCCGAGTTAGTTTTTTTTTATATATAGAAAAGGGAGGCAAACGAGCAGGTGGCTCACGTGATGGTAAGTGCCGCTATACCAATGGCATAGCCATAGTGGCATAGTCCCCCACCCAGAAATGTGGGATGTGGGTGTGCAGGTGTTTGGGCCTCCGGTTACCTGCACTCACCAAGCGAAACGCAGAACTTTGTTAGACTTCTACTTCACGCCAGTATTCTGTGAGGTCGTGGTACGTCCCACCCATTCATGCAACAACAAAAGCTGATGCGTGGCTCTACCACTGTTAAAATCGATGCCTAGGTTGCAGCCTGTACATTGCAGACATGTACGAGTTATATTATTGGCTTGGACATAAAGACGCCAACGGGCTCACCACCTGTCACATTGTCCCGAAAATATCTTCGGTGGGAGGTGTGTCGAGGGGACTTCATTGTCTAGACTAGACCTCTGTCTACCCCCGTAGTGGGAATTGCGTGAAGATATTTATGTATTATTTATTTTATTTATAGTCAATCATTATTTATCTACCATCATTCTTTCTCCATCTCTTTTAAATACCAAAACCATAGTTTTATTAGCATTTAAACGGAGACCTTAATATATCTTGCACTAATTCTACTTTTGTATTAACTCGGGCCAGTGCTCTATGATTATTCAAAAACAAAAGTGCATCAAATAATTGGATATTTCTGAGCATAGATTCTGAGCGCATTAATTTATCTCGTGCCTGTATCCTGTAGATGTACCTCTACAACTGTACAGATTTGGTTACCTCTTTAAAACCTATACATTAGATTTACAAAGTTATTTTTTTTTCTATACTGTAATTGAGTGATTGTTACATTTTCTTTTCAAAACCTTGTTAGATGTTGTAAGATTACATGAATACAAAGATTTGAGTCAACAGCCGGACATAAACCTCTTCACTAAGGAAGGGTTCCGATAATTGCCTAACCATGGCCATGTGGCAATCGCAGTAGGAGACATCTTGCACCTTAAAGTTCTACTAAATTTCTACGTCGTCACCGATCTACTAAATTTTGGTCTGGTATTTTTTAAATTTGTAAACCCCTTATGAAACTCATTGGATGAAAGTGGAAGATGAAATTAGAAAGTGGATGGAATTATATTCTCACAATGATACCACATGGCTTAGTTTAGGTTATGTAAATTTATGCAATAAAATAGTAAATTGTAACAGTAAGATAAAGTGTTTAGAACATTATGAAAATCTATTTTATTTATGTTTTATAATTTCGGACAAAACATTTGTAAATATTCACGCTTCGGGAAGAATATGAGAAAGGTCTACTAGGCAAAGCATTCCCCTCACAAACACCGAATATTTCTCCAATATTAGGGTAATATGACAGAACACTGGCAACATCGGTTGAATAATATATAAAATGTTCCGGGGACGCACGCTTCGCATTCTGTCAATTATTTATCGGGAAATTATGTAAGTGACTTAGGTGCTTTTGTTTGCTAGGAAATATTTCTTCGAATTTGAAATTGGAAAAAAATATAACAATATTATTTAAGTCGTTTACAAAAGAGAAATATATTAACCATTTAAAAAATTATAAAATATAAATATATTTTATAATTTTTTATAAAATATATTTATATTTTATAATTTTTAAAAATAAAAATACATTTAAAAAATTAAAAGCGTTATTAAAATTCATTAAAGCTGCTTCAATCTAATTACCCAGCTACTGTAAATTTTAACTAACACCGGATAGTTTTAAATATTTTATAGGTAAAAACTATGTATTAGCTTTAACTGTATAATTTCTACCGTATCTATTCTTTATCGGTAACCAATAATTCACAAGTTCAATAGGAATGGATGTCGATAAGTACAGATCACTTGATAATTAGTTTACTTCACGTAAGTAGGACTTATTTAATTTACAATTTTTTTTTCTTTTATAGTTCCCTGGGAGTCTCATCAACCTAGTATTGTATGTTTATTTATATAATATGAGTGCTCAGATAAAATTTATACCCAATAAAAGGTATTCATGATAGGGTAAAATCCATAAAAATAAATATCTTCACGCAATTCCCAATACAATAGGGGTAGACAGAGGTCGAGTCTAGACAATTAAGTCGCCGCCTTTATGTCCAAGCCAACGATGTAATTCGTACATACGTTTTTGAAAAACCCATTGGTACGAGCCTGCCACCTGGGGATCGAACTCGGGTCTCTCGACTCAAAATTCCGACCACCCAACCACTCGGCTATCGTGACTTTTAAATATTTATGTAGATGGTAAAATCCATATTTATATTTTTTATATTTATATATATTTATTTATGTAGATGGTAAAATCCATCTACATAAATAAATGTAAGATAATAATTTATAATACTATTTAACTAAAAACTACAATAATCGTATAGCCCTACACTTCATGGCATAGTTGCAACATTACATAATAATATAAGAGATTATTCAGAGCGACGAAAAACCCTAAACACTATTAACTAATTCCAAATATAAATCTAAAGTGATGTCTCAATCCTTACATAATAAAGGAGTTAGTTCTTATAAATAAAACTGTTATAATCAAATGCTGAAAAATACACAAATATAGATGGGAACAACTTCACACACATTATTTTGATCCCAAAGTCATTATAGAATCAGAAACAACGTAGGTACCACAAACATCCAGACCTGAGAAAACATAGAAAAAGTATTTTCTAAATTGACCCGACCGGAATCGAATCAGGTCCTAAGAACTGGCGACACCGTGAAAACCGGTGTGTATATCACTCAAACACGGAGGCCGTCAAAGAAAAATATAAAAAAATAAAAGATGCCGCACAATTTGGACCACGAGTTGTAGGACGGAGGTTCTTGCCTCGAATGAGTAGAACCTTTTCAGCGGAGAGCTCAAATTAATAAATCTCTCTTAAGCTTTTGTACAATTTATATCGTCGTCCAGAATTTTACAATTTTACGATGTTTACCATCGTCACTCTCTCTCTATCTTTCTGTCTCCTTGTATATCATAAAAAAATACCTTCACGCAATTCCTAATACAGGGGCAGACAGAGGTCTAGTCTAGACATTTAAGTCCCTTCGACCCACCTTCCACCAAAGATATTTTCGGGACAACGTAACAGGTGGTGAGCCCGTCTCCGTCTTTATGTCCAAGCCAACGATATAATTTGTACATAGGTGTTTAGAAAAACCCATTGGTACGGTCACTTGAGGATCGAACTCGGGTCTCTTGACTCGAAATTCCGACCACCCAACCACTCGGCTATCGTGAATTATGCATATCGTCTTTGTCTAAAAAAAGTCTAAGTAAAAAGTGACGTATATATTCTTAAAATAAAATTAAAATTAGTATTAAATAATTTAACACGAATTCGTGACTTCCGTGGCACCAACATGACGCGACACAGCGGAAGCTCTCTAAGTAAGAGCATCACTTTGTCTACTCCCATAAAATTAATATCGTACATGAATCGATGTAGACTAAGGTCATGATATAGTACATATTTGTTATGATAAGAAAACAGTTTAAAAATACAATAATTATTTAGACGCATATACGTCTATAATGCAATAACTAGTTCAACGTATATACGTCTAAATACTTATTGTATTTCGTGGAATATAAATAAAAAAAACTAAGCATAGGATGCGCACCTCCAATCACTTACAGATGAAACAACATCGAACAAAAGTCAGGGGTAATGCAACGGTAATATCGCGGCCCGCTTTACTGCCGCCGTGGGATCGCGCGCCCATAAACCCGGGGGCGGCTAATGAGGATTTATCGTCGAAGAGAGACGTATGCGACAGGGCAGTGTAACTGAGGCCGGACAGATACTCTATTTTCAGACCAGTTTTATATGCCAACTTTAAACAATACTAAAAAGGAATGTGTGCTTACTTTCATTGATTAAATAAAATTTTGTTTATCTAAAATTCTACAATGTGTTACATTTTTATGTTAATAAATATTGCTCTTTAAAAAATCGAAAGTTCCATTCGTTAAGTTTTGAAAAAGTCGGTTTTGTAGGTCTCATCGTTCTTGTATAATTAGTTTTAATAATTATACAAATACTTTTTAAAAAAGAATTTTACAAATCTTGACGTTCGATTCCATAGTACCATATTTAACCATTTCCTGGGCAGACAGTTTTATTAATACAAAAATCTAAAAAATTAAT
Source organism: Sericinus montela (assembly GCA_029286605.1). Lineage (NCBI taxonomy): Eukaryota > Metazoa > Arthropoda > Insecta > Lepidoptera > Papilionidae > Sericinus > Sericinus montela. The sequence goes on along the minus strand of JAGSMR010000019.1, from coordinate 9,892,286 downwards.
AAGAAAGAGATCAAAACCTAAAAACAAAATAAAAAAATACTATTTCTGAAAACTTCACGTGTTACCGTTCTATAAGATTTATGTATAAGTTTTTTTCACACTAATATTAATAATAAAGATACAACTAAAATGGTTCCCAGTTTTGCACCCCTGTCTCCGTACCCACTAAGTACAATACAGCTTCCGATGATGCCGTGACATTCGACCCTTACTTTGTTTTATTTTTTTACCTTCACGGCTTTATTGTTCTGGGGTGATGCATAAAGACTAAGGAGGACAATATTGCAGAAATTTTAAGAAACCACGAGTGTTTGTGGTAAATAACAATGTGACGTTTTAAGGACATTGAAAGTGTTTTTTAAACAAAGTATAAGGTAACCGCAGGCGATGACTAATGTACGTCATAATGCTTTTATCTTACTAAAATATTTTAATTCTTATAAATGGCAGTGGCCTAATTTCAAACTCGCATGACGTAACTTTCAAAACTGTAAACATAACTGAAAAAATTACTATGTCAGATGAAAATAATATTTTGGAGATTGCGTTTATTCCTAGTGAGTTCTAGTGAGTCCTAGTTAGTTCACAGTATTCTACATCGCGAAATGAATAACTAAGCTAAATATGAATGAATAAATATGAATGCGTTCGGATTCGTAGAGATTCGCAATATGGCAGGTTTGAAAGATGACCTTGTCACAAAAATTGATAAGGGCGTGCTTCGATGATTTGGGCACATTGAGCGAATGAGTGAAAACCGAATGGTGAAGAAAATATATAAAATATATAACGCGAAAGTTAATATTAAAAGGTGTCTAGGTAGACTGAGACTAGCTTTCGAAGTCCTTGTGGGCAAATTGCACGAAGAGGTCAAAAGTTACCTACCTCGGATACCTAGACGTGCATGTATGAAGAAGATAATGAATCTGAAAGAAGCGAAAGAGGTATGTAAGGATCGTCAGGGATATTCGGGTTTTATCGCGTTTATTTAGTTTTTTATTAACCGTTTTTACTTCCCAATGTTTCGGATGCTTTACACTGGTCCCCTAAACTAAGCTAAATAAAACACACGATAAAATCCGGAAATCGTTTCATTTTGAATGTATTTTTACAGTGGTAGAGCCACGCATCTGCTTTTGTTGTTGCATGAATGGGCCGGCTCGGCCGAGGAAGTTACACGACCTCACAGAATACTGGCGTGAAGTAGAAGTCTAACAAAGTTCTGCGTTTCGCTTGGTGAGTGCAGGTAACCGGAGGCCCACACACCCCCCTCCCACATTTCTGGGTGGGGGGGACTATGCCACTATGGCTATGCCATTGGTATAGCGGCACTTCCATCACGTGAGCCACCTGCTCGTTTGCCTCCCTTTTCTAGTATAGTTTTCGCCTAAATACAAGAAATCATTAAATATTAATAAGTTACATTAGGAGCCTGGTCCATTGCCTTAGCACTTTTAAGTAAAGTTTATCATTCACAATTCAAACAAAAACTATTCATACTTAGTCGATACTCAGTCTACTGACTTCTTTACCGAATGGACCATCTACAAAACAAATATTGAAGATAACGTTATTGGTTTTTTAGTACTTATATGAAACTAAATTAAGTTAACTAAATTAAGTATTATTAGTATAAAAAAAGGAAATTTTTTATACTAATAATACAAGATAGTTCAATTATACTGCGATAATAAGTCACGATAGCCGAGTGGTTGGGTCGTCGGAATTTCGCGTCAAGAGACCCGAGTTCGATCCTTAAGTGGCCGTACCTATGGGTTTTTCTAAAAACCTATGTACAATTTATATCGTTGGCTTGGACATAAAGACAGCGATGGGATCACCACCTGTCACGTTGTCCCGAAAAATATCTTCGGTGGAAGGTGGATCGAAGGGACTTAAATGTCTAGATTAGACCTCTGTCTGCCCCTGTATTGGGAATTGCGTGAAGATATTTTATTTTTATTGTTAATATATTTAATGAATCAAACCTCTTTGGCAGATGTAATAAAATTAGGTTAAGCTGTAAGCCGCGTACATAAGCCACGATAGCCGAATGGTTGGGTGGTCGGTATTCGAATCGAGAGACTCGAATTCGATAGCAGGCTCGTACCAATGGTTTTTTTTTTTTAAAAACTTATGTACGATTTATGAATGTAGTTATTTTTTTATAAAAAGCCCTATCTTTCATGTTATCTGCTAACGTTACCTTGAAGGTAATAAGTCAGTAAAAATGTGCATACAATACGTTGCATTTGAAATGCAAAGGCGCGCATTCAGAGATCGGATGGATCCCGTCACTCACCGGCCCGCCGATATATCGCCTTGTGGAAACGCCATTGTCAACTACCTACATCGTATTTATACGCTGTTATGTAAAAGACGGCTTATTTAAGCTCGGAAAATAGACTTATATGGGATAGTAGGAACTTATTACTGATAACTGTTCCATAGCCTAGTCGTAAGGGATCCGACATTCGAAGCTGGGGGTTGCTGATTCGAATCCCGCTAGTTGCAAACATATGTATAATTATTAGGAATGTTCATACTCGTGTCATGGAGGCTTATCGTATTTGTGATTATTTAAAATTAAATTAGTAAAAAGAAATGACTTCACACCATTCCCAAAACTGGAGTATGCGGAGGTCATTTTTTCCGCGTATTGGGTGGTGAGCCTGTCACCATCTTTATGTCCAAGCCAACGATATAAATCGTACACAAGTTTTTAAAAAACCCCTTTAGTACAAGCCTGCCACTCGGGGTTCGAACTCGGGTCTCTTGACTCGAATTCCGTTCACCCAACCACTCGTCTGTCGTGACTATAAGTATATAGGCCGATAAGTATAGAATACATAAAAGATTAACTCACATAACAATTGGCAATCAAGATATTGCAATAAAGATATTAATTTTGACGCATTATGTTTCATCATGAAATTGACCGGTTGTGTATGTGTACGAGCCCACCACCGAGGGATCTAACTCGGGTCTCTTGAATTCCGATCACCCAACCACTCGGCTATGTAGCTATCAATATATCTATATGTATCTAAGGCTATATATCTAAGTAGATATAATTACGTATATGCATGTTAATATCATTCAATTATCATAAGATACAGAAAAGTCTAGTCCGGATCTAGATGACTTAACAATACCATGGTTAGTAATTTACAAAAAGGCACGCCTCAAAAGCTATAGATTGAGAGTTTTTAGGTTTAATAATAAATAAATAAATAACTTCACACCATTGACATACAGGGATAGGCAGAGGTCTCATCTAGACAATTAAGTCCCTTTGACCCATCTTCCACCGATGACATTTTTGGGAATTCCGATCATCCATCTACTCGACTATCGTGACTAATCTGCTTATAATAAATAAATAAATAAATATCGTCACACAATTTCCCAGGACTGGGATGGACAGAGATCTAAGCAATTATGTAAGAGGCCATAATATTTATACTTAACTAGCGAAACCGACATTATCCTTCACAATATTTTAACCACTCGACCATTTAGGAGGATTTTGATGACGTAAGCACATACAAAAATATTATACATATAAATATTAGATGATTCATACACATTAAGTAACAGATTCACAAAGAAAGTTATTGATTGATGCTTCATTTGGATAAGTAAAATTATATTCTTAAGAGTTCAAACATTGACAAAACACATTCGATAAAGATAAGACAAATTATGAGAGACAGTTAAGAACTTCGCCTAAATACGTGGATTCTTTCGAAATAAGGAAACACTTTTATGATGTAATTTCAACTGAATTCGAAAGTATGTAACTCATACTGATTTTTTTAAATTAACTGCCGAAAACTCTACGATAGAGGTGTCGTCGTAATTTTATAACAAAAATACTTTATAACTAATAAATTACGATCCTAATTAGGTAAAAAATATTCCAATCGACACATTAAAAACCATGTCACACGTCAAAGTATTTAAACAAACGTTCAAACGGCGAAACACGACTAACCTATCATCAACATTAATAACAATTTTCGAAACAAGCCGCATTGTTTGTTGGACAGTTTGAAAGTTTCAATCGGCGAGACTTCACGTCCCCAATCTGCATGTAAAGTGCTTGGTATAAAGGAAATTTACATTTGTACAAAAACCCCTTTGTACGGTACTGAGTCAGATGCGGAGACAGTGTGAAAACTGCGGTCGACGGCCTAAACAGGCGGTCGAGTTGCGACAATGACGACAGTTTCAACACTGATTATGGAAAAACAACCTTTTTTATGTTTAATGTACGTGACATAAAAAAATATAATATAAGCTTCATTAAAATTTTGTCGATAATTAATGATTCTCATGTGTGCAAATATAATAGATTGGATAGAACCAAAGTATTTGTCCAGGCGTGTCATTAAAGTTTGAAATCACCAACTTTCACTCTTCTCGAGTATTTCCGCGATTCCCTCCTGTACATTTCTTATGTTTTATCATGATTCTTAGGTCATGATATGCGGTTTGATTAGTGGGCTCTAGAATGAGCTCTAACGTTAGCTCTTTCTACTTAAATTGAGTTGAAAGGGATGCTGGATGCTGGGTGTGATGTAATATTTTTCAATACTGCTGAGCAGCACGGGTTCCCAAATACTCATCAAGAATGCCATTTAATTATTTTACAGAAAAGAAGAAAGTTAATAAAATTACTTATTTATTCCGTTTCAAGTAGAAGTTCCGAAATTCTTACAGTTTATGAACTATTGCCTATTATTGTATCTTAATATTGTTTTACATAGATACACGTCTTTTATGTTAATTAAAAACTAGCAAACTTTATTATTTTTTTTAGATTGGTAAGTTAAATAACGATTCATTGTTTCCAGCTAATACTTAAATGTGATAAATTAGGACTATATAATGCCAGAGTCAAACTCAACAACGTCAACGCGAATGCCATTCGGAGCGCGGAACTAAAACATTTCTTTCACTCCACCCGTTGTCCAGCTAACGACGACGGACGCTTACAACACGTAATGACAAATATTGTGCGACAGTTCCAACTTCACACTCGGCTCCGTAATATTTTCTCGGAATCCATACACGAATCGCAAATGTAGCAATCATAAGTAATGGCGTGTCATTATTTGACGCGTTTGAAACAAATCTTAAGATTTTTATCTTCGCAGTTAAAATTTCGTAGTGACGGAGTTAATTAAATAAGATAATTAGTTCACTGGACAAGTTTTTAACACGTTTTTATTAGCTTCAACTATTCATTTACTTTTTTACTATTACTTATAATAAACAATGCATATCTGTTTCTATGCATGTAGCGTAATATTAAAAGTCTAATTTAAATATTAAAAGTCTAATTTAATTAGCCATAGCCTAGTTTTACATATGACTATGTAGTACTATCTAGCCACGATATCTTCGAGTCAAAGGACCCTAGTTCGATCCCTAAGAGGCAGGCTTGTATCAATGGGTTTTTTCGTATTAACTTATGCACGATTTATATCGTTGGATTGGACATAAAGACGGCGACGGGCTCACCACCAGTCGTAGTCCCAAAAATGTCTTCGGTGGAAGGTGGGTCCTGTATTAAGAAAAGCGTGAAGATATTTTTACATGAATTTAATTAACTTTTTATTGTCATTATTAAATTAAAGAGAATATCTTTGATATGTTCACCTCGTAGCGAATTTTATATTAAATTAATACTCAATAAATCAATGAGCAATGATATAGACATGTTCAGATAACCCGCAAATCTATAAGTCTAGAAATAAAGAATATTATAGAAGTTTTTTATTTGGGTTAAAATCCAAAAATGTTAAATAATCGGCTATCGGGAGCGTGCCGAGTTGGTAGAGACTCTGCCATCAAAGGGTTGTGCGTTCAAATACGGCTAGGGGCAAACATTTGCGTGATTAGTATGAATGTTGAGTCATGACAGTTTATTTTTATATATAAATAAATAAAATAAATATAAATAAATAAAAATCGTCACGCAATTTCCAATACAGGGGTAGACAGAGGTCTTGTCTAGACAATTAAGTCCCTTTGACCCACCTTCCACCGAAGATATTTTCGGGACTACGTGACAGTTTTACATATGAATGTCAATTTTTATATATGAATACATGTTTACAAAATTATAAATGCTACCATTAGCTTGACACGGAGATGGGCTCACTACCTGTCACATTGTCCCAAATAAGATTCGGTTAAAAATGGATCGAAAGTACTCCATCGTCTAAACCTCTGTTAGAATATAAGATCTACTGTTTCTTATAATTTACGATCTGCTGTCAAATTCATAGTCTTTGACAACCATCAAAGACAATCAGTTGACAGCTGAATAGAAATAGCAGGTGTCAATGAACAATTAAATAAAGACACAATGATATTATACCCCATCTGCCGTTTCTACTTTAGATTTATTCGCATTGGTCCTAGCTATAAACAGTACAAAATAATGCGAAGACGGCTGTCCGTCTAGTCGACGACATTCTCCATCTAGGGTCGGACATTCGATATTTTAAGTAACAAACTTACTTTAAATAAATTATATTCAATTGCAAACGCACGCGCAGCCATTGTTAGGATTAATAAAGAGTAGAATTTGCAACTCAACTATAAATGATTCGCTAACAACGATTATATGAAAGTACACATTTCCAAACGTGTATTACATTAGAAACATTTTCTTAGATAAAGGGTACATGTTTATTAATTAGGTTATTAACCAAAGAAGTAGTTTAGAAAAATTACTAGTGTGTCTAATAAATAACTTACTTATCTTAAAGGCCTGTTAACTTCCACTGTAGAATACAGGCGACTTCACTGTAGAATACAGGAGAATTAGTCACATACAATAAGCTTGGCAAGAGAATTGGCGATTTCTGTATCAGATACCTCATACTGTATACGCGGCAGTCAGATAGACCTAATTTTAATGTCGTATTTTTGTGATGGCTATCTCCCGATGTCTGACGGCAACTATTCTAATTTTTGAGGCTCTTACTTAAGTCGCCTCTTACAATACTAGATGGTTATATTCAATTTAATATATTTGATGACCACTGTGGGAGAATGGTGCAAACACCTGTTTTCAAGGTGTCGCCATCACGAGGTATCACGATAGCCGAGTGGTTGACTGATCGGAATTCGAGTCTAGATTCTGGAGTTCGATCTCTAGGTGGCAGGCACGTACCAATGAACCCGCCACCTTCCACCGAAGATATTTTTGGGACAACATGACAGGCGGTAAGCCCGTCGCCATCTTTATGTCCAAGCCGGCGATGTAAATCGTACATAAGTTTTGAAAAAAAAAACTCAGTGGAACGAGGTCGGGAACAACTCGAACTGGGGTCTCTTAACCCGAATCCCGATAACCCAATCACTCGACTATCGTGACTATTATCCTTTCATAGTCTCTATGTAGTATGTATTAATAAAGTTGTATTACTTATATTTTGAAGTATGGTAATAAATGTTTTGTGGTTCTAATAGCTAAATACAATCACAAAAATATTAAATAAACATATACACACAAATAAATGTTATGTGATTCTAATAGCTAATACAAAATCACAAAAATATTACATAAACATATATACATATACATACACACATATATAAAAAAAATTCAGCTCTGTATATTTCCACCTGTCGATGCGGCCGGTCAGTCACAGTAAGCCCAATGCAAATGCTCCGTCCATTGTTGGGTGCCCACTAACGACTGTCTCCAGACAGGTCGTTACAGACTTCAGAGCATTCATGTCTGTCTAAATAGAAACGTCTTATTAGGTAAATTTAAATATTAATTTGGTATATCAAATTAAGATAAAAATAGATTTAGTTGTTACTTTTTACAAATCTATTACCCTAAAGATTAAGATTATGATATGTATAATATAGGTATTTTAACGGCAACATCACATACATTGCTCTGATCATAAAGTAACAAGCTAAAGCTCTTGTGCTATGGTATCAGAAGCAACGAAGGTACCACAAACACCCAGATCTGAGAAAATGAAGAAAAATAGTTTTCTACATTGACCCGATCAAGAATCTAACCCGGAACCTAAGGTGGAAACACTATGAAAACTGGTGCGTATGCTTCTAGTCGACGGAGGTCGTCAACAATCTCTTATAATCAAATCTTAATTTATTGATTAGTTTTTCACAGGGAATTATTTCTTAGCAACTTCTTAGCAACTATATACAAGCGCATGGGTATTTACCTTGAGTTCAAATCGTACCGAAAACAAATGTTTTTGTACATATTTGTAATACGTTTGATAAAAGGGTTCATACTACTGATTATTTCTAAATTCACTAGACGTTTACGCACACATGAAAGTAGTAGTATTAGTATTCTAGTTCTTATGCACAGCCAATCCAATTAGAAAAGTAACAGCACATCACTCTTCTAGCCTAGTCTACATAGCGCTTTTTACCTAAGTTACTTTTGTATAGTATAGCAGTTTTTAATGGAGTTTTTAGGTTAAGGCACGATAGCCGAGTGGTTGAGTGGTCGGAATTTCGAGTCAAGAGACCCGAGTTCGATCCCCAGGTGGCAGGCTCGTACCAATGGCTTGTTCAAAAACTTTTGTACGAAGTTTTTCGCTTTTTGGCTTGGACATAAAGACGGCGACGGGCTCACCACCTGTAAAGTTGTCCCGAAAATATCTTCGGCGGAAGGTGCGTCGAAGGGACTTAATTGTCTAGACTAGACCTCGGTCTACCTGTATTGGCTGTATTGGGAATTGCATAGAGATATTTATTTATTTATTTTAGGTTAAAGCCCAGTTTAAGCAATATACATGATAAATGAAAACTTTAATTAAAAGGAATCTTCACGCCATTACCAATCCTTGAGTAAACAGAGGTCTAGGTCATTATGCCCTTACAAGCAACCTTTCATCAAAGACATTTTTTGAACAACGGGTTCGGTAGAGAGCCGGTGACCATCTTTATAACCAAGCCAACAATATAAATAGTACAAAAGTTTTGTAAAAACCTATTGGTCGAACCTGGGAATACATCTCGGGTTTCTTGACTCGGATTCCGATCACCCAGACACTCGGCTATCGTGACTTTTGTACTAATAAATTATAGTTTATAGAGGTTTATCCCTATTGTTAATTTTTTTAGAGAGTAGGTTGCATTGAGAAGTCATGTTTTGTCATACAACATGATTTCAGTGGTGGCGAGGACAGTATAAAAAGTAGTAAATAGTCGCGGAGGTTAGGTATTTGGCGAAACGAAATATCAAAACTCCTGTTCCGCTGTGACCCCAACTCGGCTTTGGAGGACAAGGAGAGCGACAGGAACGACGCGTACACTCCTCCACAGCCCACACATACGCATCCGACGACGGCGGAAAATGCCCATTCAGAGCGGCCACCTTGGCTGGCCTTACTCCGCTAAGTTAGGCTGGCCATGTGGGTTCCGCTAGGTTCATCGTGGGTGTCCAAGCAACGGTTACTAAGGCCCACCACCACGACATCGCGGGAACTCGGGAGGCCTACCATCCCTACAAAAATATGAATTGCGTATAATGTAGACAAAACTCAAATGAGAGAGCTGGTTTCAGCTAGTGTTATGAAGCATTTTTATTGATTTTAAAGCATAGAAAACATGCTGCAATCTTCGTTATCAAATTAATGAAAAATTTAAAAGTTTCAAGTCAATTAAAATTCATATCAAAATTTCTACGGATTCTTCTGAGTTCATTTCGCCTGTTTCTTCTCCATTAGAGGAACCTCATTTCGAACGATGAAGAGGCAGACGATCTATAATTTCAACTGATATGGGTCAAGGTGGGTCAGAGGTATCTGGGTACGAGTATATACCACGGTATGGTCGAGGTTGAGGATTCGTATCCAGTTTGAATCTGTCAGCAAAATTTTTATATTATTCATTTATCTTAACCCACAGTCTCTAACGTGGTAGCCAGAGAGAACAGATCGCCAAGTGTCACTTAACATACGTCTGATCGTAATGTCTTTCTTATATTACTAATGTTTTGTTTAATTAAAGATATAGACTGAGTATGGTGACATAATAAATACTACTACCGACTTTAAAAAGAAGGATTTCGAAAATCCGTTTATGTTTTAAAAGGGTATACTTTCAAGTTGGAACAAGATAGTCTGAATCAGAATTGGAAATGAGACGAAGTGTTCTTTATGGTCTTCACTTTCCAACAGTTAAATTTACCTTTATCATATATCCTACCCAAAATTGATAGATACATACATAGATAGGGACAACATCATATACACTGCTCCAAGCTTACTTTGGGATCAGAGTACGAGATCAATGTATTTGATGTTGTCCCTGTCTATGTATGATTTATGAATTCATTTATTATTGTTATTTATTTATAACAAAACAATATTAAACATATTGAAATTTTATTGTTCTCGCTGAACAGTGGCATCACTAATTCTCCATCTGCTACAAAAGTCGATCGGCGGTAACAAATAACAAAATCAGCCAATACTATCCGACCATTGTTACATTCCGTGTTTTTGACTCGCGAGGATTCCCGGCATTGCGCGCGCACCGGGCCTCAGTTCGTTTAGAGTAATGCTTTGTGCGCATTTAACTCTCGAACTGGTTGGTTTCGATTTCGTTCACTATCGAGAGGCATTGATCATTTAACGTGCTTGAAGCTGTTTAAATGTGATAATGTACGATTATTCGTTATTATATAAGATGGATAAATAAGGTATTCAAGGGGCCGATAGTAATTCAATTTAAACATTTATACATTTTTATCTTTATAAATTATAAACAAGTGAATAGGTTAGGAAGTAGTTCACGATAGCCTAGTGGTTGGGTGATCAAAATTCGAGTCAAGTGACCCGAGTTCGATTCGACCTGGTGGTAAGCACGTACCAATGTGTTTTTTTTACGACATTCTCGATACAGGGTAGTCTAAGGTCTTGAAAATTATGTCCTTTCAACCGAAGACATTTTTAGGACAACGTGACATTTGTTGTGCCCGCCGCCATCTTTAAGACCAAACCAACGATATAAAAGGTACAAAACCAATGGTACGAGCCTACCTGGAGATCGAACTCGGGTCTCTCGACTCGAATTCCTATCACCCAACCACTCGGTTATCGCGACTAAATAACCATTACTTTAATGTTTTATTAAAATAAACTTACTTTATGGCGTAAAAGTTGTTATTGTATATATTATGATCTAGAAAAAATGTACATGAAAATTTTGTAAAGTATTTCATTCTATAACTACCAGCAAATTGGTGAATTATGCTAAATTCGCTATGCATCTGCGGAGTGAAGTCCCGACGTAATTTGTAAACATGAAATTTATCTTTCATAAACAACAGAACATCTTTAAGTTAATCACTTTTTAATAGTTATAGATTTTGCAATTTAAATTCAGCTTCGCTTTTTTATTTATTGGTTTGCGTATTTTTTTCTGTCTTGTACAGTGTATGTAGTTACCACTCGATAGACGAGTTAATAGTGATCCCGTTTTCGAAGCTAAGGTAAATGGGCTCGAATCCCGCAGGGAAAAAACATTTGTGTGATTAATATAATTCGACTCTGATGAATAGTAGGTGAAAAGGTTTTCGCAATCCAAATATTAAATAGCATAAATGTTACGTTTAAAAAGGTTAAAGTATAATCTAATACTCCACTATTACCAAGTGGTAACAGCATAAGAATTTTCCATCCTATTTCTTAAGGACTGTCGTTCGTCGGTGTCTAAGAGAGTGATATAAAACAGCCATTACCAGTCAATGCTCGTTTAAGCATCTCAAAAAATACCAGATCAAAATTGAGTCAACAGGTGTGACGGACAGCAGCATCTGAGGTGTCTGGTACTGCGATTTATAATCCGATTTGCAAGAGTGACGTTTACAGCAAATTCTCGTTTTGGACTTCTGAACTTTCTGCAGTAAAATTTATGTTATGTACCTATGTTTGTATGTTTACGGACATAGGATACGATTCCTTCAATTTAAGAGCTATCTTCACGCCATTCCTAATACAGGGATAGACAGAGGTCTAGACAATTAAGTCCTTTCGACACATTCAGTCGGCTATCGTGACTACCTTCCTTCAATTTAATGAAAATTTATCACCATGGTAATTCATCAAATGTCCTATGCTCTTATTTTCTATATCAGCGTATTTTTATCAACTTTCTCTTTTTCTTTATAGCCTATCCTCTGCTAAACATAGGCCTCCACCAAATATTGTCACATGTACTAGTCCCGAGCCATCTCCATCCATCTCTGCGGTGTTGTTCCCTTCATCTTGTGAGAAGACGCCCTCCACTACTCTTGCCTGTACGAGGTTGCCATTTGAGAACTTTCTCCCAGCGATTCTCTCATCAGTTCTGTTAGTTTCTTTTCAGTTATTTCAATTACACTTAGTAAAAGTTACTACATATAAGTTAGAAGCGGTTACTTCGCTTTTAATATCATTAAGTCGAGCAAATAATAGCTGAATAATCAGTAACTATTCGATGAATCTATTTTGAATACATTTCTCAATGTCCTCATTGAAGACATTAAATCATTACTCTTGTTTTGCATACGTCGTCTGGATCACAGATTCAGTTGAATGCTTCTATTTACATAGAAATGTAAGTTTATAAAAATTTAGTATCTAAATATCTTCCTGTACCCCAATGAAGGGCAGATTGAGGTCTAGTCTAGACAATTAAGTCCCTTAGACCCACCTTCCACCGAAGATATTTTCGGGACAACTTTACAGGTGGTGAGCCTGTCGCCGTCTTTATGTCCAAGCCGGCGATGTAAATCGTACATAAGTTTATTAAAAACCCATTGGTAAGAGTCTGCTTCCGGTATTCAGTATCGAACTCGGGTCTCTTGATTGGAAATCTGACCACTCAACCACTCGGCTATCGTGCCTTAACCTAAAAACTCCATTAAAAACTGCTATACTATACAAAAGTAACTTAGGTAAAAAGCGCTATGTAGACTAGGCTAGAAGAGTGATGTGCTGTTACTTTTCTAATTGGATTGGCTGTGCATAAGAACTAGAATACTAATACTACTACTTTCATGTGTGCGTAAACGTCTAGTGAATTTAGAAATAATCAGTAGTATGAACCCTTTTATCAAACGTATTACAAATATGTACAAAAACATTTGTTTTCGGTACGATTTGAACTCAAGGTAAATACCCATGCGCTTGTATATAGTTGCTAAGAAGTTGCTAAGAAATAATTCCCTGTGAAAAACTAATCAATAAATTAAGATTTGATTATAAGAGATTGTTGACGACCTCCGTCGACTAGAAGCATACGCACCAGTTTTTATAGTGTTTCCACCTTAGGTTCCGGGTTAGATTCTGATCGGGTCAATGTAGAAAACTATTTTCTTCATTTTATCAGATCTGGGTGTTTGTGGTACCTTCGTTGCTTCTGATACCATAGCACAAGAGCTTTAGCTTGTTACTTTATGATCAGAGCAATGTATGTGATGTTGCCGTTAAAATACCTATATTATACATATCATAATCTTAATCTTTAGGGTAATAGATTTGTAAAAAGTAACAACTAAATCTATTTTTATCTTAATTTGATATACCAAATTAATATTTAAATTTACCTAATAAGACGTTTCTATTTAGACAGACATGAATGCTCTGAAGTCTGTAACGACCTGTCTGGAGACAGTCGTTAGTGGGCACCCAACAATGGACGGAGCATTTGCATTGGGCTTACTGTGACTGACCGGCCGCATCGACAGGTGGAAATATACAGAGCTGAATTTTTTATATATATATATATATATACATATATATATATATATATACATATATATATATATATATATATATATATATATATATACATATATATATATATATATATATATATATATATATATATATATATATATATATATATATATATATATACATATATATATATATATATATATATATACATATATATATATATATATATATACATATATATATATATATATATATATGTATATATATATATATATATATATATATATATATATATATATATATATATATGTATATATATATATATATATATATATATATACATATATATATATATATATATATATATATATATATATATATATATATATATATATATATATATATATATATATATATATATATATATATATATATATATATATATATATATATATATATATATTTCTCATTATACTTAGTTTTGATATGTATGTATGTATGTATGTGTGTATGTATATATATATGTATATATTTTAATGTATTTAAGTATGTAATATGTATACATATGTGTATATCTGTGTATATATGTATATTGTATTTTGATTATTGAAAATGCATTTTATATATATATATATATATATATATATATATATATATATATATATATATATATATATATATATATATATATATATATATATATATATATATATATATATATATATATATATATATATATATATATATATATATATATATATATATATATATATATATATATATATATATATATATATATATATTTCTCATTATACTTAGTTTTGATATGTATGTACGTATATTTATGTATGTATGTATGTGTGTATGTATATATATGTATATATTTTAATGTATTTAAGTATGTAATATGTATACATATGTGTGTATATCTGTGTATATATGTATATTGTATTTTTGATTATTGAATATGCATATTTTTTTGTACACCATTGTCTACTATTTTGTAACCAATTTCCAGTCACAGGTCTGCTGGAAGAAATTTCTATAGAAATAAGCAGGTCCTTTGTACAAATTCACCTCATAATTATATATCCACTTTTTTGTGTCTTCTATGTACATTAATTATTAAATAAATAAATAAGGAATCTTCACGCCATTACCAATCCTTGAGTAAACAGAGGTCTAGGCCATTATGCCCTTACAAGCAACCTTTCATCAAAGACATTTTTTGAACAACGGGTTCGGTAGAGAGCCGGTGACCATCTTTATAACCAAGCCAACAATATAAATAGTACAAAAGTTTTGTAAAAACCTATTGGTACGAACCTGGGAATACATCTCGGGTTTCTTGACTCGGATTCCGATCACCCAGACACTCGGCTATCGTGACTTTTTGTACTAACAGAGGGTGTTATAGAAGTTTATCCCCTATTGTTAATTTTTTTAGAGAGTAGGTTGCGTTGAGAAGTCGTGTTTTGTCATACAACATGATTTCAGTGGTGGCGAGGACAGTATAAACAATAATAAATAGTCGCGGAGGTTAGGGTATTTGGCGAAACGAAATATGAAAACTCCTGTTCCGCCGTGACTCCAACTCGGCTTTGGAGGACAAGGAGAGCGATAGGAAGGCAACGAGGCGAACACTCCCTCCACAGCCCACACATACGCATCCGACGACGGCGGAAAATGCCCATTCAGAGCGGCCACCTTGGCTGGCCTTACTCCGCTAAGTTAGGCCGGCCATGTGGGTTCCGCTAGGTTCATCGTGGATGTCCAAGCCACGGTTACTAAGGCCCACCACCACGACATCGCGGGAACTCGGGGGGCCTACCATCCCTACAAAAAGATGAATTGCGTATAATGTAGACAAAACTCAAATGAGAGAGCTGGTCTCAGCTAGTGTTATGAAGCATTTTTCATTGATTTTTAAAGTACGGAAGCCAGCTGCACTCTTTGTTTTCAAATTAATGAAAAATTTATAAAGTTTCAAGTCAATTAAAATTCATATTAAAATTTCTACGGATTCTACTGAGTTCATTTCGCCTGTTTCTTCTCCATTAGAGGAACCTCATTTCGAACGATGAAGAGGCAGACGATCTATAATTTCAACTGATATGGGTCAAGGTGGGTCAGAGGTATCTTGGTATGGTATGGTCGAGGTTGAGGATTCGTGTCCAGTTTGAATCTGTCAGCAAAATTTTTATATTATTTATTTATCTTAACCCACAGTCCCTAACGTGGTAGCCAGAGAGAACAGATCGCCAAGTGTCACTTAACATACGTACTACCGACTTTAAAAAAGAAGGATTTCGAAAATCCGTTTATGTTTTAAAAGGGTATTCTTTCAAGTTGGAACAAGATAGTCTGAATCAGAATTGGAAATGAGACGAAGTGTTCTTTATGGTCTTCACTTTCCAACAGTTAAATTTACCTTTATCATATAGCCTACCCAAAATTGATAGATACATACATAGATAGGGACAACATCATATACACTGCTCCAAGCTTACTTTGGGATCAGAGTACGAGATCAATGTATTTGATGTTGTCCCTGTCTATGTATGATTTATGAATTCATTTATTATTGTTATTTATTTATAACAAAAACAATATTAAACAAATTGAAATTTTATTGTTCTCGCTGAACATGCCCACTAATTCTCCATCTCCTACAAAAGTCGATCGGCGGTAACAAATAACAAAATCAGCCAATACTATCCGACCATTGTTACATTCCGTGTTTTTGACTCGCGAGGATTCCCGGCATTGCGCGCGCACCGGACCTCAGTTCGTTTAGAGTAATGCTTTTTGTGCGCATTTAACTCTCGAACTGGTTGGTTTCGATTTCTGTTCACTATCGAGAGGCATTGATCATTTAACGTGCTTGAAGCTAAGCTTAAATGTGATAATGTACGATTATTCGTTGTTATATAAGATGGATAAATAAGGTATTCAAGGGGCCGATAGTAATTCAATTTAAACATTTATACATTTTATCTTTATAAATTATAAACAAGTGAATAGGTTAGGAAGTAGTTCACGATAGCCTAGTGGT
This sequence comes from Sericinus montela, assembly GCA_029286605.1. NCBI lineage: Eukaryota > Metazoa > Arthropoda > Insecta > Lepidoptera > Papilionidae > Sericinus > Sericinus montela. The sequence goes on along the minus strand of JAGSMR010000019.1, from coordinate 9,875,489 downwards.
TGGGTGATCAAAATTCGAGTCAAGTGACCCGAGTTCGATTCGACCTGGTGGTAAGCACGTACCAATGTGTTTTTTTTTACGACATTCTCGATACAGGGTAGTCTAAGGTCTTGAAAATTATGTCCTTTCAACCGAAGACATTTTTAGGACAACGTGACATTTGTTGTGCCCGCCGCCATCTTTAAGGCCAAACCAACGATGTAAAAGGTACAAAAACCAATGGTTACCTGGTTAACGAGCCTACCTGGAGATCGAACTCGGGTCTCTCGACTCGAATTCCTATCACCCAACCACTCGGTTATCGCGACTAAATAACCATTACTTTAATGTTTTATTAAAATAAACTTACTTTATGGCGTAAAAGTTGTTATTGTATATATTATGATCTAGAAAAAATGTACATGAAAATTTTGTAAAGTATTTCATTCTATAACTACCAGCAAATTGGTGAATTATGCTAAATTCGCTATGCATCTGCGGAGTGAAGTCCCGACGTAATTTGTAAACATGAAATTTATCTTTCATAAACAACAGAACATCTTTAAGTTAATCACTTTTTAATAGTTATAGATTTTGCAATTTAAATTCAGCTTCGCTTTTTTATTTATTGGTTTGCGTATTTTTTTCTGTCTTGTACAGTGTATGTAGTTACCACTCGATAGACGAGTTAATAGTGATCCCGTTTTCGAAGCTAAGGTAAATGGGCTCGAATCCCGCAGGGAAAAAACATTTGTGTGATTAATATAATTCGACTCTGATGAATAGTAGGTGAAAAGGTTTTCGCAATCCAAATATTAAATAGCATAAATGTTACGTTTAAAAAGGTTGCGCGAGCAATCTAATACTCCACTATTACCAAGTGGTAACAGCATAAGAATTTTCCATCCTATTTCTTAAGGACTGTCGTTCGTCGGTGTCTAAGAGAGTGATATAAAACAGCCATTACCAGTCAATGCTCGTTTAAGCATCTCAAAAAATACCAGATCAAAATTGAGTCAACAGGTGTGACGGACAGCAGCATCTGAGGTGTCTGGTACTGCGATTTATAATCCGATTTGCAAGAGTGACGTTTACAGCAAATTCTCGTTTTGGACTTCTGAACTTTCTGCAGTAAAATTTATGTTATGTACCTACGTTTGTATGTTTACGAACATAGGATACGATTCCTTCAATTTAAGAGCTATCTTCACGCCATTCCTAATACAGGGATAGACAGAGGTCTAGACAATTAAGTCCTTTCGACACATTCAGTCGGCTATCGTGACTACCTTCCTTCAATTTAATGAAAATTTATCACCATGGTAATTCATCAAATGTCCTATGCTCTTATTTTCTATATCAGCGTATTTTTATCAACTTTCTCTTTTTCTTTATAGCCTATCCTCTGCTAAACATAGGCCTCCACCAAATATTGTCACATGTACTAGTCCCGAGCCATCTCCATCCATCTCTGCGGTGTTGTTCCTTCATCTTGTGAGAAGACGCCCTCCACTACTCTTGCCTGTACGAGGTTGCCATTTGAGAACTTTCTCTCCCCAGCGATCATCAGTTCTGTTAGTTTCTTTTCAGTTATTTCAATTACACTTAGTAAAAGTTACTACATATAAGTTAGAAGCAGTTACTTCGCTTTTAATATTATTAAGTCGAGCAAATAATAGCTGAATAATCAGTAACTATTCGATGAATCTATTTTGAATACATTTCTCAATGTCCTCATGGAAGACATTAAATCATTACTCTTGTTTTGCATACGTCGTCTGGATCACAGATTCAGTTGAATGCTTCTATTTACATAGAAATGTAAGTTTATAAAAATTTAGTATCTAAATATCTTCCTGCAATTCCCAATGAAGGGGCAGACCGAGGTCTAGTCTAGACAATTAAGTCCCTTAGACCCACCTTCCATCGAAGATATTTTCGGGACACGTGACAGGCGGTGAGCCCGTCGCCGTGTTAATGCTTAAGCTAACGATAAATTCGTACATAAGTTTATTAAAAACCCATTGGTAAGAGTCTGCCTCTGGGTATCTGGGTATCAAACTCGGGTCCGTTGACTCGAAATTCCAACCACCCAACCACTCGGCTATCGAGACTGTTGTTTTCTTTATACCTTCTGCCATGTAACAGTCTCAAAACATAGCACAGGCCTCTCCGGAATGGAACCTTATCCCTTTAATTTTAAGTAATTCATACATACGCAGTTGACTCTCCCGTTAGGGTGGGTTTGCTATAATCGCCGCCCCTGGATAGCAGATTGGCAAACTTTTTTACTGCTGAGAGCAGGTGTCATGAAAACCATGTCAATTTCAAAAAGTTCAAAGTGTCTTATGACGTGTATAAGTAAATATTTTCATCGTTTGTTCAATTGCTTCGATGCATAAAAAGAAAAGTATAATTCCTTTAAATATACTTAAAAGCTAATCTAGAACTTTATTCAGAGCTATTTTAATTCACACCAAATAGGTTGATGAACTTTGTAAATGTAATAATTAATGTATAAATAATGACAAACAACTTTCATGGTTTATCGCAGTTAATTTGCCTTTTTTTGTAAAAAAAAAGCAGAGAATATGATGCGCCTGCGTCGCGTCAAAAGACATGAGAAGACAGATAGCGTCACCGTCACATCAGTAAATCAAAAAGTAAGTTGCTCTTTCTCTTTCTAGTCTGCATGATATTTTTATGACCATCTCTCTCTTTTCTCTACACCGCCGTAGGGTGTATAAGATTATGAGAGCTACCCGCATTAATTTGTTTTGATTTATGTGTTCGGACAAGGTAAACTATTATTAACACTGATGCTTTTAAATTAATTTTTTGTATATATTATGAGTACGCAATTTTTGAGATACAAATCGAATGTAGAAATTATGGCAATACCAAAAAAAACCAACAAAATAAAAAAAAATATTTTAATATTAAATTCAGATGAGAATCTAAAAAGTGGAGAACCTATCAAAACGTAAATGTTATCTAGATTAAATTTTTATATTATTCTCAAATATTTCTAATTAATGGAAATAATTGCATATCGACATACAAAACATATGTATGTTATGCAGTCTTTTCTTGACTTCAAAGTTATTATTTTACAAAACATTAACGCTACTGTTACCAAAATCTTAAAATTTCAAAATTAAACTATGCTTACTATCAGTTTTAAATATTTCAACTACTTTGTAGTATATTATTCATAAAGAGTTAGTATTTACTTAAGTAAATTTACTGACTTTTCTTTTGACTGTCCCTCCTGAGTCCCCCCGTGATTACGGTTGCTGTAAAGCATCCGAAACGTTGGGAAATAGAAACAGTTTGTAAAAACTAATTAAAAACGCGATAAAATCCGAAAATCGTTTTATTTTAAAAGATATCCATGATACTAAAGTAAATTTATTTCTATACAAGAATAGATCGTGACACAAAAAAATAAATTCATACGTAATTGCTTCCTGTACCAAACAACAATAGAACGTTACCCGACAAGAAATAAGAAATTAATATTGACCCCTGTCTCTATAAGGACTATCGGAATTTGTATGGGCTATACGACCATAAATAAACCAAGCGTTTATAGACCCGCACTTGGATATGTTAAAAATTTCTTCACGCCATTCCCAATACAGGGAAAGACAGAGGTCCAAACAATGAAGTCCTTTTCGACTCACCTTCCACCGCAGATATATTTGGGTCAACGTGACAGGTGGTGTGCGCGCCGCCGTCTTTATTATGTTCAAGCCAACGACGTAAATCGTACTTCAGTTTTTGGTAAAAACCCATTGGTACTGGGGATGCCCTTAGGGATCGAACTCGGGTCTATCGACCCGAATTCCGAATACCCAACCACTCGGGGACCGTGACAGTTTGGATATGTTAGATTGACGACCTCCGTGGACGAGTGGCGTAAGCACCGGTTTTCAAGGTCTCTCGCCTCCTCAAGATCCCAGGTACGACCTCTCACCTCGTGAGCCAAATCGAGATATTTTGTCTGTTTCGGCCTTTACGAGGTTCTCGTCATACGGGATGGTAATGCCCACCAAAAATACCCTCAACTCTACCCGGTCCATCAACACGATATCAGGCTTGTTTGCCAGAATCGTCCTGTCTGTGATGATGGGCCGGTCCCAAAAGAGCGTAGCGTGATTTTTGAGCACGACGTCCGAAGATTACTTAAAGTAAGGCAATTTCCGTTCCACGAGACCGTATTTCAGAGCGAGCTCCTGGTGTGTGGAATCCTGGCTACTAAGTTCTCTATCAGAAGTCTATACAGAGTTAGAAAGCGTGGTACAACCGGAGATGGACTATTATTATTGTTATGTTAACATGTCGACTATTACTATTACTTTTATTATATATATATATATATATATATATATATATATATATATATATATATATATATATATATATATATATATATATATATATATATATATATATATATATATATATATATATATATATATATATATATATATATATATATATATATATATATATATATATATATATATATATATATATATATATATATATATATATATATATATATATATATATATATATATATAAATTTTTCTGTCTTTTATATATATACATAAATTTTTATTATAATATCTATTCTTATTAATATTATTATTAACTTTCTAAGAATCTGCTTAGTATTTTGTTTACCACAAGGATTATTACAGGAGCCGCGTATTACAGTAGATGTTATCGTCGTCTAATTCAATTATGACATCTCGTTGTATTGATCTGAAAGTTATTAGCTGTTCAAATCTTTATTAAAGCTGTTTCAGCATACACGTCGTAGAAACGTTTAAAAATCCCACGCTTTACATTGAATCTTCTCTTCGAGAAACAAATTAAGCAAAAACCAAACATACATAGATAGGGATAAAATCACGTACATAATCTCTCTCTCTCTCTCTCTGATCTCAAAGTAAGTAGCTAACGCTCTTTTGTTATTAACGAAAAAACTACCAGCACCCAGACACGTGCAAATCTAGAAAAAGTTGTTTTTAGCATTATTCAGTCCAAAAATCGAACCCGGGACCGCAGACCTGGAGACGCCATGAAAAGTGGTGTGTACGCCACTCATTCACTGTGTTCGATGAAAGAAAGTATAGTATTTAAAATAGGCGAACGATCGCTTCACAATCTATCTCCTGGAGAAAAGAAAAAAATAATTGAAATAGCCACTTTGTATATATTGCGCCACAACCCCTGTACGCGACATTAAATATTATGTACTTAATAAGATCTCTTACATCTTTAGTTACGAGTGGTTGGTGGATCGGAATTCGAGTCAAGAAACCCGAGTTCGATACCCATGCAGGGAGACCCGAGTTCGACACCTTACATTGTTTTTTTAAAATATAAAAAAAAAAAAAATTTTTTAAACAACATTGTTTTTTTTTAAATTATATTCGATTTACATCGTTGGCTTGAACATAAAGACGGCGACAAAGTCACCAACTATCACGTTGTCCCAAAAAATGTCTTCGGAGGAAGGTGGACCGAAAAAACTGAATTGTCTACCCCTTTCTACCCCTCTATTGGGAATCGCGTGAAAATATTTTTTTGTTTTACATGACATTTTGCGTTGTAAAAAATTATGAAAAAGATGTTTTATATTTCGTTTAACAACAACTCCTGTAATATACATTAGTGAAATTACTCTATACACCTTTAATGCTAGGGAATACGTTATTACAAGAACAATTACCGTATCGCCGGCATTGTATTGTAATTTACTATCATGTTTTTTTTTATTTTCATGTAAAATACCCATTTTATCAAGTGTAATAAATATATGAATAATTATACAGTACTAGTAAATATGTGACTGCTAATGTCTATAGCGAAATATGCTCGTCTAGATAACCATTACTTGTTACTCAATTAAAAATATTTTTATAATAATAAATAAATAAATATAAATAAATATCTTCACGCAATTCCCAATACAGGGGTAGACAGAGGTCAAGTCTAGACAATTAAGTCCCTTTGACCCACCTTCCACCGAAGATATTTTCGGGACAACGTGACAGGTGGTGAGCCCGTCGCCGCCTTTTATGTCCAAGCCAACGATGAAATTCGTACATAAGTTTTTGAAAAACTCATTGGTACTGCCACCTGGGGATCGAACTCGGGTCTCTCGACTCGAAATTCCGACCACCCACCAAATCGGCTATCGTGACTTTTTAATAAATTAAAAAATATTTTTATGTTCGTGAAAAAGTCACGATAGCCGAGTGGTTGAGTGATCGGAATTTCGAGTCAAGAGACCCGAGTTCGATCCCCAGGTGGTTGGCTCGTACTAATGGGTTTTTCAAAAACTTATGTACGAATTATATAGTTGGCTTGAATATAAAGACGGCGACCGGCTCTCCAACTGTCACGTTGTCCCGAAAATATCTTCGGTGGAAGGTGGGTCAAACGAACTTAATTGTCTAGACAGGACCTCTGTCTACCTCTGTATTGGGAATTGCGTGAAGATATTTATATCTTTATTTATTTATTTAAAGTTCGTCCGAATCTTCAGATCTACGGTGAAAGGTGAGTCGAAAGGACTGAATTGTCTAGACCTCTGTCTATCCCAGTACTGGGAAAATGCTTAAAGATTTTAATATTCAATTAGTATTGCTGTTACTGAGGATAATAAGTGCAAGCTGTTCGGATAGTGGAATTTTTTTTTGTGAGAAAAACCTCTGCGGGAACACCCGCACCATAAAGAAAAACACGAATCAAAGTGTTGTTACTTAATCTACAAAAAGATGGCTGCCGACTAGCTACGGTGTAAAGTAAACAGTCTCCTTTTTCTTTTCGCGGTATTTTCTGCCACGCACTTGCACTTTATGCCGTCGTCAGCAGTTTTTCCAGACAAATTTGACTTAGTAACCTTCGAGAAAAGAGCCTATTCCTGGGGGGAGCGTATTTATAAAAAAGCACAGTTTGGCATACTGTTCTCATAAATGCACTCTAATATAATATGGAACTTGTTCCGAGCGGGGTAATAGCGACCCACTGGCTAATTTCTGGCCATCTGATAACGTATCGACATATTGCTATAATAAGATTTTGACGTAGACCTCAGAAAATTTAGACGTGATCGACTGTTATAGGTGCGATATATTAAGTCTACGTACAAATTAAAAAATATTATAAATAAATTATCTTGTTTTCAAGGTATTTAGGATTTTTTATAATAATATATGTAGTGCCGATCTGATGCCTAGTCGATAGTAACCTTACCTTCGAAGCTAAGGGTTGCTGCAGTATGAAACATTAAAGCTTGTACTCAAGTTATCGTTGGTTATCTGAATTATCGTGAATATTCGTCTAAGTGAATTTAGAGAGAGGTCTGTGTCCTGCAAGGGCTGTTACATACTGGTTAATAATACAAAGAAAAGGTAATATGCCTGCTTTTGTTTATATTAAAAGGTCTATGGTTAGCACTGATTTACATACGCACATAACAGCCTGTAAATTTGCACCACTGGTCCTTATTATAGCTACGTTTAGCACCTGCATTGACGACCACAGTACACGACGGTTTATTGAATTTTGTACGTGACATTTCTCAAAATAATTAAGGGATGATTTGAAATTATTAAATACTAAAATTTGACAGTCTAGTCACTTGTAAGATCAACTGTATTAAAAATAAAGACGTGAAAAAATCACCAAATTAAAAATGAAATATAACAAACACTTGAAAGCGCAAAGAATAAGACTCCATACATCATCAGCTAATAAAACTGCACGTCACTACTAATAGAATATTAACACTGCGCACGCTGCAGAAAGAGAATAATGAAAAAATAATTTAGCATGATTTATAGCTTACTCAGGTCTTTGTAAATTGCGGCCAAGTTGGGACGTTTAACTTAAGTACCGGCTACGCAAGCGTACTTTTTTCTGAAATTAAAAAAATCTCCGAAAAATCATTCGGGCCTGAATTCGTACAAAACTCTGCTGGGATGCTCTCGGCCGATTTTTATAAACACTGGTTAGTGAAATGCAAATAAGAGTTTATACTTTACGACGTATCGCAAACTGGAATTTGATCGATCCTCAATACATGCTATCATGTTTCCAGTATTATGTTATTATTTTACCGTACATTAATAATGGGACATTTATACCTTCCGAGAATTTCTCAAAGCAAGTAACAAAGTTGTACGTACTGTTAACAATATGTTTTTGCATTACCAATATGTTTTTGCAAAAAGTATTATTTGACAGCAATTAAGGTAAATTTGAATTTCATGCTCATTTTCTTTGTGATCCATATTAAGTAGAGAAATGCTAGTAAAAGAATAAAAAATATTGTGACTACTGGTAAAAACTTTTTACCTAAAATTAAACCGACGAAAAAAGACAAAAAAGTAAAATCTAAAGACAAAAAAGAAACAAACATGTGGGCTTTAATTTGAGTTCTACAAGTATGTTTTAATATCCACTTAAATTAGCATTATGAAAATTGTATAAGCGTTTAAGAATATTTGGCAGCCATTTAAAATTATTATTGTTCCTAATTCCTAAAATAAACCTAAGTTCCTAATTCGAATCCTCTTAAGAAGTTTTTTAATTTTTGTAATTGCCACGTTTAACAAACAGATTGGTGATTATAGTATCAAAAACCTACGAAACGCTCATGTAAAGGATTGCTTTCTTTTGCTAGGTTATTAATTATCTAACTACAAATAGCAACAAGCCAATTAAAACCGACAAAATTGCCAAAAATATTTTGTAAAAACCTCTGTTGGAATTATTTTTAATACCTTAATTTATGTCGAAACCAAAATTGCCAATCGTCCCAAAGGTAATCCATTAAGTAATTTCGTTTGTTTGATAAAGTTATGTCTGCGATATTGAAGAAAAGTATTTGTTTTAGCTAAAGCAAACATTATCGGTTTGAAATCATTGGTTTGGCAAGCGGAAACTTAAAATTATAGTTAAAATTGCACGACGCTGATAATTTTTATCATCGCCAAATACATATTTAATTTAGCACAGCACATTATTGCACAATTACAGGAGTAGGAGACTTTTTTATTTGTCGGGAAATACCTATACGTTTACACGCTTTCACGAGGGCAAGGATGGGATATCGAACCCTCATGCACTGGAACGCTTTTGCACTCATCTGCGCCTAAACATGGAAGCGTCTACCTCTTTAGCTTTCAAACGCACGTGGCCAACGCACACCCCTGAGTTCACCACCCGGTGGCGTAAGAGTCGATTTAGTAATTCTATGATCATGTAAATTATAAAGGCTACTGACAGGTTGCAGGATAAGAATCTGAGGGTCATTGCGCTTACCAAGCGCGCTATTACGTTGAGTTCTCCTTACGGGATAGTTCTGTGTCATACCTAGGGGATTCCTATGAGCCGTTAAGAAAGTTTTTTTTATTTGTATCTTCACGCATTTCCCAAGTGTCAGGTCAGAGATCTAGGCAATTCAGTCCTTTTGACCCACATTTTACCGGAGCTTATTTGGGACATATTTTTTTCTTATTTGGGACATTTGATGAGCCTGTCGATTATTAGAGTCGAACGAGTATACGAAGAATCGAACTAGGTCTCCTGATTTACATTCCGATCACCCAAACACTCTGCTATGTTAGTTAAGTACGTAAAATAAATTGTACGGTACAGTATAGTACTATATTATATTTATTCCGTCAGGCTACTTCACGGATTAACTGGATTTATTGCTCCATTATATTTTTACTATTTATTCAACATTTACACACAATTTTTCTCCGTTGCCAAACGTGTAACATAAGGCATTAAAAGTTTTTTTTATCGTCACGATTTTTTTTCCAATACTGAAGTAGACAGAGGTAAACACACTTCGAAACCTCTTGGTCGAAAGAACTTAACTAAGTATATATACTTAAAAGTCTAAACAGCTAAGTTCTTTCGACCCACTTTCCACCGAAGCCTATTGACCTCAACCCGTGAGCCTATTTTAATTATAATATAAACCAAAGCACTATAACATTTTTAAACAATATCCCTGATTAAAATGACTGCATAATAACCTAATGTAAACTTTCTTGCATCAAGATCTCAACTTCAAATGTGGTTAAGTTAAAATTGCTCAAGGCTTGGGTCGCGCCGACCGCCGGGGTAATTACCGCCGCCACACACCAGCCTGTTTTCATTGGCTTTTAATCGTTTTTATGACTTTATCTGGTTGGATATAACATACTGATCAAATACATATAGCAATAATGTAGAATTTGATACGTTTTGTATCATTATTTGGAGTTTTAGAGTTTGTTACTTTACTTTACTTATCTTCACGCATAGTCCTTGACGGGGAGCCAGAGAGAACAGATCGCCAAGTGTCACGATCCTTACATACCTCTTTCGCTTCTTTCAGATTCATCATTTTCTTCATACATGCGCGTCGAGGTATCCGAGTACTCTTGACCCTACCCACTTCGAGCAATTTGCTCACATGGTCTTCAAAAGTTAGTCTTGGCCTACCTCGACCCCTTTTAATATTAACTTTCGCGCTATATATTTTCTTCACCATTCGGTCTTCACTCATTCGCTCAACGTGTCCAAACCATCGAAGCACGCCCTTATCCATTTTAGTGATAAGGTCATCTTTCAAACCTACCATTTTGCGAACCTCTTCGTTTCGCTTCCTGTCGGCTAAGGTAACGCCGCACATTTTACGAAGAGATCGCATCTCCACTGCATTCAACCTGCTTTTATGCTTCTTCTGGCATACCCAGGTTTCGCTGCCATATAACAAAGTCGGTACCAGCACTGCGTTATGTATCGCAAGGCGTGCACTTTTCACTACGCCTTGCCTTTAGACTAACGCAGTCAGGGTTAACGCAGTTAGAGATAGTTAACGCAGTTAACGCAGTTAGAGTTTGTTGATATATTATATTGTATAATTGTATACAGTTTCTTGTATTATTGTATGGCCGTGTAATATAAACATGTATAAGCCACCCTCTTGCTCCTCAAGGATGTCCTAAGAGGTGACTCAAAGAAAAGCCTTGAAAATATCAATGGCTACCGACAGACGGCGAGATATCCATCGCGAAAAAGTTACAGCCTTAGCCGACCGTGATGATAAACACTTCTGCTGAATTCAGCAGAAGTGTTATTCGTTAAGCAACAAAGTTGTTTTAAAAATAAAATAAATAAATAAATAAATATCTTCACGCAATTCACAATACAGGGGTAGACAGAGGTTTAGTCTAGACAATTAAGTCTCTTCGAACCACCTTCCACCGAATATATTTTCGGGACAACGTGACAGGTGCTGAGCCCGTCGCCGTCTTTATGTCCAAGCCAACGATGTAATTCGTACATAAGTTTTTGAAAAACCCATTGGTACGAGCCTGCCACCTGGGGATCGAACTCGGCTATAGTGCCATTAGAAAATAAGACTGTGTTTTCTTTTCAAACTTATACAGTCAAATGAAATAGACGAGTAAATTGAGGTCTATACAATTAATTCCTTTAGACCCACCTTTTATCGAAGCTCATTTGTTTTTTTTTTTAATTTTAAACATCTCATTTGTCGGCATTTAATGGCATTTTAGCTTTCAGTATAAGCTTCACTAAAACCACACCATCGAATTCTTTCAACAACTTTCAAAACATAGTTACTGCAATTCGACAACAAAACTGTGCGGTGTTCGCAAAATGAAGCAATAAAAACAATTAAAGAACAATCAAAACAGCCAGGCGACGCTCTATGGCGGCCAACCGGACCCAAATCTCCCATAATTGAGGGTCGACCGCGCTATCAGATACGCATAATTCGTGGTAGCCCTTACGTCAAGTTAAACATCGTTCGACTTGACCGTTTGCAAGGCGCAGGGTTGTACAGCTCTGTAGTAATCAATTTAATTTTAAATATAATGTATTTTTATCCCTTACAAACATTATCAGGATATATGGGAGACCTAGTACAATAGTTGGACAGTAAGTAAAAAGTGTCATCAATTAAATTAAAATACAACATAAAACATTTATGGTTGAATCATATAATAAATAAATAAATAAATATCTTCACGCAATTCTCAATACAGGGGGAGACAGAGGTCTAGTCTAGACAATTAAGTCCCTTCGACCCACCTTCCACCGAAGATATTTCCGGGACAACGTGACAGGTGGTGAGCCCGTTGCCGCCTTGATGTCCAAGCCAACGATGTAATTCGTACATAAGTTCTTGAAAAACCCATTGGTACGAGCCTGCCACCTGGGGATCGAACTCAGGTTTCTTGACTCGAAATTCCGACCACCCATCACTCGGCTATCATGACTTATTACTTGATTACTCAAGTAACATATCATTATAGTGTCAAATGCTGTATACTGTATAACAAGCCTTTGAAGATCGTCCTGCTCGTCGAAAAGTTCTTTTTGGAAAAAATATATAAAAAATGAGGAATTATACCAAATAAGATTAAAAAGAACTTACTATAAAAGAAATAATTTTAAATAATACATTATTATTTATTATATAGGTTGACGCTTTTGACCCAGAAATGGAATATAAATTATTTAATCTCATAACATAACCCGTATATTTTCATCATAATTTCTAACAAGAAATCTTTAGGATTACGCGGGTCCTTGCGCAAATATTTGGATTATGGCGGTGAGATTAAAATATTATGTCGTGGTCAGTTCTTGTTTGCATTAATTTAGGCATAGTTTGCGTTCGGCTACACTTTACATACTATTTGCATGAAATTTAATTGGATATTGCTTATATTATTTGATGTTTGTATCATAAATACTTTTGTTCAATAGATTATGGACGATAGCGATTGGAGTTTTCTTTTACTTGTCATGGAGTATCCGCGTTAGAATCTACAATGCATTTCTCCTTTTCTTCTTCTTCAGAGGTCCACGAAGGGAAAAACCTCAAAAGTGACAACCGGAGAGATGGCGAAAAAGCCATGTCGAACAATACCAGACCACAATTAAAAAGACGTAGTTAAGAGAAGTGTCTAGTAGTGCGGTCCCAAATCCGCTTCTTAGACATGGCGATTGCGGCAAGGGAATAATATTAAAATAATTTTATACTTGAAGATAATTAACATAAAATATATGTATGATAATTAAAATATGCATAACATATTATCATACAAATATTTATTTAACCGTATATTAATTGAACAGTATATAAGAAAGATAATCCGTGTGGTAACGGTGTAAGAATATGACCACTCCCTTCTTCCCGTGGGTGTCGGAAGAGGCGACTAAGGGAAACAGCCTTGAACATCGTCATGGCAACTGATAGATGGCGGGATAACCATCTCTAAAAATATGAGTCCAAAACAATCAGACCGAAGATGGGCACCAGCGTCTAAGGTGCGAGGTGTCTGATACTGCGATCGCATGCCAAGCGTAGTGATTACGGGAAATCCTCCCCATGGTAAAGGTCTATGTCCTGCAGTAGACTTTAAATTGGCCGTTATGAATGTATGTATGTATGTATCTATGTATGTTTGTATATCGAAATATAACTCTTATTTAAATTTTTAAATAAAATTTAAAATTAGGAAACGAGTAAGATATTATTAAACTAATTTACTATACCTGTCTGACCAGCACAACGCATCATCGCGGTACCTGAAAATAATACTTTGGTTTAGTAATAATAAAATAAATAATGATGAAACATATATAAATATTAAACATTTATTCTTGGCCTATTTGTTCTGGACTAAAGCCTGCTCTAATTTTTGATTCAAACCATCAGCTATTGAATATTTTTCATGCATTCCTAGGATGTGTTAATGGACTTTACATGTATTTTTAAGTTTTTAAATCCTGTAAGTTTTCATGTAACATCGAGTAATGCATTTAATTACTTCTAGTGATATTTGCATCCTTTAACGTACCAATTTTACAATTAATTAATTACAATATATCTGTATGTTGCTGGCCGCGAAACTCGAATAGATGTTGATGGATTGATATTTAAATAAAAGTACAGATTTAAAGATATGTAATTTGTTTTGTCTCTTGTTTATTTGCTTTAGCTCCTTCGCCTCGCCAAAAAGAAGAAGGATGATTAGAAACTGACTGCCAACTTTCCAACATTCGCTAGTTGGAGAGGCACACGAAGAAGAAAAAGAATTCGTTTTATAGATTGCCATGGTAACATGGATATTCTTATCGTTGCTATCATTAAAGTTTAGTTTAGTAAACTGAAGTAGCTAGTGTTCTATAAAATTTCAGACAAATGATTTGGTCGTGTGTTGTCGGCGTAAGAATTTGTGACCGCTTTTCTTCTCGTGGGTGTCGAAAGTGGCGACTTTGGCTGACTAAGCCTTGTAAATCGCAATGGCTACCGACAGGTGGTGTAAAACGAAATCTGTATTTTAATAACATATTTTAAATACCAACGATATAACTCTAGTTTATGATAACAAAGATATACAACTATGATATAACTAGGTGTGTTAGTAACAAAGAGTATTAATTATTCTCTGATAATCTCTGTAATGTAAAAAAGTAACGATAGCGGAGTGGTTGGGTGGTCGGAATTTCGAGTCAAGAGACCCGAGTTCGATTCCCAGGTGGCAGGCTCGTACCAATGGGTTTAAAAAAAAAACCATATGCACCAATTATATCGTTGGCTCGGACATAAAGACGGCGACGGGCTCACCACCTGTCTCGTTGTCCCGAAAATATCTTCGGTAGAAGGTGGCTCAAAGAGACTTAACTATCTAGACTAGACCTCTGTCCACCCCTGTATTGGGAATTGCGTGAAAATATTTATTTTTTTATTTGATATTTTCTCGAGTATGTTGAGTATGTGTAGCTTAGCCAGATTGCAGAGGTGCCGTAGTCTTCATTAGTAGATTAGCATATAGTGAAGCTGACATCATTTTGCATGCTATAAAATAGCTGAGTAGGTTAATGAGACATAATTACACAACTGTAACAAGTTCACCAAATATACCCACCTTACTTAAGACAAATAAAGAATTTGAATTTGATTTTAGATAATTAGACATACGATATATAACGTGATGCAGCGCAATAACCGTAACCGAAGTTACTGAATATCCGAAATAATTTTTTCGGGTACCCTAAACGGTTTACAACAGACTCTACAATTACAAAAATGCAAAAAAAACATGTTGATCATTCCAATAATAGTTTTTATTATTATTTTATACTACGGATACTTAGAATTCGTTTAATCCCTTTCAATCTGGTTTCCGTCCAGGACATATTACAGCTACTGCTCTAATAAAAGTCACCGATGACATTTGTTTGGGTATGGACAATAAACTGCTCACACTTATGACTTTGTTAGATTTTAGCAATGCTTTTAATACAGTTGATTTGGATGTTCTGTTGAGTCAGTTGAGTTCACTTAATTTATCTCCGTCAGTAATTGACTGGTTTCAAAGTTATCTCAGTGGTCGTCAGCAGCGTATTCGCACTGATGAAACTGTTTCATCTTGGTGTGATACTACTGCTGGAGTTCCGCAGGGCGGCGTGTTGTCGCCATTACTTTTTCTATTTTCATTAATTTAATCGCTCAAAAATATCTTCTCTGTACCATACGTATGCGGATGATATCCAGATTTATACCCAGTCAACTCTTGATAATCTGCCTGAAGCTATCGCCGCTGTGAACTATGACTTAAATCAGATTCTTGCGTGGAGTAAATCACATGGCCTCAAAGTAAATCCTAATTAGTCTCAGACAATAATTATTGGCAGTCGGAAATTCATCTCAAGAATTGACTGGTCGTGCTTGCCTCCAATTAAACTCAATGGCGTTGTAATCCCACTTAGAGACTATGTTAAGGACTTAGGCATTTATCTTGACCGTACCTTAAGTTGGACACGTAATTTAAATGAAGTAAGTAGGAGAACTTTTGCAGCTCTTAGTTCAATGCGTTGCCTTCGATCATTTCTCCCCATTTCTACAAAAATTATGCTCGCACAGACTCTTCTCCTTCCAATTCTCGATTATGCTGACGCCAGCTATATTGATATAACTGTGGACCAATTAAATAAGCTTGAGAGACTTCAAAATACTAGCATTCGGTTCATATTTGGATTGCGTAAATATGACCATGTTTCTCAATTTCGTATACGTCTCAAGTGGTTACCAATCCGACTACGCCGTAATTTGAATACTCTTTCTATTTTGTACTGTGTCTTGTTTCATGTCTCTACTCCACCTTATTTAAAGGAGAAGTTTAAGTTTGCGGGGCTTCCAGGGGAAGATTTACGCTCTTCCAGGAAGCTTATTTTGAAGGTGCCAAATCACAAAACGAAATTCTATGAAAAATCATTTACAATACAGGCAATCAAATTGTGGAATTCCCTGCCATTAGCAATTCATGAAGCGCAATCTATTGGTACCTTTAAAAAATTAGTACGAGAGCATTATATGGCTCAATCACTTGAATAGCATTAGGATGTAATACTGCGTTATTGATATTTATATTGTATTTACTGCATTACAATTATTTATATTGAATACATTGTTTGGGGTCTAGTATCTGTACATATTATGTAGTCACGTATGTATATATGTATATAATTATGAGTGTTTATGTATGTATATGTATATATTATTGTATGTATCTCCTTTTTTATTTTTAATTTTATCATGTATTTTGCTATTGCACCACCTACGTTGTAATCTTTTCCTTCACGCCATTGGTTGCCTGGAAGAAATCGCTATGAAGCGATAAGGCCGCCAAATTGTGCATGTCATAAAATGTTGTAACCTTTGTTACTTTTGTGTATCCTATTTGTGGTGGACAATTCTGTTTACGATTTTCCGCACATACCTTCTTCATATAATCCGAAATACGGTTATGGATATGATATCATCCATAACCGTAACCGAAATTGGTAATTTTTTCATATCAGTATACTGTTATAAAAAAAAAACAAAACAAAACAAGGCAACATTGGTCCTAGGCTTTTTAGCTCATTTATTAAAATACTAACCGATACTTATATTCAAAACATATTTAAGATACATTCAAATTCACAAACAATTATAACAATATCACTAATTTAAATAACATATCGGCAGGCATAAACGCTAAATGCTTGCGTCTGCTCTTCCTATTGTCAGCTGTTCCAGCAATCTATACATCCATGACCTAAACCATTTTCAAAGTCTACGACCTCCCAGGCGTTAAATGAATAATTCACAGCGAACGCCGGGCAAGTACAGGCTACATTATTAATAACTGACCAACGCATTACCGCTGATCGAAGTGGGACTTGCAAACTCCACTGATGGAATGCCAACCCGACGGACAAACGGACGGTGACGTACGATTAGTTTCTGCTAGTTTTTGTCAACGGTTTTGCTCGCGCTATAAGTTATACATAGAAGGCTAACGATCTAACTAACATAAATACCGGCATTACAATAATTTTCTTAAGTCAAATTTACTACGCTTTTGAATAATTTTATTCAGATTTATTTGCTTTTTATCAGCTGTTATAAGATTTTATGTATAAGTGATACTGATTAATGCGGGAGCTAAGATCCAAGATTCCATATAACTTTGACCAAATAAAAACCTTTGCAACAAATAAAAAAACAATAATTCTATAGTATTTTTATTTTGTATAATAATTTAAATTATTAGGTATGTATTGCTACACGGTGTATATAAAGTATTTTTTTCTGATTGCTATGTAAACATTATGGTTTTTATAATTAAAACATTGTTCAGACATTAAGAGATTGTAAGTCGGAATTATACTGACAAGATCCGTATCCAAAACAAAACCAGTATTTATTGACATAGACTCCACCAAATTGATAAGGAAGTGCTTCAATGGTTTGGGCACGTTGAGCGAATTAGTTAAGATCGAATGGTGAAGAAAATATATAGCGCGAAAGTTAATATTAAAGGGTGTCGAGGTAGGCCGAGACTAACTTTCGAAGACCATGTGTGCAAATTGCTCGAAGAGGGGAGGGTCAAGAGTACTCGGATGCCTAGACGTGCATGTATGAAGAAAATGATGAATCTGAAAGAAACGAAAGAGGTATGTAAGGATCGTGACACTTGGCGATCTTTTCTCTCTGGCAACCCCATCAGGGATTGTACGTCAAGATAAGTAAGACTCCACCACGGGAGAGGCCTACATTCAACATTGCATCAGAACAAGACGTAATGCACATATGTAAAGGGAGTTTTTATACATGAACTTTGAAATGGAAGGAAACAAAGATGATTTTTTTAAATTGACAATTGTTAAAATGACAGACGTTGTTCAAGAGTAAAAAAACTAAACATAAATCACGTGACAGCTGATTAAATGAACGTCATTTAAAAAAGTGTTGCCAGCTTAAAATTTTATATCTATACAAAAATATCCGTTATATGTATCAATAAATATAGTGTATAGCGATAACACATATGTACCAGACCAGTAAGCTTTTAAGTCGTATATTATTTTTATGTGTAAAACTTAATATAACTGATGTCAGTCAATTTAAGTATGTTCAATCTAAGTAGAAATACGTTCATAAATTACTCAATTAAGTACACGTCTAATTACTGATACTAACCCAGCCATACCTAGAAAATTGTACTTTATAATCGGCAACAAAATCGACATGATTGCATACACGCCAACATTATAGCAACTAATTTAGTTCTTTTATTTTATTTTTAAAAGCTAGTATAATGTGTTATTAAAATATGATAAACGCTTTACTGGTTAATGAAACTATGTTTCGATTGTATTATAAATAGACACCCAGGTAAGAACCTGCAAGCCACCGTGTCTAGTCGGACGTCTAGTACGGCATTGCCTAGGTAAGGGCAACGGGTTCTAATCTCAACAGTGTCAATTGATTTTTAAAATATCTTAATTTTTCGAAAACAGAAAACTTTTGGCACATTCATTTGAAAACAATATCTTAACGCCATTTGCAAAAGTTGAGTAGACAGAGCTCTAGAAAATTAAGTCCTTTCAACGTACCTTTCACCGAAGACATTTTTTGGGGACATAGAGACAGATGGTGAGCCTTTCGCCGTCTTTATGTCCAACGATATAAATCCTACCTGGGTATCGAACTCGGGTCTCTAGACCCGAATTCAGATCGCTATATAACTAATCACGGCACTAATAAAGTCGATATAACAAAAGTTCCATAAATAAACTGACTTCATATAACATTTAGGTCTAAATATGTAAACTAAAAAATCTTTATATTTCGATGCCCAGCTTAGTTATATTATACATATAAATCGTTCATAAGTTTTGAAAAAACCCATACAACTCTGAACTCTCTTGACTCGAATTCCGATCACTCAAAAACTCGGACTTCGTAAATGTAAATAGAGGAATAAACAGAGAGAGGGTAAGAGGGACTTCTGTTATCTCACTCACGGGCAGGAAGTTGCAAAAGATATCTTGTCTCTAGTCTTACATCAAACCGTTACACTCTATATAACAAAATTATAATTTTTATACATGTTTCAATTTTTTGTTAAAATTTTTTGATATTTAAAAATGATCTTTTTCATGCATGTGTAAAATAAATGTTCATAATGATTTCTTGTATTTACGCGAATACTACTCATTTAAAATATAGTAGTAAAATATAATAGTCCCCCCGTGACCACGGTTGCTATAAAGCATCCGAAACGTCGGGAAATAAAAATAGTTTGTAAAAACTAATTAAAAACGCGATAAAATCCGAAAATCGTTTTATTTTAAATAAATGTTCATTGTTAGTTTTAAAATATTTTATAATAATAATAATAAGCCTTGTTTATTCCTTAATAGACATTACATTACTTGATATTTATATTCATTACAATTCGAGAAATTGAAATAGATTAAATTAAATTAAATTTTAAATTTACAAATAAAATCAACTCGAATTATAATTTTAAAAAATACAAAAAAAATAATTATTAAATATTACATGCATAACTAATCATTATTATTAAGGACCTCCCTACGGAGTAAAGGCCTCCTCCATTTTTCTCCACTTATCTCTATCCATTTCAATTTCCATCCAGTTATTTCCCGCTGTTTTTATTATTTCGTCGAGCCATCTTTCATTTGGTCTACCTCTTTTTCTCTTCCCTGATGGCCCTTTCCAAGTTAGTAGCTTTTTTGTCCATCTATTACTGTTCATACGTACAACATGGCCAGCCCATCTCATTTTAATTTTTTGCGGTGGTGCACAACACTGCAAAATATTTTTTATACCTTCACATAATTTCCAATGCTTGAGGTAGGTCTAGACAATGAAGTCATTTCGGACCACTTTCCACCGAAACTTATTTGGGTCAACGTGACTGATGGTGAGCATATCACTGTCTTAATATCGAAGCTGACAGTACTATATACTTACGTAAAAACACGTTACATACATTCTATATCTATGAGTCAAATACCAACATTGATAATTATCACCCAAATGTTTGCCCCGGATGGGATTCGAGCCCGCAACCAATAGCTTCGAAGGCACGGTCACTAGCAACTAGGCTATTGGGTCGTCGTCTTCATATAATTTTTTATTAATTACTTTTACTTTGTTCTCTACTTTAGATGATTACTATACTGCGATCACAAGACCGTAAGCGCAGCATGACGATTGTTGTATCTATTACATCTTCTAGATCTGTTTGGATCCGATTTACTTAATGGCCCCCAAAAGACTATTAGAAGACATAGGTCTCTCAAGTTTTTTATAATCGCCACGCATGTGAAGCGATGTGGAAATCCAGACACATCCGTTGGCGATTGGTATACACACCGGTTTAAATGGTATCAGCATCTCTGTGGTCCCATGCTTGATACCGGATCGGGTCAATGTAGAGAATACTTTTTCGATATTTTCTCGGATTTACGTATTTGTGGTACCTTCGTTCTTTTTGATTAAATAACACAAGTGCTTTAGCTACTAACTTTGGGATTATAGCAATGAATGTGTTATCTACCCATGTATGAATTTATTATAAAATATATTTTTTCATACATTATCGCACTTTTGAAGCTGCTGCCTATCACCGGTCTTTTTAAACAACAAATTAATTATGGCCATATATTTTTTCAGATGCCGGCCATTTCAAGATATCAAAATCAGATAAAAAAAAAGAAATAAAAATAAATCAGTATATTTCCCTTAAAAATGTTATACTTATGATAAAATGCCAATATCCCGCACACATGTTTTGCAGCGCGTAAAATTTTTTAATAAACACCTACCCGCGGAGGGCGTTTGTAAATTTGAGAAATGAAATATGTAGAGCAATAGTCTTTATGAACGTCGATGCGACCATAAATATGTCTCGCGTTCATATTACGAACCCGCAAATGATGCTTCCATTCTATTACATTTTCATCTTATATTGTAGTATTTTCTAACAAAACTCTTTAGAGAAAATAACTTCAGAAACCGACCAATGGCAAATATTTTATATTTATTTAAATAATTTAGAGTTTACAGGTGACAAGAGGGCTTGTTCTTTTCATACTCAAAAGCTAAGAGCCATTCTACGTGGAAATGCAGCCTGCGTTCTTTGATCAGGAATAGTGCTTTACGATTACTGTAAAAAAAATTCTTCACGCAATTTCCAATACAGGGATAGACTGAGATCTAGTCTAGACAATTAAGTCCTGAGGGACTTAATTGTGTAGACTAGTCCCTTTGGACTTAATTGTCTAGACGAGTCCTCAGTCTTTCGGGACAAAGTGACAGGTGGTGCTGGTGGTGGCAAGTGTTTGAAAGACCCATTGGTACGAGCCTGCCACCTGGGAATCGAACTCGGGTCTCTTCGGGTCTGTTCCTCTTTTTGACTCGAAATTCCGACCACCCAACAATTCGGCTATCGTGACATTTTACGATTATTGTAGTTTTTAGTTAGTAAGTATTGTAAATAATATTTTTTTCTGTAAATAATATTTTGAAAAATAGTAATTATAAGTAGTTATTTTTTTTTTGTTGCGTTAAGAACACGATGGCTCAGAGGTATAAATATTGCCACGGTACGGCAGAGGTCGCGGGATCGACTCCCTCCTGTGTCATTTTACTGTAGCTTTCAGCATAACTCAAATACTTTAAAATCAATTAAAAATATCATTATTAAAAAATATTTATATTAGCCATAATAATAATTTCTTCCTTCCTTTTCTCCGATTACCCTTTATAAAATATATAACAGCATATACGACCTTGCAACAAAAATTATTACATACCAAAAGCGCTTATAACTAAAATTTAATTAGGAAACTCGTGCACAAATCTTAGTGAACACACATTACGAGTTTTGAACACGATCGAGTGCGTTCGGAAGTTTAACGCCATAAAATGTAATGGAATATAGTTTAGCAAAATCGCAGGAGGAGAGGTGCAATCGTCAACAGCCGTGCTACACGTTTTGCATTTTATAACGCCCATTTAGCGTTTCCGAACGCTTTGTTGACGCGGTAATGTCTTATCGATATTAACTTTTAGGTTATGATTCTAAATATAAAAGTTTACTTTCTTTTTTCTTTTAAGGAATTGCAAATTGATTAATAAATACACAAGTAATGTTCGAGTGTCTGAAAAGTTTTAAAATAATGTTTGATTTGGATTTTATTTACAATCTAATGTATTTAAAATGTAATTACTCGTTCAAATAAAAAGAGAAATATGAAAAGAGGTTAATTTTAATTAATTTTTTAATTAGTTTCTAAGCTTTAGGTTTAGCCGAATTATTTTTTTTATCTTTACACAATTTTCTATAGAGGCGCAACGAAGTCCTTTCGTCGCAAAACATCCTATTTGCTATATTTTCAAAAACACAAAAACAAATGTTTATAATATTTTCTTCGTTAGGTTTCCCAGTATATTTATGAATTTAATTAAAGATTCAGAAATCAATAACTAAATATAACGAAAGTTCGATTGACGAAAAGAACGATATTGGTAACCTGATCAACAATATGGAAAAGTCGAATCTTTAACGGTATTATTATTATAGTATAATATTGTACTGTATATTATTATAAGAGAATGGGTTTTGTTATAATATGTCTTATAGTGAGCGAATAAAAGCTATCAGCAAAAATAATTAAATATCTAATAAACCGCCTGCAGCCAGAAAAACTTGAATCACTGCTCTTTCCCGAATTGTAAATAGATTTGAGATATTTTTTTTTCTTTGATGACATTAAACTTTTTATTAAGGGAAGTTCAAATCACACTAAAAGCAAACATCTGTGTGATAAATATGAATATTTGTACTCAAATAATGGATGTTTATTTATATAAGGTTTTACATGAAGACATCAATCACGTTGTCCCAAATGAATTTCGGTGAAAAGTGGGCGGAGAGGACTTCAAGGTCTCCTGACCTCTTCCTTTATGAACATATTTTTACATTTTTTAAAGAACAAATAATTAAAATGTATGAAGATAAAAATGTCACGATAGCCGAGTTGTTGGGTGGTCGGAATTTCGAGTCGAGAGACCCGAGTTCGATCCCCAGGTGGCAGTACCAATGAGTTTTTCAAAAACTTATGTACGAATATCGTTGGCTTGGACATAAAGGCGGCGACGGGCTCACCACCTGTCACGTTGTCCCGAAAATATCTTCGGTGGAAGGTGGGTCAAAGGGACTTAATTGTCTAGACTCGACCTCTGTCTACCCCTGTATTGGGAATTGCTTGAAGATATTTTTTATTTATTTTATATTTAGTGAAGATAAAAATAAAAATTTCTTTCAAAATAGTCCCATTTTATGCAAATATCCCAGCTAATAAAAAGTGAAAGCTTTAATTTTAACATATCACTCAAGTTACATGCCTCATTAAAACACCAAATAAATTAATCAAACAACATTCATAATGCGGGATATAAACAACACGCGTGTGGGACGAAACAATGTCATCGTGTGTTTGAATCTAAATTATCCAATTTGGCGCACGTTTCGCGTAGCGCCACTGGTTCGGATAACTGACGGAATAAAATTACCATTCTGCACATACTTACCTCACTACTTACATAAAGCTATTTTGTTATTTTATCCCCTCTTGTATAATATGTTACAAAGTGATTAATTAGTAAAAGGCAGTACAAAGTGATTAATTAGTAACATAACTTGTTACAATATAATATAATTGAACACCTTAGAAAATTATTGTCTACAAATATATAATAAGTAACAGATTTGAGTACATTTTTATTGAATTTTAATAAGATACAAGTCATGCAGGACTTCTGTTATTAAAATAAAGATTTTAAATTAAGATTATTAAGATTTAAAAAATAGCCACGATAGCCGAGTGGATGGGTGGTTGGAATTTCGAGTTGAGAGACCCGAGTTCGATCCCCAAGTGGCAGGCTCGTACCAATGGGTTTTTTCAAACCTATGTACGACTCATATCGCTGGCTTGGAAAATATCTTCGGTGGAAGGTGGGTCAAAGGGACTTAATTGTCTAGACTTGACCTCTGTCTACCCCTGTATTGGGAATTGCTTGAAGATATTTTTTATTTATTTTATATTTAGTGAAGATAAAAATAAAAATTTCTTTCAAAATAGTCCCATTTTATGCAAATATCCCAGCTAATAAAAAGTGAAAGCTTTAATTTTAACATATCACTCAAGTTACATGCCTCATTAAAACACCAAATAAATTAATCAAACAACATTCATAATGCGGGATATAAACAACACGCGTGTGGGACGAAACAATGTCATCGTGTGTTTGAATCTAAATTATCCAATTTGGCGCACGTTTCGCGTAGCGCCACTGGTTCGGATAACTGACGGAATAAAATTACCATTCTGCACATACTTACCTCACTACTTACATAAAGCTATTTTGTTATTTTATCCCCTCTTGTATAATATGTTACAAAGTGATTAATTAGTAAAAGGCAGTACAAAGTGATTAATTAGTAACATAACTTGTTACAATATAATATAATTGAACACCTTAGAAAATTATTGTCTACAAATATATAATAAGTAACAGATTTGAGTACATTTTTATTGAATTTTAATAAGATACAAGTCATGCAGGACTTCTGTTATTAAAATAAAGATTTTAAATTAAGATTATTAAGATTTAAAAAATAGCCACGATAGCCGAGTGGATGGGTGGTTGGAATTTCGAGTTGAGAGACCCGAGTTCGATCCCCAAGTGGCAGGCTCGTACCAATGGGTTTTTTCAAACCTATGTACGACTCATATCGCTGGCTTGGAAAATATCTTCGGTGGAAGGTGGGTC
Source organism: Sericinus montela (assembly GCA_029286605.1). NCBI lineage: Eukaryota > Metazoa > Arthropoda > Insecta > Lepidoptera > Papilionidae > Sericinus > Sericinus montela. The sequence continues at coordinate 9,850,246 of JAGSMR010000019.1, read as the reverse complement.
AAAGGGACTTAATTGTCTAGACTAGATCTCTGTCTACCTCTGTATTGGGAATTGCGTGAAGATATTTATTTATTTATTAATTTTAAGATTTAAAAAAAATAACAACCATGGGCTCGGGCACGCGACCTTTGCCGCGGTTCGGTGTGTAGTCACATCAAAAGAATATACCACCCTGTTTCTGACCATGAGTGTTGTAAGTGGTGACTAAGAGTTGAATAAAGTACCGCCAGATGGCAGGATAACCATCTCGAAATATATCTAAGCATCTAATGTGTGGGTTATCTGGTACTGCACTCGTCAATCTTTTGTAAAGGCGCATTAAGACAGATCCTCTATACGGGAAAGGCCTTTATCCTGCCATGGACATTTATAAGACCTGAAGAAGAAGAAGCAACAACCTCAAGTCTACTGGGAAATTAACAAAGAAAAGGACATAGACGAATTTGAATAAATCTCAAGAATTCACTTTGTTGTGTATTTTTTTATTATTATTATAAGAATAAGAAAAAAAAACATATTTCATCAACTTATCATTCGAATACATTTATATTTCATTTCACCATTTGATGGCTAATTGCGCCTACAAAAGATATTCGCTACAGTTTTCAAACAAAACCAATTAGAGAGTACTTATAATTACGTTTTACGTGGAATTGATAATACTCTATTAAACTTGATCACAGGCGTTGTCGGCTCACGTATGAACTCGTTCAACTGTCCACATTGCCATTGTGTACACGGCAGTACGCGCTTTTATAAAATGTGTATATTTAAAACAGTGTCAAAGAATATACACAGCAGAATGCAAATTTTTAGTTAAGATTACTACCCAAAAATACTTTCGCAAATTATGAAAGAATATATGTAGTTTAAACATTAAGCTATACCAATTCTTTCATATTATGTAACAAAAAACAAAACACTGAAAGATTTATATTCCATATAGACCTTAAATCGGTTAAAAAAACGATATATGAAATTAATGTCAAAATATGGCATGCATCTAACATTTCAACTTATCGTCCGAAATCACAACATTATATGTATTCTTAATTTAATTTCCGTTCGACATTCTGTCAATTCTTTAGTCTATGTTCATAAGACTGGTCTCGAATAAACGACAAACAGACAGTGCAAATGTTTGCGCGCGGCAATTTGCAGTCGACGACAGAACCACGGCCTCGGCCCACTCGACGAGATCGCCAGTAATTAAGCAACTAATTTCAACCAAGCATAGCCTTACTTAGACTACATGTTTTAAACAACATCTTTTAACAGCATCTGACCACATAAACGTTAACGGAAGTTGGGTTCAGGAAAGTCTTAAATACTGCTTATAGCCAATCCTAAAATAGATGGCGGGATAACGACCTCAATGATAACTAGACCAAAATATGTGTGCCAGTCGTGAGATTTCTGGTACTGCGATCACCAACGCATGTGGCAATAAGGGAAAATCTTAAGTTCTCCAAATACATAGAAAGACACATACATAGATAGGGTTAACATCACATACACTGCTATAATCCCAGAGTAAAATTAGCGCATGTTATAGTTGGCCTTAAGGCTATACTTACTAACCTTTACTTTAAAAGAAAACCACATCGAAAACACAAAACCGTGTGGTTACGGCATAAAATAATAATTCCTAAGGGTGTCGTAAGCCTCTTACGATATATATTAATATTAAGGAAAGTATAAAAAATTAGTAATAAGAGGCTCGAATATATTACTAACTACCGATAAATGACGGCATAACCTTAACATAAAATACTAGTACACAATTCAGGACACCAGTGATGGGTTGTATAACGTAATAACAATAAATATATTCCTCGTTTAATATGACATGGAGGTAAAGAAGCAATTAGTTCAAGTAACAGTAACTGATCTCACAGGAACAAGTGATAGATGCCACCAACGCTCCAAAAAGGCGTTCGAAAAATATTACATATTTCTACTGCAAACTGAATAATATAAGTTCTTTCTTATCATATACTAGTAAGATCTACAGAAAATAATAACGTAAACGAAAATTACGGTAGCAGACGTCAGAACAGACCAATAAGCACAGATAAAACAAAAACCTGGTTAGTTAGACATGCTATCCGAGTGTTTCCACACTCGAGTGCCGGCTCAGTGTTACCCTGTTTATAATTACAGGGAAAAGCAATTAGCAAATTATCTCCCTGGACGCGGTGGCTGGAGATAAGACAAAGATAAACATTCTTAAAGTTACCTGACACCTTGTTAGCGCGGACGTTAGCGGCGCAGTATTGTTAGATCATATGTAAGATAATAGTTTTAAACTTGCTTTATTCCTGTAATATGTTAATTTTGTATTGTCATTTACATTTTTGTAATAAATTAGTCAATTTACTTTCAGAACAAAGATTAATTAAAATATTTGAAACAGTTTCTTATTTAAGAGCCCGTAAAAATCATTGCAGGCCTATCTACCTCTCCCAGAATTAGAATTTACCATTACCACCATCGGCATTTTTTTATAGAAAAGGGAGGCAAACGAGCTGGTAGCTCACGTGATGGTAAGTGAATACCGCCGCCCATGAACACCCGCAATACCAAAGGCATAGCAGATTCGTTGCCTCCCTTAGAGTGCCCCCCCCCCCATAATAGGGGAAGGGGCGTGTGTGGGCTTTGCTTAATCAGCTCAGTCACCGGTCTGCTTAATTTTATTGGATATTTCGAAATGGTTACTTAAAGACAGAAAATAGGCTTAAAGAACAAAGTTCATAGTACATAGACAACATATATGATGTGATGTTACATGCATTGCTCCGATCCCAATGTAGGTAGCTTAAGCACTTCTGTTATGGAATCAGAAACAACGATGGTTCCACAAACACCCCGCCCGAAAATCGTACACGGGACCTCAAAGATGGTGACACCTTGAAAACCAGTGTATACGTCACTCACACGGAGGTCATCAATAAATGTTCAAATGATTGTCTCACCATTTTTTGGTAAGTTATTCCATTTTTATTATTTATTTAGATTCTTCGTTGTTTACTGTGACTGACGATCGTAGCCAGTTTTATCTTTTTAAGTTATCCTTAAGGACCAGTGCGCTAAAGTGGCAAGGCCGGCCACATATCGGCCATACACATAGCATCGAGTGGCAACCTCATATAGACAAACACAGTGTAGGACGACCCCCCACGAGATGGAGTGACGACTTGTAGAATGTGGCAGGAATTCCAGGGACGCAGGTTGTTGGGGACCGTCTTTGGTGGAAAGCTTTGAGGGAGGCCTATGTTCAGCAGTGGACTTTTGATAATTATTAAAGAAGAAGTAGAAGATAAAAATTTGCAGCGTTATCTATTTTTGGGACCCGGTCCATGACTTTTAGAGTTACAGCTATTGTTTCCAAAAGTATCTGTCCATTAAGCTCTGCTCCTTTCTTTTTCCACCAGGCCGACCAGTATCCTTCAGTATTACACCATCATGATCGACATCATAACGGCCTGTAAATTCCAAACAGGACATAGCCACTCCCGGGCATAGATCGCTACGCTGGCCAAGCGGATTGGCAGTCGCTGTATCAGACACCTTGCACCTTACACGTCACTGCTCGTCGCCGGTCAGCTGATTTTTGTCTGGCTTTTTTCTATATGGCTACTGGGCCATCTGTAGGTTGCCTACTGTATTAAAGACTTTTCCCATAGTTACGTCTTACAATACCCTCGGTATGCCGGTATCAAAACTATCCATATATGTTTATATCAACTAAACACAATCTTCTATTTAGACACTAGATTACCAAAAGTACGTTTCTCGTAGAGTCCGAAGTCTCGAAGAATATCGAGTAGTCTCTTTGAATCGGTAAATTCCAGTAAAAGTTTACTAAGTGCTCTATTACAAAGGTAATCAGTTCCACAAACTACAGCTCCATGGCCAGACACGCCTAGGTAACAGCATGTTTAAATCCGCAGAGTAACACTATATTAAATTTAGCCTTTAAAGTTCTCTTTAAGCTCACAAACTACGTGGCGGCGTTTTACTTAGAAGATTGCAATCCATTCACGTAGTATTCTTATATTCAACCAGAATTAACTTACAAATATCGTACATGTATATTATAAACGAGGCTGGATTACTGGGTAAAATTTATTTAAAATGCTTTTCATTCAATTCATTTCAAAATTAATTATTATCAAAGGTCATAGACCTCAGTGGACAAGTAGGGTACTTCGTATCGCCAGTTCCGAGGTTCCGGGTTCGATTTCCGGAGGAGTCAATGTAGTAGACTACTTTTTCTACACTGTTTCGAGTTTTGTTGTGTTTGTGGTACCTTTGTTGATTCAAATTTCATAATACAAATGATTTGCTCCATACTTTGGGATCAGAGTAATGCATGAGATTTCCTCCTTATCTATGTATGTTTTTATTTTATTCTTTTTATGGGAAAGGGAGGCAAACGAGCAGGTGGTTCACGTGATGGTAAGTGTATACCGCCGCCCATGAACACCAGCAATACCAGAGGCAGAGCAGATGCGTTGCCTCCCTTAGAGTACCTGCACTCACCAGACGAAACGCAGAAGTTTGTTAGATTTCTACTTCACGCCGGTATTCTGTGAGGTCGTGGTACTTCCCCGGTCGAGCCGGCCCATTCCTGCATCAACAAAAGCTAATGCGTGGCTCTACCACTGTTACAACACTGTTTTATTTAAAGAGTACCAGAAAAACTATAATCTCGCTTCTGAACTCTTCTTCAAATATTATTGAAAACTGGGAAAGATTTCCTGTGCTACTCTTTTGTTTTCATTATTTCTCATATATTTAGAATGTCACGATAGCAGAGTGGTTGGGCGGTCGGAATTTCGAGTCAAGAGTCCCGAGTTCGATCCCCAGGTGGCAGGCTCGTACCAATTACTTTTTCAAAAACTTATGTACGAAATATATTGTTGGGTTGGACATAAAGACGACGACGGGCTCACCACCAGTCAAGTTGTCCCGAAAATATCTTCGGTAGAAGGTGGGTCGAAACACATAATTGTCTAGACAAGACCTCTGTCTACCCCTGTATTGGGAATTGTGTGAAGATATTTATTTATTTATTTATCATGTATTTAGATTCATTCTATTTCTTTTCTGCCATGCAAATAGTTAATTAAGCACACAAAATAGCCATTCTCAGAGGTTCCGACACTAGTCATTAGCGTACTATAAAATTGATAGTACTGTCCTAGTCACTAAGTTACCATGACTCATCAGATTTGAACCCATGATTATTACAAACTTAAATTTAGAATTTTATTGTCATTAACAAAAATAATAATAAGTTTCGAAAACTAAACTGAACCGAACCTTTAATTAAAATAATATAAAATTATTTCTCTACTTATAGCCATATAAGAAAATCGCGCCTCTCATTCCAACCACTGAACTATTGATCATATAATACGAGATGAATCGTAAAAAAGGCAATTTTGTTTATACTCTGTAACACAGCATCCACCATTATCGCTTCAGTACCATTCGATCAACAGTATTGCAGGGCGCAATCAATAATTTTCTATCAATGACCAGGCACACACCAACCGCTTATTAGTATCAGAAAAAACAATAAGTGCACCGCAACGTTATTGTACCTGCGATTATGGCGATTATAGTATAGATAAGACTTCATTTTGTATTGTTTTTATTGGATTTAGAAAAAATGGGGTAATAGCATTTTGAAATGGGCATATTATTTTATTACGTTTGATAATACGAGTATAATGTTCTTAATCCATTCGTTATTCCTTTTTAAAACAACTATTTCAAGATGACTTACGATAGCCGAGTGGTTGGGTGATCGGAATTCAAGTTAAGAGACCCAAGTTCGATCCCAAGATGGCAGGCTCGCACCAATGGGTTATTCAAAAACTAACATACGATTATATCGTTGGCTTGGACAAAAATACTCACCACCTGTCACGTTGCTTCACATGTCTTCGGTGGAATGTGGGTCGAAAGGACTTAATTGTCCAAACCTCTATCTACCCCTGTATTGTGAAAGCCGTGAAGATATTGATTTATTTATTATTTCTTACTGCATTAGCTATTTTACGTTGAAATTCCAATATCAATGAATAATATTTCAGGAACTAAAATGTTAATAAAAAGGCATAATACAAATCGAAAAGATGTCACAGAGTCAGAATACCACCAATACTAAGGTAGGCAGAGGTCTATGCAATAAAGTCTTTTAATAATTTTTACTATGTACAATATTAGTATTGCTCTGTGGTATGTGGCACCAACTCGGCTATTGTAATTTGTGTTGATACGAATTAAAACGAAATTCATCGTGTGGCATCGGCGTAATTATTCTTCTTCTTCTCTTGCCGTAGGTGCCGTAAGAGTCAACTATGGGAAAAACCTGGTACAAGGTATCTTAAGTAGGTAAGATTATGGCAAACCCGTTCCTTAAATTATACGAGTATATCTCGTAGGAATTGGACTTTAAAGGCAGTTTTGAAGATGTCGGTCATGAAAATATTTAGAGTCATCGAATTTTATTCTTAAAATATAGAAGGAAATCTGGTACTAAAATATAATAATTAACATAAGATAATTTATTGAATGCTAAAGTAGTAGTAATATTAGAAAAGGAATAATTATTAGGAATACTCATTTCCAAATACCAATCTTTACCAAAGTAATTTTGCCCTCATATAGGACACAAATTCATTCAACGCATAGAACTGTTTTAATAACCAAAATGCGAGTTTAAACAAGATGGGACTTAACAAAAAAAAAGTTAAATCACAAATTCTTCGCTTTTCGAGGAAAATGCGAACTCTGCGAGCGATTCCTTGCAACAAAATACTTTGGTTTTTTATTTGTAGCGATCGTCTAAAATTCACATCCAACATAAAATACGATGCGACTTTAAGTTGTATTTGAACTTATGAGTTGACATAAAATGTAAACGAAATTTATAATTTTCATTATGTTTCATTTGACTATATTATATGTGTAGTATGCATATTTATAATAATAATAATTTAATAAAATATATTTAAAAGGTTTTCTTGTCTAAAAATTAGATGCGGCTTAACTAACTCTTAGTCCTAAGCATTGTTAAAACTTTCCTAACTCTTAGTCCTAAGCTTATAAGTTCTGTTTATGGAATAATTATGGAAAATAAGATTTTTAAATCTGCAAACAGACTATACAAGGTTTATAAATTATCAGTAAAGCTGTAAAATATATATAGTGTTATGAGAACTGGATGATATAGTGACAACCTTAAACATTACTTGGCATAATATTTCCTGCTATTCTAAATCATATTCGTAATTTCTCCGTATGCATTTATTACTGAATATATTTACTAAGTTATGAAATGATTTAAATGATTTTCTTTATCCAAAATATGAATTTTGTCAATATTTTTTACTTTTGTGTCTTTATTTATGTACTTTTAATGTATATACTATAGGTATATGTTTAACTATACACATTCACGGATATATTACGTATACTCCAACTCTCCCCTCACTGGTCGTTGTATCATCCCTAACTCCGCGATAAAAACACCAATTGGACCTTAATGTAATTTTTATTTCTTTTTTATTTATTTACTCGCTACCTTGGTGCCCAAAAGCATAATCGTTTTGCATTTGTTTTGTGTCTCTTTTTTATTTCATCAAATTTGTAATAGCAATGGAGGTAGAATGTTTTTCTTTTTTAATACAACAAGAGGCATATCCACGTAACACTCAACGGGGTCAGTTTCCCGTTGCGCCGTACAATCACAGACGGCGATATACATAATGCTCATAATAAGGCCAGCGCTCGACATAACCTTTCACACCTAGCCGCTCCAACGTCGGCCAAGCAAAGCGAAATGGTTTCTACGTTGATTTATAAGAATGTTCAACTTTTAAATGACGTTATAATGTCACCAAAATTATGTTTAGTAATACATTCTTCTTTTTAACTCAACCGGCTCAACCATTTGGTAATGGCGTAAGAATATTGCAACCCCGTTTTCTGTGGGTATTAAGTGGGTAGTAAGAGGCCACTAAGAGCCTTAAATATCGTAATGGCAATCGACAGACAGGGCGATAACAATTTTAGAGATGAAAAATACCAGACCTAAATAATCAGACCGTGAGCAGCAGCGTTTGAAGTGCGACTTGTCTTGAACTGCGATCGTCAAAGCGACAACATGACAGTACCTCCTTATGGTAGAGGCCTATGCTCTTCAGTGGAATTTAACAGGCCATTATGTGTATGTTTGTTAAAGTGAATTTTAAACTCACTCAAGTTAATTTAAATCTTTTGAAGATGACAAATTTTTATTCATGTCTTGTGTAATATATTACACTAACTTGTATGTGATGATTAAATTTAGAAATAGATAGAGGTAATGGCTACTAATAAACTCTCTAAAAGTCATAATTTACTCTTATTTATTATTATTTATTGATAGAATTTGTGATGAAGAGTCTCCTAATACATAATAATACTTTGAGATGGATAAGGGAACTCTTTAATCATTACTAGTAATCTCCTTATTTTTGTGAAATTTGGGGATTTTGTTGTGTAGACATCTACCTATCCCAATATAGCAAGTCGCATGGAAATGTGAAACTAAAACAAATTTGTTAGAGTTACCGTAGACTCCGGTAAGTCACGATAGCTGAGTGGTTGGGTGGTCGGAATTTCGAGTCAAGAGACCCGACTTCGATCCCTGGGTCGCAGGCATGTACCAATGGGTTTTTCAAAAACTTATATACGAATTATATCGTTGGCTTGGACATATAGACGGCGACGGGCTCACCACCTGTCACGTTGTCTCGAAAATATCTTCGGTGGAAGGTGGGTCAAAGGGACTTAATTGTCTAGACCAGACCTCTGTCTACCCCAGTATTGGCAGTTGCGTGAAGATATTTAGTATTATATATTTTACCGTAGACTTCAAGTAAAGAAAACTAGCTGATAAATTCACGCAGCCAACAAATAATCAAAGCAACCATCGTAATAATTGCGCTAATAACTACACGTACGGCCGGAACGAGTCGCTAGCCAGCCAGGGCTGACTCACGAGTCACTATGCTATGCTAACGGTAACGTGGATATTTTCACACGACAAGCAAAACTTCTTAGTAGTTATAGTTATAGTGAACTTTCGTCGGACTTTACGGTTTATTGTGATATTTTTCATTAAGTAAATATGGGATAAGGACGAGTCGAAGTCGCATGAAGGGTTCTGTACAATGTTATCGCAATATTTATTGATTTATAGTGTTTTTTGTGACTTTGGGCTTATCGTTTTAACGTAAAATGTAAGTAGAGAACTAGTTTCTGTAGTTTCAGAGATAAGGCGGCAAAGTGGAAACTATTTAGTTTAATATTACAAAAAAAAATTAATTGGTCAAACTAATTAATCGGTCAACTAGATATGGAGAATATTGATAGTGTCTGATAGACAGACGGACACACGAATGATCCTATTAGGGTTTCGTTTGTATTAGTCGGACGTATAGAACGCTTAAAATTAAGTTCAGCACAAAGTAGTATCTGTTTATCTATAGTAAAATAAAATAAAAATATCTAAAATAAGAGATCTACTTGTAATTGATTTCTATAGAATCTGTCTCAGTATATTGGTATTACAGTTTAAAAGCGAATAAGAAAAAAAAACCTATAAAATGAAGATGGAACCATCAAATGGCGATATAATAGAGAGAATAGAGACAGACTCCGTGAACGAGTAAAGTACACACTAGTTTTCATGGTGTAGCTTGCTCTGAGGTCCTAGGTTTGATTCCCAGGCCAGTCAATGTAGAAAATACTTGTTTTACATTTTGTCAGGACTGGTTGTTAATGGAAACCCACAACAATCCCAACTTTAGGATCACAGCAATGTATGTAATATAGCAATGTATGTCGCCTCTATGTATTGTGTTCATCTTGAAAACTATTAGAAATAACAATCATATATCATTCATTCAAGGCTGGCAGCAGCACCTAAGGTTCACAGTGGCAGGCACTTCAATCTCCAATTCACTTACTAAAATTTTATTTTATTTTATTTGGAGAAAAATAATAATTAAAGTAACTTAGTCTTGCATGTTTTCACATATTAAATATCTATAAAACGAATTGTGTTAACGGTAATGTATTGTTCTAAAACTTATAGAATCCAACAATAATTCTTAAATTAAAACGAATTAAGCCATTGCCTAGTCAAATATTTCTTAAACATTTGTCAAAGTCGTACTGCTCAGCGTAGTTGTTATACAGCTTAGCCACTCGGCAGAAGTAAGACTTTTGTCGATAATTGGTTGAGTGAGAGGAAACTGAGAGAAAAAGATGTCGCCGTCGAGAAACAGCTCTCGTTGGTACGACAAAATTCAAATTGATATGTAGCTGTGGACAGTCCAACTTATTTTGCACGATGCCCATAAGGAAGGCGACATCAGCTATACTGCGCCTGACTGCCAGCGGTAATAGATGATGACCTATACATCTGTCCTCATAATTGAGATCGTACTGCTTACATTTGTGTTGTAGATATCTTAAATACCTTTTCTGGATGGCACATTTTCAACATTTCATTCTTGACATTAGCTTTTCCAAAACTATTATGAAAAGGATTTTCGAAACGGGCGTATTTCCCAATACAATAGTCAAAAGACGAAGTTTGATGTAGTCCAAAGCACTAAATTCTCTAGACCTTAGGAATATCCTAAGGTCTAGAGAATTTAGTGCTTTGGACTACATCAAACTTCGTCTTTTGACTTGAATTCCAGTCACCCAACTACTCCGCTATCGAGGTTTTATTACTATTTATAAAACGATGTAAATCGAAAATGCAGCAAAATTAATTGACAAAATAACTTTTTCATTGAAAAAAGTTTTCTTACCATTCAGAATATTTAACGCTAACATAGTTTTTAACGTAATCCCTACATGATTTCAAATCGCATGAATAGCTTAACATGTTTAAAACAATAATTCTGCGCAATACTTAAACCGATAACCGATGTGGAACTGCTTTTATATCACGCTTGTAGCGGCGGACACGTGGTATTTTTAGATCGTCTCAAAACGTCCATAATGCTCACCGGGGCTATAGTCATAAAATAATATTCCATAATACATTATAATAGTCGCCATCCCGGGTAATGTTCATAAGTATTGGAATTACAGGGCGGTGCGTTCGGATCTCATATAGCGCGGATGTGGTGCAATTGAAAAGTTTAAGCGTATGGGTGTTTATTTTTGTTATTCGATTGTCGTGGTTTCTAACGTATATTGCATAACAATTGTAAACTAATCACCTATTTAACAATTCATTTGTCCAGTGCGCACAGCGATTTTCAAATAATTGACTTATCGGTCCGAAAATGGACTATTTAATGTAAGTAATATAGAAAGAAAGAAAGAGATAGAAAGGAACATATTTATTAACGGTCTAATCACAATAGATTCATAACAAAACAAATCAAGTAAATTTACTCAGAACATAAAATTTGCGCAAAATTAACAGAAGTGAATAAAGTACTCATAAAGTGAAAATTTTTAGCAGCTAAAACCGTGAAATGGATTGAAACTCAGTAATAATCGAGATACAGAAACTATTTACGTTCTGATCTCCATACTGGTTTCCAGTCCGGGCCGCACTCCACGACAATTCGTATGGATGTGCCATTGTATTTGCAATATTACAACGCAGATTAACGGAATAGGAAACGTATTATTGATACTATATCTGTACTACATAACAGCTTCTAAAACTCTACTGCTGGATAAAGACCTGAATCGTATCGTGACCCGAATCGTGCTGAGTCAGCACGCTAGGAAGATATAATGGTGATCATAGTAACTGATACCTAGACCTTTATAAATACGGAACACGTATTATTTAAAAAATTTATAAAAAAATATCATCACGCCATTCCCAATACAAATACCCATAGTATTTGTTTGTGTAATGTTTTATACCCCTAGTCTGTTCTTTGTCTCTGGTAAGTTACTTTCTCTAAACATTTTTGTTATAATTTATCTTCTGTGGGGTAGACAAAAGTCCAGACAATTAAGTCCCTTCATCCCAATTTTCACCGAAAAAAAATTTTGGGAAGGTGTTGAGCCTGTCGCCGTCTTTGTGTCCAAGCCAACGATATAAATCGTATATGTGTTCTTGAAATAACCCATTGGTACGACCATGCCTCCTGAGGATCGAACTTGGATCTCTTGACTCAAATGCCGATCATCTAACCACTCAGCTATCGTGATTACAAATTAAAAAGTTTTAAAAAACTAGTAACAAAAATTTGTCTTATGATTAAGGCACGTGGACACACTAAGATAAGCTGCTACGGCAGTCTTATTTCATTCTTTCTTCCTTTCTTTCTTTGTACTCATACTTATCATACCGAACCGTAGTATTTTTATAGCTGCTGTTACAAAAATCAAAACGATCCATACAGAAGAAATCATCTTAGTACCAACTGCTTTGAAGTGATGATTTAATAATGAAATTATAATTTAATTTAACTATATGATAATCGAAAAAAAAATTAAAAGAGGTTTTAACAACAATTTCAAACAAAATGTGCAATCTAGTATTGATGAAACAATGTTTACTAAGTATACTTATTAACATTTATTTTGAACTAAAGGCATCTTCACATTTCACGTAACAACGCTACCAGCACTCTCTTCTGCATTATACCACACGCATATATCGAAATTCATCGTGCCTGTTGATTGGATGCGGGTGGCGAAATTGTTCCATGATGATGATACGATTCATTTCGATGACAGATTATCTTTAAATTCACGATCAAATTAAATATTACGACCACAGTTTACAATGTAGTTGCAGTAACGTTATAACATAAGAATCAATGAAAATATAAATTTTAGCAGTGGTAGAGCCACGCATCAGCTTTTGTTGTTGCATGAATGGGCCGGCTCGACCGGGGAAGTACCATGACCTCATAGAATACCGGCGTGAAGTAGAAGTCTAACAAACTTCTGCGTTTCGTCTGGTGAGTGATTCGAGGATTGTTTGGGAGAGGCCAGTGTTCCGCAGTGGACTCTTGATAGGCTGTTAAGAACAAGAAGAATAGAATGTGTGACTCTTGCTGGCTTGCTACTTGACTCTTCCTGAACCTAACGTCCCCAACTTCATCTTCTTTACAACTTATCAAGAGTCGACTGCTAAACATATGCCCCCACAAAGTTTTTCACAAAGTACGGTCTTCAACCTGCATGCATGGACTTCCTGGGACATTCTGCAGATTACACTCGATCTCGTGAGAGGTCGAGTGTTAATTTACACTGCGTTTACTTACGCTACGTCTGCTAAATTTTGGTCTAGTATTTTTCCAGATGGTTATTTCGCCAACTATCAGTAGATAATGATCATTTCAGGGCTTGATATGATTTATTTATACGTTTATATTTAGATCGTTAATAGGTACAGATTAAGTTTATTAAATTGTTGAAGTTCACTTGTTAACGTCGTATTTTATTATAGACTGTCCCAACTTTCCCTACCCATTCACGATGTACGTTGATAAGATCGAAAAATATCAACTCTCTAATATACATAAACGTATAAAAACTCAACAAATATTACGATGTTCCTTATCAATTTCTTTCATATCTTATGTTAATCTTATCTAATCTGACATATTAAATCGTTATCAAATGGTGGCCCTTTAGTGTTATCTACCTAATGTTACCATTAGGACTTAAGGTACACCTTCACTGTATTCTTAGTTGACAGTATCAATGTAGGTCCGAAAGAATTCCATTTCCATTATTTGACCTGATACATTTATTATGTATTTTATAATTAAAGAAGTTTTATTTAAGAAGTAACTGTTATAGCACGTATATATATTCATAGGGTCTTTCTAGTTAGTACAGCTTGGTTATCAATTAAGATAAAGTTTCTAGTAATAAACTGAGATACCCGAGTTCGATCCCCGTGGCTCGTACCAATGAGTTTATCAAAAACTTTTATGCACGATTTATATCATAGGCTTGGTCATAAATCGACTTTTGAGTGGTGCTTTCTGCACTTTATATGTTCTACAGATTAAGTAGTACTATGAGAATCGGATACAAACATAAGTTGTATGTATAGAATGTTTGAAAAGTATTATAAAAATTTGGAAAGTAATGACGTAATATATACGACTTACAAAAAATACATTAATAAACTCATAACCACCTTAGTAGATACTCCTCAGTAAGTAAGATAAAATTAAAAACCTCTCCAACCTCTCCAGATTAAGAGCTTTTCTGAGAACTAGTGAAGTTCAGTTATCCCAAACAAGGTCAGTGTGTTGGCCAATTCGGGTTTTAAAAATTCTGTCAATTATTATTTGAGACAGCTTTGTTTTACTAGTAAGTTAAGTATTAAGTGAACGAAAAAACATTCCCAATATCGGGAATACGATGTTTTTCGTATTGAGTTTTAGGGAACAAGACAGCTTGGTCCATTCAACGTAACAACACAACAAAGTGGTGAGTTTTTAGCTGTCTTAGTGTTCAAGCCAACGATACAAATCAAACAAAAGATTAAAAAATCATCTGTACAAGCTTCAGAATTTCAGCTTCAGCTTTCAGCTCATGTGGAAATAATTCGATACACCTAATCCGAAGACAGATCACTCAAAAACTAGACAATCTTGGCTAATTTAGGTAACCACAGGTAATATAAATAAAATTTTTAGCATGTAAGCTTTAGGTTTAGAAACGAGATTTCAGACCAACTTATGGTATGTAGCTACTACAACCCATGGACCCCAACAAACAGTTTCCAACGCAAAAAGTTGCATACAGACAATGATGCCTTGTCACCTCCGAAGATTAAGATGGAATGTCTCATATCCCGTATTTCTAATGCCTTTCAAATGGTAGCAGAACAGCATTTACTCTTCTCATGACAGTAATTAGATGACCTCAGTGTACGAAACGTACGCCAGGTCCGGTGGTCCCAGATACAAAATCACTTTTTCTGAATTGTCTCGGGTCTCTGAGTGTTTGTGGAACTTTCGTTGTTTCCGATTCTATAAATGATTTAGCTACTTACTTTGGGATCAGAGCAATTATTATGATGTTGTCCCCATCAATGCTAGTATTTATTTATTTATGTGTTTTAATGATATGGTTACATAAAATTATAAATATACATACATATAGAGGGACAACTCCTCTATATGCCTGTATTGTTATAATTTTATTATTAGTAGAGCGAGCTTCGACGGTTTAGGCACGTTGTGCGTATGAGTGAAGACAGAATAGACAGAATGCTGCAGAAAATATATACTGCTAAAGTTAATATTAAAAGGTGTCAAGATAGGTGGAGACTAACTTTTCCATATGAGCAAATTACTCGAAATGGAAAGGGTGAAAGTATGAAGAAAATTAAGAATATGATAGAAGTGAAAGAGGTGTGTAAGGATTATGACAGTTGGCGATCTGTTCTATCTAGCTACCCCGTCTGGGACTATGCGGAAAGCCGAGTAAGTAAAAGGGCAATAAGATGACTGAGCAAAAAAGTGTACTACTTATTTCTTTTCTATGTCATCTCTATGATATTTAAAAAAAGAAAGTAATAATTCATATTCATAATCATTGCTCTTACATTTTCAAATCCTTTACCAAATAGTCTAGCCCTTCCAAAACTGTCTCTAAATTTTACCGCTAACTCCTCTCGGCGACGTATTGACAATATCAATTCCAAACCCTTTGCAGCTTAGACAATGCTGATCAAAAGTCGGTGTCAGTCTGTTTTTATCCGCAACCTTTTTTACCGTAAATATTTATCATACAATACCATATATATGCGGTGCCGGCGTAATAAAACTATCACCCTATCTCGTTCTGTGACTGTATATGATGCTACTGAGATTATAAATAAAACAGGTAGCTGCAGTAAGTTTTTGCAAGAAAAAATACTCCGATATGTATACTCGTACTCCCTCTACGCCGCCTGCCAGTGCAAATCGCGATGGTACCAAAATGTGTAGGTACTGATACTATACGAATGTTAACACAATTTTGATATCCTAATAATGAAAGTGTTCAGTTTAATGCGTGTATTCAAATCATCTACGACCAATTCCAAGTAGAAATCAGCAACTTTTTGGTAAAAAAAATCGGTATTTCCTAAAAGCTTAGATTATGATAACCAATTTTAAGATCTGACATACTTAATCTGCCAACTCGCGCTGTAGCTTCGCAACTTCCGACTACGAAAAGCCCTAAAACATCGAGATCTTTCGTGTATATCATTACCAAGCTCCTGCTTTATGTTCAACGGATAAGTATTGATGATATGAAAATATAACATGTTAATGAAAATATTAAATGGGGTTTAGCCCATTTACAAATAAATTTCAAAGAGAAATTATTCTATTCCGATCAAAAGTTAGATTCAGATTAAAAAATATCGAAGAATAACTCTTTTGAAGGGTTATTATAACAAAAAACTCATCATAATTATATTTATTTGTAATAATGAAAATAATTACCCTGGATGTACTTATAAAGACAATATTTTTTTAAATTTAATTATATGAAGCCCCTCTTACGGGAGAAGCTTATGGCCTGCAGTTGACTTTAACTGGCCGCTACATAAGATATTAATTATAGTGTCACATATTACAAATTAACATGCACAATTGCTAACACAACAGTGCTAGATTTTTTCTTCTATAATAATAATGGCAACTCTGAGCCTTATGGTACGGTATGGTAACCCTAAGCTAGGTAAAAACTGTGTTTCACGAGCTAAATAAATAAACAAACTTTACTCTCTTTAGCCGAAAGTATTCACGTGTTTAAGATAGTATGTATTTCATTCATAAAAATACTTTGGATTCGAAGGAAAATAAAAGTATAAATAAATATGATAACGACGATCATGACAATAGCAAACCAGATGTTGAATGCGAGGAGTTAAAATAAATTTCCATACTTATCAGATTTTGCCTTATTTATCATGTACACTATCTACCTCGGATAAACCAACAGCGTCCACAGTTAATTAGTACAATCTTAACTTTATGCGTTTAGATTGTTATGGTAATTAGGGATCGCTTCTTCTCTTTATTCGCCTCTTAAGTGGCGTTTTCGTCGATTTGTCGGAGATAAGATAGATCAAAATTTATATTAAAAATCCATTTAAATACGTGTCCGTAAGTCTGGTCTGGATATAAATATCATCGGTGCTTTGCTTTCTACAATATAATTAGCTCGAAGGGTTCAGATAAATTGCAACATTTTTTCCCCTTTTTTATCCGCATGTGCTGGAGAGTTGAAAAAACATTTAATATGTATATTTAATGACAACTTTTGAAAGTTGTTTCGAAAGACTTTATTTGAACAAATGACTTTAGTAGCTTTTACTGAAGATTAACTGCCGAGATGAAAAAAGTTCAATCATATGTATATATTTAACGTTTACAATGTGTTCAATTTTACACATACAATAATTACACAAACGGCGAAATAAATCGAATCTTTACAACTGGATAAACACATTTTTGAAGTGCAAACTTCTTTTAGCGCATATTTTTAGATAAGATAAATCTCTGGACTCGCGACATCGTTACGTGACGCAGCTATAGTGTGCATGCATGTACATATAGCAGACCGCGAACGCGTCTAGATAAATAAGAAAAAACATATTCTTTTATCTAAAAGTAAAATAAGTATTCACTTCTGTCGGCACTCCCGGAGTGGAACCCATATTTTTGATGTGAAACATCTATAGCCGCACGTAAAACCGATTTCTGGCTTGGCGACGCATGCTGTGGCGACGGGTCGCCACGCTATACAAAGGTATACTAATTTACACCCTATTACCTGAGAATTAAGGTTTATAATTAAACACTGTAATCTCTTTTTTATATTTCATTAATTATATTCATATTATTCATATTAGTGACTATGTAAATTATATTAAGATTTCATTTTTACATGAAAGGTCATTTCCTTATAGTCAAAAATGTTAAATAATTTTTAAAACGAATAAACATAAACTACCATTAAAATTACCTACCATTAAATTGCCATTAATGACATTTATTCAAAAAGAATTTCAATTGCAAATCAACAACAATCCAAAAGAATCTACTACCAAATATGGAACAACTATAGATGCTGTAATTGTTAGATATCTTGATAATGTTTCATCCAATACTTTTGTAACGTATTAAATAAATATATAAATATATTCACGCTATTCCCAATACAGGGGTAGACAGAGGTCAAGTCTAGACAATTAAGTCCCTATGACCCTCCTTCCACCGAAGATATTTTCGGGACAACGGGACTTTTGTAACATAGTTTAGTTATCATCGACTAATCGTCGCAGTAATACCGGCAGAGGAAACATCGAATATAACTATAACTGAAGTCACAAAGAGAGAGAGCAAATATTTAAATTGTGGCCACTTGATATTAATATCGAATTTTTATATGAAATGTAAATAAATGTTTATTAAATAAAGTTACCATTTTCTGTAAGAAATTCGTAATACTTCATTTTTTCATTAGTATTTTGTTAGTACTTCATTTTTCATTCCTGTAACAATATTATCTTTTATGCATATTACTTGTACACACACGATGTTTCACATCTGCCAGGCGTCCCATGACGGCTCACATTTTTTTTATCTTCGCGCAATTTCCCAACACTTTGGCAAGCACAGGTCCAGACAATTAAGTCCTTTATAGCCTTCTTTCACCGTGGCTTTAGAACGCGACAGGTGTCGCCTGTCGCCTGTCACATAAAAATATCATATACGTAAGTAAATAACCATATAAGAATGTAAACATTCCTCGGTTTTCATCATGCAAATGGGGAATCTAACCTACAACGTTTCGTCTTCGTGTTTGATTTTAGAAATAAGTTTTCCATGCTTGGAACAATATTTTCTTTGCAAATCTCCTCCTCCAAAGAACACAATTCTTTTACCATTTTGGGAACGTTGTGAGAATAAACCCTTTATTACCGTGGTTGTCGTAAAAGTCTACTAAGGAAAACCTTGAGACTATTGCATTGAACATTAACGGGCCGTTATGTATATAAGTATGCATATTTCTTTTATGTATTGGTAATACATTGTGCGCTTGTGTTTGTGTGCTTGCAGTCTTGAAAAAATGTAAAAGCTACTACAAGATGTCCAGTCTCCTTAATTGAAACTCAAATTAAAATTAGACAGACTAATTACAAATAGATTTACATAAAATGTTTTATAAATTGAAACTAGAATGCTATGTTTAAAGTTGTTTCATTGCATTGAATTATTAATACAAAATAAATGTAGTCCTACTTAAAATTACAACACAGTGGGCATATTTGTCTTAAATTGGAAACAAAACTCTTCACAGTCAAACAAAGGAAAGAAATGAGGTCAGTGAGCAAGCAAACATATTTTAACATTTAAAAAGGCGAGTTTCCAATATTATTGACAAAGATGTCAAATGTTAAAACAACAAACATATGCCTCATACAGAAAGGACAATTTAAACAAATAAAAGAAACGACCTGCCGCGACACACAGCGTGAATCCGAACACGACTTATTTTCCCTCGTTTTCTACCGACAGAGCGCGCGCGATATCTCACACTTTTTGACGTATGATTAGGGTTCCCAGATTTAATTTTAATTTAGAATATATTCATTAAGACGTTTATACTTACCAATACAGCTTGAAACAAAAGTTGTTTGTGGCATTCCCAATACTGGGGTGGACAGAGGTCAAGACAATTAAGTCCTTTCGAGCCACCTTTCACCGAGGACATTAATTGCCAACGTGACAAGAGATGAGCCTGTCACCGTCTTCATGTCCAAACCAACAATGTAATTAGTACATAGGTTTTGAAAATGCCCATTGGTATGATACCATTACGGGATCGAACTTTTGTTTCCTGACCCCAATTCCGATCACCCAACCACACGGTTATCTTGACTTTTACACAACAAATACAGCATGATTTTGCTATGAATATCGTTCTCATAGAAATTATCAGCGGACTGTTTGTCGTAGAATTGAAGAATATACGGAATATAGACACTGAACTTTTGACACACAGAAACCGTATGTATGTATTCCTTACTTCCCTTGAAGGACGTTGCTAGTAACCACGGACACTTAAAAACCTCACGTTCTCTTTCATTCTTTAGTAGTAGAAACCTCCTCAAGTGTTGTATAAAAATATCATATACGTAAGTAACAACCATATAAGAATGTAAACATTCCTCGGTTTTCATCATGCAAATGGGGAATCTAACCTACAAGCCATAGCTTTGCAGACAATAGCAACTAAGTTTCGTCTTCGTCTTTGATATTAGAAATAAGTTTTCCATGCTTGGAACAATATTTTCTTTGCAAATCTCCTCCTCCAAAGAACACAATTCTTTTACCATTTTGGGAACGTTGTAAGAATAAACCCTTTATTACTGTGGTTGTCGTAAAAGTCTACTAAGGAAAACCTTGAGACTATTGCATTGAACATTAACGGGCCGTTATGTATATAAATATGCATATTTCTTTATGTATTGGTAATACATTGTGCGCTTATGTTTGTGTGCTTGCAGTCTTGAAAATGTAAAAGCTACTACAAGATGTCCAGTCTCCTTAATTGAAACTCAAATTAAAATTAGACAGACTAATTACAAATAGATTTACATAAAATGTTTTATAAATTGAAACTAGAATGCTATGTTTAAAGTTGTTTCATTGCATTGAATTATTAATACAAAATAAATATAGTCCTACTTAAAATTACAACACAGTGGGCATATTTGTCTTAAATTGGAAACAAAACTCTTCACAGTCAAACAAAGGAAAGAAATGAGGTCAGTGAGCAAGCAAACATATTTTAACATTTAAAAAGGCGAGTTTCCAATATTATTGACAAAGATGTCAAATGTTAAAACAACAAACATATGCCTCATACAGAAAGGACAATTTAAACAAATAAAAGAAACGACCTGCCGCGACACACAGCGTGAATCCGAACACGACTTATTTTCCTCGTTTTCACTGACAGAGCGCGCGCGATATCTCACACTTTTTGACGTATGATTAGGGTTCCCAGATTTAATTTTAATTTAGAATATATTCATTAAGACGTTTATACTACCAATACAGCTTGAAACAAAAGTTGTTTGTGGCATTCCCAATACTGGGTGGACAGAGGTCAAGACAATTAAGTCCTTTATAGCCTTCTTTCACCGTGGCTTTAAAACGCGACAGGTGTCGCCTGTCGCCTGTCACATAAAAATATCATATACGTAAGTAACAACCATATAAGAATGTAAACATTCCTCGGTTTTCATCATGCAAATGGGGAATCTAACCTACAAGCCATAGCTTTGCAGACAATAGCAACTAAGTTTCGTCTTCGTCTTTGATATTAGAAATAAGTTTTCCATGCTTGGAACAATATTTTCTTTGCAAATCTCCTCCTCCAAAGAACACAATTCTTTTACCATTTTGGGAACGTTGTAAGAATAAACCCTTTATTACCGTGGTTGTCGTAAAAGTCTACTAAGGAAAACCTTGAGACTATTGCATTGAACATTAACGGGCCGTTATGTATATAAATATGCATATTTCTTTATGTATTGGTAATACATTGTGCGCTTATGTTTGTGTGCTTGCAGTCTTGAAAATGTAAAAGCTACTACAAGATGTCCAGTCTCCTTAATTGAAACTCAAATTAAAATTAGACAGACTAATTACAAATAGATTTACATAAAATGTTTTATAAATTGAAACTAGAATGCTATGTTTAAAGTTGTTTCATTGCATTGAATTATTAATACAAAATAAATGTAGTCCTACTTAAAATAACAACACAGTGGCATATTTGTCTTAAATTGAAAACAAAACTCTTCACAGTCAAACAAAGGAAAGAAATGAGGTCAGTGAGCAAGCAAACATATTTTAACATTTAAAAAAGGCGAGTTTCCAATATTATTGACAAAGATGTCAAATGTTAAAACAACAAACATATGCCTCATACAGAAAGGACAATTTAAACAAATAAAAGAAACGACCTGCCGCGACACACAGCGTGAATCCGAACACGACTTATTTTCCCTCGTTTTCTACCGACAGAGCGCGCGCGATATCTCACACTTTTTGACGTATGATTAGGGTTCCCAGATTTAATTTTAATTTAGAATATATTCATTAAGACGTTTATACTTACCAATACAGCTTGAAACAAAAGTTGTTTGTGGCATTCCCAATACTGGGGTGGACAGAGGTCAAGACAATTAAGTCCTTTATAGCCTTCTTTCACTGTGGCTTTAAACGCGACAGGTGTCGCCTGTCGCCTGTCACATAAAAATATCATATACGTAAGTAAATAACCATATAAGAATGTAAACATTCCTCGGTTTTCATCATGCAAATGGGGAATCTAACCTACAACGTTTCGTCTTCGTGTTTGATTTTAGAAATAAGTTTTCCATGCTTGGAACAATATTTTCTTTGCAAATCTCCTCCTCCAAAGAACACAATTCTTTTACCATTTTGGGAACGTTGTGAGAATAAACCCTTTATTACCGTGGTTGTCGTAAAAGTCTACTAAGGAAAACCTTGAGACTATTGCATTGAACATTAACGGGCCGTTATGTATATAAGTATGCATATTTCTTTTATGTATTGGTAATACATTGTGCGCTTGTGTTTGTGTGCTTGCAGTCTTGAAAAAATGTAAAAGCTACTACAAGATGTCCAGTCTCCTTAATTGAAACTCAAATTAAAATTAGACAGACTAATTACAAATAGATTTACATAAAATGTTTTATAAATTGAAACTAGAATGCTATGTTTAAAGTTGTTTCATTGCATTGAATTATTAATACAAAATAAATATAGTCCTACTTAAAATTACAACACAGTGGGCATATTTGTCTTAAATTGGAAACAAAACTCTTCACAGTCAAACAAAGGAAAGAAATGAGGTCAGTGAGCAAGCAAACATATTTTAACATTTAAAAGGCGAGTTTCCAATATTATTGACAAAGATGTCAAATGTTAAAACAACAAACATATGCCTCATACAGAAAGGACAATTTAAACAAATAAAAGAAACGACCTGCCGCGACACACAGCGTGAATCCGAACACGACTTATTTTCCCTCGTTTTCTACCGACAGAGCGCGCGCGATATCTCACACTTTTTGACGTATGATTAGGGTTCCCAGATTTAATTTTAATTTAGAATATATTCATTAAGACGTTTATACTTACCAATACAGCTTGAAACAAAAGTTGTTTGTGGCATTCCCAATACTGGGGTGGACAGAGGTCAAGACAATTAAGTCCTTTCGAGCCACCTTTCACCGAGGACATTAATTGCCAACGTGACAAGAGATGAGCCTGTCACCGTCTTCATGTCCAAACCAACAATGTAATTAGTACATAGGTTTTTGAAAATGCCCATTGGTATGATACCATTACGGGATCGAACTTTTGTTTCCTGACCCCAATTCCGATCACCCAACCACACGGTTATCTTGACTTTTACACAACAAATACAGCATGATTTTGCTATGAATATCGTTCTCATAGAAATTATCAGCGGACTGTTTGTCGTAGAATTGAAGAATATACGGAATATAGACACTGAACTTTTGACACACAGAAACCGTATGTATGTATTCCTTACTTCCCTTGAAGGACGTTGCTAGTAACCACGGACACTTAAAAACCTCACGTTCTCTTTCATTCTTTAGTAGTAGAAACCTCCTCAAGTGTTGTATAAATATATTCAAAAAGAAAAAGAAATATCTTCACGCAATTCGCAATACTGGGATAGACAGAGGTCTAGTCGAGACAATGAAGTCCCTTCGACCCACCTTCCACCGAGGACATTAATTGCCAACGTGACAAGAGATGAGCCTGTCACCGTCTTCATGTCCAAACCAACAATGTAATTAGTACATAGGTTTTTGAAAATGCCCATTGGTATGATACCATTACGGGATCGAACTTTTGTTTCCTGACCCCAATTCCGATCACCCAACCACACGGTTATCTTGACTTTTACACAACAAATACAGCATGATTTTGCTATGAATATCGTTCTCATAGAAATTATCAGCGGACTGTTTGTCGTAGAATTGAAGAATATACGGAATATAGACACTGAACTTTTGACACACAGAAACCGTATGTATGTATTCCTTACTTCCCTTGAAGGACGTTGCTAGTAACCACGAACACTTAAAAACCTCACGTTCTCTTTCATTCTTTAGTAGTAGAAACCTCCTCAAGTGTTGTATAAATATATTCAAAGAAAAGAAATGAGGTCAGTGAGCAAGCAAACATATTTTAACATTTAAAAGGCGAGTTTCCAATATTATTGACAAAGATGTCAATGTTAAAACAACAAACATATGCCTCATACAGAAAGGACAATTTAAACAAATAAAAGAAATGACTGCCGCGACACAGCGTGAATCCGAACACGACTTATTTTCCTCGTTTTCTACCGACAGAGCGCGCGCGATATCTCACACTTTTGACGTATGATTAGGGTTCCCAGATTTAATTTTAATTTAGAATATATTCATTAAGACGTTTATACTTACCAATACAGCTTGAAACAAAAAGTTGTTTGTGGCATTCCCAATACTGGGGTGGACAGAGGTCAAGACAATTAAGTCCTTTCGAGCCACCTTTCACCGAGGACATTAATTGCCAACGTGACAAGAGATGAGCCTGTCACCGTCTTCATGTCCAAACCAACAATGTAATTAGTACATAGGTTTTTGAAAATGCCCATTGGTATGATACCATTACGGGATCGAACTTTTGTTTCCTGACCCCAATTCCGATCACCCAACCACTCGGCTATCGTGACAAAGAACAATAAATTGTTACAACTACCTAGGGACCTAGAAATGTGTAATTCTCTTATTACATATAAATCTTTTTGAATGACGAGTTTTGAGACGAAAGTCTATGCAAGTGTAAATACTAAACACTCCAGAATTTACATTAAATTACTTTTACTTTTTTTTATATTTCAACTGAAGTACCGTATAATAAGTATAAAAAAATATAAAAGTAACACATAATACGCTTATAGGTATTTTGCGGAAAGCAGCTCATCCGAATAAAAATCTAAGGACACTTTAAGGATTACGTAAATCTTGCACCTTATTAATCTGTGATTTGCTGACTTATTTTTTAAGAGTTTTGGAATTTCGAGTCAAGAGGCCCGAGTTCGATCCCCAGGTGGCAGGCTCGTACCAATGGGTTATTCAAAAACTTATATACGAATTATATCTTTGGCTTGGACATAAAGACGGCGTCGGGCTCAATACCTGTCACGTTGTCATGAAAATATCATCGGTGGAAGGTGGGTCGAAGGGACTTCATTGTCTAGACTAGACCTCTGTTTAGAAGATATTTATTTATTATTATTTATTATTACTTTTAAGCATATTATAAAATTACAGTGTACCATGCGTATATCCAGCGCATTGCTAACAAATGGTAACCCTACAATGACTGTGCAATGGCGTCGATTTATCAAGCGTTGCGTTTTGTTTTTTCAAGTAATTTTGAATAATTTGTGAATGGCCGGTATCGATACAAGGCGCTTGTAATTTATAAGTGCTGTATACGGTTAATTAATGGCAGGAATTGTTTTGCTCGTATTGTGTTACCGATTTTATTGAATTTAATGAAAGTGTATCCCGCGTGGTAGATAAAGACAGGGTCGCGGCGTCCAAAGAGTGTTTTATGTCGTTTTAATGATAGTTTAGCTGTTTCAGTCATTTTAGTGATCATTATTCAATGGAATAATAGGTACAATATTCAATTAAAATGGCAATTTATCATTTTAATTATTCAAAAACGTTGTTTTCTGCATGATATTATGTCTGCCAAGGCAAACTAAAAAAAATTAAGTTCTGGTTAAACTAGTTACCTGCTGAAGTTCCCAGTCGCAAGAAGTAGTCATATTAATCTAAAAAATCAAACAGAATTATTTATTCATCGATATTAGTAACATACATTACATTCATCGATTGTCATTTTTAATATATCACGGTTTCGTAAAATAAGGAGATGAAACATGCAAAATAATTCCGTACGTATCGTCTTTCTTGTATTTTTTTCTATCACAGGTGATTGAAGTCACGATAGCCGAGTGGTTGGATGGTCGGAATTTTGGGTGGTGAGCCTGTCGCTGTCTTTATGTCCAAGCCAATGATATAATTCGTACATAAGTTTTTGATAAACCCATTGGTACGAGCCTGCCACCTGGGGATCGAGCTCTCGAAATTCCGATCACCCAACCACTCGGCTATCGTGACAAAGAACAATAAATTATTACAACTACCTAGGGACCTAGAAATGTGTAATTCTCTTATTACATATAAATCTTTTGAATGACAGTTTTGAGACGAAAGTCTATGCAAGTGTAAATACTAAACACTCCAGAATTTACATTAAATTACTTTTACTTTTTTTTAATATTTCAACTGAAGTACCGTATAATAAGTATAAAAAAATATAAAAGTAACACATAATACGCTTATAGGTATTTTGCGGAAAGCAGCTCATCCGAATAAAAATCTAAGGACACTTTAAGGATTACGTAAATCTTGCACCTTATTAATCTGTGATTTGCTGACTTATTTTTAAGAGTTTTGGAATTTCTAGTCAAGAGGCCTGAGTTCGATCCCCAGGTGGCAGGCTCGTACCATTGGGTTATTCAAAACTTATATACGAATTATATCTTTGGCTTGGACATAAAGACGGCGTAGGGCTCAATACCTGTCACGTTGTCATGAAAATATCTTCGGTGGAAGGTGGGTCGAAGGGACTTAATTGTCTAGACCAGACCTCTGTTTAGAAGATATTTATTTATTATTATTTATTATTATTTATTATTATTTATTATTATTTATTATTATTTATTATTATTTATTATTATTTATTATTATTTATTATTATTTATTATTATTTATTATTATTTATTATTATTTATTATTATTTATTATTATTTATTATTATTTATTATTATTTATTATTACTTTTAAGCATATTATAAAATTACAGTGTACCATGCGTATATCCAGCGCATTGCTAACAAATGGTAACCCTACAATGACTGTGCAATGGCGTCGATTTATCAAGCGTTGCGTTTTGTTTTTTCAAGTAATTTTGAATAATTTGTGAATGGCCGGTATCGATACAAGGCGCTTGTAATTTATAAGTGCTGTATACGGTTAATTAATGGCAGGAATTGTTTTGCTCGTATTGTGTTACCGATTTTATTGAATTTAATGAAAGTGTATCCCGCGTGGTAGATAAAGACAGGGTCGCGGCGTCCAAAGAGTGTTTTATGTCGTTTTAATGTTAATGTAGCTGTTTCAGTCATTTTAGTGATCATTATTCAATGGAATAATAGGTACAATATTCAATTAAAATGGCAATTTATCATTTTAATTATTCAAAAACGTTGTTTTCTGCATGATATTATGTCTGCCAAGGCAAACTAAAAAAAAATTAAGTTCTGGTTAAACTAGTTACCTGCTGAAGTCCCAGTCGCAAGAAGTAGTCATATTAATCTAAAAAATCAAACAAAATTATTTATTCATCGATATTAGTAACATACATTACATTCATCGATTGTCATTTTTAATATATCACGGTTTCATAAAATAAGGAGATGAACCATGCAAAATAATTCCGTACGTATCGTCTTTCTTGTATTTTTTCTATCACAGGTGATTGAAGTCACGATAGCCGAGTGGTTGGATGGTCGGAATTTTGGGTGGTGAGCCTGTCGCTGTCTTTATGTCCAAGCCAATGATATAATTCGTACATAAGTTTTTGAAGAACCCATTGGTACGAGCCTGCCACCTGGGATTGAACTCGGGTCTCGACTCGAAATCTCGATCACCCAACCACTCGGCAATAAACTTATATCTCTGCTATTCACAAAACATCGCTTCGCAAAGTATTCCCATTTCATTTTAATCAGCATTTCCGATATCTGATTACGATCATTATCATCACAGCATCGCCACAGTACGACGGAGGTCGCGGGTTTAATTCCCGCTGGTCTCAAATATTTTTTCTAAATTTCTCTTTTCTTTGAAAGTAGCTTTATGAAATAGAGGCGGTATGAATTAGTGAATCTACTTGGAGAGGAGGTAATAATCTGAGCGCGCATGAAGTCGCGCTTAAAGCTAAAAAAAGCATCTACAGAAGATCCCCTACGGTTCGGCAATTTGTATCTGTTCTGCGGTACGCAGTGCCTCGTGGCATGGATCTCGTGTGAGAACACATCATAAAATTATTTGTTCAATAAAACAAATAGACTAAAGTGTTACTTTTGTCACTGTTACCTTCTACGATATTATAGCGAGTATAAATAAAGAATTAATATTGGTGTGAGTTCACATGTAGGTAATTTAACACTTCAGAAGTTTATACCTTAGCCTGCGTAATACTTTAAAATTAGATTTCATGCATCTGTTATGTGAGTAATGTTTAGATGGTATTTTGCATTTGTAATAATGAATCCGTTATTCTTTAATTAATAGCCGAATTGGTAATGACCCTGTTTTCGAAGTAAAGGGTTGCGGGTTCGAATCTGCTAGGGCAAACTTTGTATCATGAATACTTATCTTGGTACTGTAATTGGTAAATGTAAAATTTTACGTTCTCCTAAATAAGTTTCGGTGAAAAGTGGGTCGAAAAGACATCATTATCTAGGCCTGTGCCTACTCCGGTATAGGAAATTGCGTGAAGATATAAAAAACACGAAGGATATTGGCGTGAATTAAGATTTTCATTATGTAACCCTATATATTTTTCATAAGATTTTTCTATTTCTTTACACGATTTCCAATACTGGAGTAGGCAGAGTTCTTAAGAATGACCCACCTTGGAATATGGGTCCACCGAAACTTGTTTATGACAACGCTAACGGTACTATATACTTCCATACATACATATTTACATAGATTAGTATTCATATAAATATGTAACCATCCATGACTAGACAAATTGTCATATATTAGTACAAAAATCATATTCATCAATCAAATTATTTCCTGATGACTGGTGGTGAGTCCGTCGCCGTCTTTATGTCCAAGCCAACGATATAATTCGTACATAAGTTTTTGAAGAACCCATTGGTACGTGCCTGCCACCTGGGGATTGAACTCGGGTCTCTCGACTCGAAATCTCGATCACCCAACCACTCGGCTGTCGAGACTTATTGATACGTAGGAATTCATTAAACTTATATCTCTGCTATTCACAAAACATTGCTTCGCAAAGTATTCCCATTTCATTTTAATCAGCATTTCCGATATCTGATTACGATCATTATCATCACAGCATCGCCACAGTACGACGGAGGTCGCGGGTTTAATTCCCGCTGGTCTCAAATATTTTTTTCTAAATTTCTCTTTTTCTTTGAAAGTAGCTTTATGAAATAGAGGCGGTATGAATTAGTGAATCTACTTGGACAGGAGATAATAATCTGAGCGCGCATGAAGTCGCGCTTAAAGCTAAAAAGCATCTACAGAAGATCCCCTACGGTTCGGCAATTTGTATCTGTTCTGCGGTACGCAGTGCCTCGTGGCATGGATCTCGTGTGAGAACACATCATAAAATTATTTGTTCAATAAAACAAATAGACTAAAGTGTTACTTTTGTCACTGTTACCTTCTACGATATTATAGCGAGTATAAATAAAGAATTAATATTGGTGTGAGTTCACATGTAGGTAATTTAACACTTCAGAAGTTTATACCTTAGCCTGCGTAATACTTTAAAATTAGATTTCATGCATCTGTTATGTGAGTAATGTTTAGATGGTATTTTGCATTTGTAATAATGAATCCGTTATTCTTTAATTAATAGCCGAATTGGTAATGACCCTGTTTTCGAAGTAAAGGGTTGCGGGTTCGAATCTGCTAGGGCAAACTTTTGTATCATGAATACTTATCTTGGTACTGTAATTGGTAAATGTAAAAATTTTACGTTCTCCTAAATAAGTTTCGGTGAAAAGTGGGTCGAAAAGACATCATTATCTAGGCCTGTGCCTACTCCGGTATAGGAAATTGCGTGAAGATATAAAAAACACGAAGGATATTGGCGTGAATTAAGATTTTCATTATGTAACCCCTATATATTTTTTCATAAGATTTTTCTATTTCTTTACACGATTTCCAATACTGGAGTAGGCAGAGTTCTTAAGAATGACCCACCTTGGAATATGGGTCCACCGAAACTTGTTTATGACAACGCTAACGGTACTATATACTTCCATACACACATATTTACATAGATTAGTATTCATATAAATATGTAACCATCCATGACTAGACAAATTGTCATATATTAGTACAAAAAATCATATTCATCAATCAAATTATTTCCTGATGACTGGTGGTGAGCCTATTGCTGTCTTAGTATTGAAGGCCACGGTACGTAGACAAGTATTTATAAAATAATATTCAAATATCTACATGTATATAAACATCCACGAGTCGAATACAAACATTCATATTCTTCTCACAAATATTTATCCCTTGCGGGTTTCAAACCCGCAATCCGACGGCAGGGTCACTACCAACTAGGCTATGGGGTAGTCAGAAATTAATAATGTTTTATTTTTACTTTTAAGTAAATAAATATCTTCACCCCATTCCGAATACAGAAGTCTACACAAATAAGTCCCCTCGACCCACCTTCCACTTCCAATTTTATTTCCAAGCCAACGATATAAATTGTACAAAAGTTTTGAAAAAACCACTGGTACGAGCCTTGGGGATTCAACATGGATCTCTTAACTCGAATTCGAATCACCCAACCGCTCGGCTATCATAACTACATAATTTGTTTTTAAATATAATATACGTTTATGACGTTCGCCTCTTTGAAATGTTGGAAATTTCACATTCCTTTCTCATTTATAGTTACAGCATAAAAAAGTTGCAGCTAAGGCATTGTGGCTCAGTTTGTAAGTGCGTCGCCATGGACAACGGTGATGAAGAGCACCTAACTTGCAAGGTTGCAACTATGCCATACCCATCCTACAGACTCACACTCTCCCATAATTTCCCGCTGTTACTCACCGTTACGTATATATGTATTATATTTTTAAACAATTTAAACATTAAATGACGTAATATCCAATGAATTGACACTTAGTAAGTCAGGATGAACGAAGAAAACTCGTCGTTTATGTAACATCCGTAATTCCGTTTTAAAATGTAAGCTAATAATGGAAACGGCGAGCAGGTAATAAAAGTGAAAACAGACGGGCGGTCGGAACGCGGAGGGGGCGCACTGAGCGACTTTTAATTCTCACACCCCATTTGCTGAGGAGCGTTGCAGTCCGGGACGTAACGGATACGAAAAGGCATGGAGATGCTATGAGTACTGCTAAGAGGTGTACGACAGAGATATAAAATCTTTACTTATGCGGTTGGCTCTTAATGACTCTGTGGGAATAAGTACATGTATATATGTGTGTGTACATAACAGCTGGCTAAAATCCACTGCAAGACATAGGCTGCCGTGTGAGAGGATTTGGTATAATCACCATGCTTGACAAGCGGATTGGCGATCGAAATACCAGATATCTTGCAACTTAGACGCGATTGTCCATCATGGCTATATAATGAAAAGTGTAGGTAATTGTACTACACGTTTCATTACACTTACACTTGTCATTATATTACACTTTTCACTATATTATGTAGTATACTTGTGTAGCCAATTGTTTATGCTATGATATTTAGCCGGTAGTTAATTCTACCCTAGTCCTGAATCATACTAATGTGCAAGTTTTGATAAATGAAGGTATGTTTGTTACTCAATGAGTATGGCAAAACGGATCTGGATGAAATTTGAGACAGAAATATGTAGATTGTAATCAAGAGACTACCTTACTTGTACCTGACTCCCTTCCACCCACATACACATAGACAACTTTCAAATGGAGTGATGACATGCACAACGGGGATGATGATAATGTATAGACTGAATGAATAGGTTTGAATTAAGTGTTCATAAGATAGAAATAAATAATATAACAGTATATTAAAAGATAAATCACTAAAAACCGAGATTCATAAGATTCGCATAGAGTTTCTAAGAAAATATCTGAGTAATTATTGCAGTTAATTAAATAAAAGTGAAGTAACAACTCTAGGTATTAATTGTGCGCAATGTTTTCCTAATTCTGTCCTCAGTCCGGCGCCCTTTCATTTGTGCTCAATTGCCCTGCATCCCTTTGGCACATTTCTTTTATTCACACTTTTTATTTCCCCTTTAAAGGAATGTCGCGACGGTGATTACGTTCTGCCGAAGTAATTATTACTGTTATATTTTTTACAAATACAAAAGTGGAGAAGAAATAAGTAACAATAAACAAATAATTGTTAAATACTACTGTAACCACTACGTTTATTCATTAACATTCAACGTACATAATCATATCAGTTATGTTAATAAAGAATATAATGCAGTTTAAGTAAATAACTATAATTTAAAAATAAAGAAGGATGTTGTACAGAGAGTGATGTGTTTATAAAACAATTTTAGAATTATATAAGTTGCTATGACAATTTCGATTCATAGTGTCAACCTATTTTATTTTATATCAGATTTGAACCTCCCAGAGCATTTTCCTCTTCGAAACAAAATAAATTAAAAGAGACCCAAAACTAGGGTAGACAGATATCCATAAAATTAAAGCCTTTCGACCCTTCTTTCACCGATGCAGATGGTGAGCCTATTATCGTCTTAATTCCGAAGCCAACCGCAAGATAAACTTACACTGATATATTTTAACATCCATACACAAGTATAAACATCAACGAGATGAATTTAGGCATTCATGTTCATCAAAAAAACATTTGACCCTAGCGGTATTCGAGCCCGCAACTCTTAACTTTGAAAGTTGAAGTGACCCTGCACTTCCAAAAGGCTATCGCGCCTTCGTTAATCTAAATTTCAAGCAATTACGTCACGTTGTCACGTTGTCCTAAAAATGTCTTCGGTGGAAGGTGGGTCGAAGGAACTTAATTGTCTGGACTAGACCTTTGTCTACCCCTGCATTGGGACTTGCGTGAAGATATGTATTTATTTATTTTAAGCAATTACGAACAAACCACAATGTAAACAGGTACCAACACCGCATCTTACAATTTTGCAAATGTCGAACGACAATAATGATTTCTAAGCTCTGCGGTTCATAGATTGCTTTGTGTGTTTAATACACGAGGTATATCAAGATATCTAAATAATGAAACTACTTTGTGATGTTTTGAGATAGCAGTGTAAGTTCAACTTTAAAATTTTCAAAGTAGAAAAGTGAATTATCTGCTGTACTTCTTCTTTACATGCTATCAGGACTGCAGACTACCTAAATTTGGAAGATACGAACATACGAAACCTAAAAAGATATTGTATGAAAGAAATATACTGAATTCTTCTCGAAGGGTTGAATGCAGTTTATGATAGACTACTGATGGAAAGCAGATATTATTGTCGCGAAAGCGCAACAAATTGTCATTTTAAAAAAACTAAAAAAAATCTTCACGCCATTCCCAATACAGTAGACAGAGGTCTAGACAATTAAGTCCTTTCGTCCCAACTTCCACCGACGACATTTTTGGGGCAATGTGACAGGTGGTAAGCGTCGTACATAAGTTTTTGAAAAAAACCCGTACCAATACGAGCCTTGGGGACCGTACTAGGATCTAATGACTCGAATTCCGATCACCCATTCACTCGGCTATCGTGACTTACATTAAATTCGTAATATCGGGACTTAAATTATCATTTTATTAGATTGAAGAGAGTAGTTGCATATATTAATATTAACAATAACAACAACAAAAAATCTTCACGCCATTCCTAATACAGTAGATAGAGGTCTAGACAATTAAGTCCTTTCGACTCACCTTTCACCGAAGACATTTTTTGGTACAAAGTGACAGGTAGTCTACTTGTTACCGTTGTCCAAGCTAACGACATAAATTATACATAGTTTTTGCAAAAACCCATTGGTACGAGCCATCTGAGGATCGAACTCGGACCTCTTGACTCGAATTCCGATCACCCAACCACTCAGCGGCAACAAAGCAACCAAACAACTCACCCAACAACAAATTTTTCTCTTTTGTAAATAATAACCTCCTCGCCTTACAAAGGTAAACAGAAATTACCATCAATTTACTACACGGTAATTCGAAGGCGATCGATTAGAACCTTATATGTGCTCGGTTCTCACGATTCACATGGCAGTTCGCCAGTTGACAAGACTTCGAGCTCGATGAAATTAATTTCTATGGGGCAATTAAGCTATGTGCTTAAATTGAATGTGTTATAAAATGTTTGAAATAAAATCTAGATTTACGCTTATTAGTAAAATTTAAGCCGTTAAGAGTTTATCTTTTTCTAAACGGACGAAGTGATTTTCGTATATTTTTGGAGATTTTTTTAATTTTCTAAATCTTACATATATATACAACAGCCCGTAAAATACCAATGCAGGGTTAAGGCCTCTCTCGTACGGGAGAATTTTCGACAAACTCCATACTTAATGTCTTACTAATTTCTGTTTTGAACTTTTTTAAAATAATAAAATACGTATAATGCTGCCCAAAAGTAAGCAGCAAAGCACTTGTGAAAATAGCACTTGGGAAAATATAGCAAAAGTAGTTTTTCTTCACTGGTCCGTCCGGGAATCGAACCCGAGACATCGGAAATGACGACACCTTAAAAACCGGTGTATACACCACTATTTGTTGTTCACTGTTTGTATTTATTTATTTATTTATTATTAAAAAAAATATAAAAAAAATTGACAAAATAATGAAAGGCAACTCATTATTGGTATATTGCTTATAAGGACAATTGCAGATTGATAGGAATGGAATTTGGGCAAACTCTAATAAATATAAAACATCACCTCTTGCTGATACTTTACAAGAGCAACCTTTCTTAAGGTGTTCTCTTGCATGAGCTGAAGAAAGAAAAGCATAATATAGCATACACATTTCGAGTAAACACCCTATAGTTAATTAGGTGGTGCTGAAATACAGTTTGAAAGAAAGTTTCAGTTTAGAAAGAAAGTTTGGTTAAACAAACAAAAAATATCATATATATAGAAACATCCACGACTTGAGTTTAAACATCATCATGCAAATTTTGGTTTCTAGAAAACTTCTAACCAGCGACTCTTGGCTTTGAAGAATCGATCAGTAAAAATATGTAAAAGAACTTAACAATACGCAAACAAAACCGTTTATACACCCGCCAATACTCGTGTAAAAGAATCATTTAATAACAACTAGAAATTTACTGTTTACATGCGAATTTCTTATTTCCTTTTCATGTAATAAAACAGTTATTAAAAATAACTTAAGAAAATTACAACAATATTAAAGGTCCGCACAAAATGTCATACATACACGGCATCGGAAAAATATGTTTAAAACATGTGTTAAGAAGCAATTTGCAATTTTTTCCATAAACTGACTTACAATGTTTTAACAACAACACCATATCGAATAGAGCTGTATATATAAGTGGCATTTCCATAAAAAGGCATACGAATAGACTATCTGACATGTCAATATATCTTCTTCAACTGTCAACTGTATATTGTTTACTCAAAATCCAAAATGCTACGTTGATAAGTTTACGGAGCGGTAATCGCAAATTACAGTCCCTGTATGGATAGCAAAAAAGTAATTCCACTGATCGTTAAATAACAATAACAATAGAGTGATAAGTCCGTCAAGCAATACGATTGCTGAGAGGAGACGTCGCAATGAATTGAAGTAGGGAGTAAGTTCGCGACAATAGAGTTAAGTTGTTTATAGATTTCTTTTTATCGAATATCGATATTGCCTGATTTTCGATAATTGCTTCTAAAACGACATCGAGTTGGGATATATTTTCTAATAGATCTGAATATATTTATTTTAATTACCTGTTTAATTTATAAATGGAAGTTCCTAATACAAGGGTAGACAGAGGTCTAGTCTAGACAATTAAGTCCCTTTGACCCACCTACCACCAAAGATATTTTCGGGACAACGTGACAGTTGGTGAGCCCGTCGCCGTCTTTATGTCCAAGCTAACGATATAATTCGTACGTAAGTTTTTACGAAACCCATTGGTACGAGCCTGCCACCTGAGGTTCGAACTTAGGTCGCTTGACTCGAAATTCTGTCAACCCAACCGCTCGACTATCGTGACTTTACGGATTCGTAAAAGATGATAAATAAGGTTCGCGCTTAATGTGGACCTCGTTCGGTTATTGTCATCTTTAATATATTTTTGCATAATTTACAAATTAATGTTTGTTGTGTTTAAAATATTGAAATCTATTCATAAGTTAAGGTGATTTAATGAAAAAAAAATTACAATATATACGTATGTTAAAAATGTAAAAATCGTAAAACCTGTCGATAAGTTCTTTCTGGCTACCATACTACGTAATGATATGTACAAATACATACACGTACGTGTATATGTTCATTATTAACAATAAAACAAAACCTTTACCATGAAGGGGTAGCACTCACTGCTATCAGATTTATAAGATCTTAGATCTTCATTGACCTTATCCAGTATCCTTGAATACATACCTGACGATGGATATGGTAACATAAAATGATATATTTAAAAAATCTTCACTTCATTCTTAATACTGGGGTAGATAGAGATGCAGACAATTAAGACCTTTCAACCCAACTTTCACCGAAGACATTTTTGGAACTAAGTAACCGGTGGTGACCCTGTCGCCATCTTTATATGCAAGCGTACGAAATAAATCATATGACATGAATTTTATAATATGTTAGGTGACATTTTATTTTTTGGAGACAAAACTTTACTGGTTTAATACTAATCAGCTAATGTAAACGATGATACAAAATGTATATATAGTATTTGAAATAAATGTCTTATTTGTCAATTAAAAAAAACAATTTTAACGCCGGTCCCAATACAGAGGGACACAGACAATAAAGTCGCTTCAACGCACCTTCCACCGAAGACTTTTTTCGGCAGAAATGTCTTTTTAGTATATTTGTATTATTATAGACGATACTTTATTGTAGACGATAGCACCATTTACTATTTTGAAAATTTTACCCAACATCAGATTTCTTATGTTCTGAAATCCTGTCTATCCAAAAGTTGTCTAGAAGGAATCGCTTGAAGTGATAAGGCCGCCCATTGTGCTACTATTAAATGTGATATATACATATATTTAAACTTTATATTTTCAGTGTGCAATGTAGTGTACTCTATCTCTCTCTCTCTCTCTTTCGCTCTCTGTCTCCCTTGCGCTCTCTCTCTTACTATCTTTTTAGATAAGCTAAAGATTCAATTCGATTTAGTCAGAATAAGGCTAGAAAGATAACAAAACTCAACATTAAGTAGAATTTTCTCGTCTATGATACAATGAACAGACAAAAGTTCATTTCGCTTTTTGTTCCAATTTAAGTTATTGACAGATTTTCAATTGTTTATAACAGATTTACAAAACAATAACAAATGAAATATTAATTATTAGACAATTTTTATTTTTATTTGCATATATAATAATAAGCCTTTATCGCCCATGCATAGCCGCACCACAGAGACCACTTCCAAATACTATCATTGTTATTCATTATAATAAATGTAATTGTCAAGCATAAACAATCACGCATGAAGCTCGCAAATTCGATATTAAAGCTTCGATATGGTCGAAGAGCAATAAATATGAAGTATACTCGGAGAATCAACCGTATTGGAGTAAGCAACTAATATACCACTTCATATACACTTTCACTAATATGTACACCTTCTGACGAAAGAGGCTTGGGTCTCTGCTTACATTACTCCCCGGAGGTAACTTACAAGTACTTTACTTTTAAGCACTCTACTTGTACACTGTCGTGGTACTATCGCCCCAAGCCGGTACCATCGAGTAGCAGCAAAAAAACCACGCAAAAAATTTATACGTACCAGACATTTAAATTTTCGATCAATACAATTTAAGTATATAAAAAAAAATAATAATACCGTTTCACCTTAGTCTCCCGTACCAATACGTCCTCGTTTCAAAACAAAAGCCAATCTACATTTAAAAGCAACTCATGTTTTTTTACAACATAAGACAAGTCTTTAACTGACTAATTGAGGCGTATTTACGACCCATGGACGGAACGAGGAATCAAAGAGCAATTGAAGATAGTGCAGTTTTTTGACTCTGGCTCCGATTTATGTCTCTTGTGACATCTCTGACTCCATTTATGGTGCACATCTATATGAAGTTTCTTTTGTTACGCAGAATTGTCGCAAAAGCGGATTTGAAGCTAGCGATCTAGTGAGAAATTTACATTCCAGTCAATAAAAACACGGTAATATTTAATTATAAGTCATTGTATGTTCATTGGATAATGTGGGAATACTTGGAGAATTCATTCAAGTGGCCACATTACGGCCCCAGTGTCTCGAATGGAATACTAATGGCGACCTTTACGTAATTGAGCTTTTTTTGTCACTTATCAAACAAGCCGTTGTCTCTATTTGTCACTACCATGACCGTTTACTAACTTCATTATTGGCTAAAACTATGACATTAATCATTACAATTCAAAGTGCGTGCACGAAACATAACATTCTGTTTACGCTTAGAAATTAACTTACATTTTGTTTACGTGTAGGAATTAATCACATGTATTTAAATATGCAAAATTAACAAATAAATGTGCGTTTGTTGGCATGGCTTGTTTATCGGCATAGGCGCCATCTATTATCCCTTTTGCAAGTGACAATTTGATAATCCTGACTTTTCAGTTAGGAACAAAGCATAAGTAATATAAAAGAATACAAAGTAAGACACGGTAGCACGGAGGTAAGAGCATCGCCACGGATCGGCAAGGTGGGTGGGTTAAAATCCCGCCCGTATCATTAGAAATTTTAACTTTTTTCTCTTTAATTTAATAACATAAATATCTTCACGCAATTCCCAATACCCCTGTAATGGTGAATGGTGTCGTAGACAGAAATCTGGTCTAGTGGTGAGCCCATCGCCGTCTTTATATCCAAGCCAACGATGTAATTCGTACATAAGTTTTTAAAAAACCATTAGTACAAGCCTGCTAACTGGGGATTGAACTCGGGTCTCTTGACTCGAAATTCCGATTACCCAACCACTCGGCTGTCGTGTTTTTTCTGTATGAGAGAGGCCCTATGTCCAACAGTAGATTTTTACAGGCCGTTATAAAAATTACGGTGAACAAATATAAATTTGAGTGTTTCAAGTTTTAGTGGTTGTGTTATTTCTAATTATTACAAGGCATTATTCAATTTATTTAAACGGGCATTGCACATGCATGTTCTATTACATTATAGCCTTGTGCCTTATGGTGCAGACTGTGAAACATAAGGAATCAGGTTCGGGCCCGCCATTCGACCCTTGCCGTAAACCTCTCCAGACATAAGCATTGCAGCTTTGGTGAAGTGGTTATCAGGAATATAAGTATTATTATTTGGCCTTGCTAATTCTTTAGTAAAAAAATTACTCTGTTAATAAGACCGAGACTCACTTTGGAATACCATTTACTTATGAGCAAATTAGTCAAAGTTAAAGAAGTCATGAGTAGTCAGATACAATATGTAAATGGAAGCGAAATAAGTATGTAAATACAATGCTTGGGAAATTTGTTCACTCTATCTATGCTATCAGTAATGAGCTGTTAATTCATTCATTCTGAATCAACAGCTTTATTTTTCGACATAGGAATTTACAATTACACTTGTCCAACTTCGAAAAGATTTAAGAAAAGGTTTAAGTACAACTAAGTAGGCGATACCATTGAAGAAATAAGGTTTGGATACTAAGATGGGCGCAATCTCACAGGCTGGTATTTGTTTTTCTCTCCTGAGGAGAGACTTTCAATATATGATATGATCAGACCTCATCGGAGTGACCCTCTAACGAATCACAAATAACTTGCCAGAAAAATTCGCATTAAAAATATTACAAAAATCTCAACGATGACTACCCCAAGCAAGCGCCTTAATTATACCACGGGGGATATTCCGACGGCGTCCATCATTAATTATTGATGATAAAGAGAAAAGCGGCTGACAAACGCAATTCGAACGTCGTGCAATCGACACCAGACGCTAATGAAGTGGTCCAAAATGCAGCACACCAAATACACTCGCCTGCAACAACAAGAACGCGTTTTGAAATTCAAATATGCGCCATTTTGATTTCAATTAATTCGTTCGGTAGATTTTCGCGAGGAATGTCACCTCTTTTTCGGTTTAATGCGGAATCGTAATTTCCGAATTGATTACTTACTCGTTTTATCGATCTGTTTTTCGATCGACTATGCCTTCAAATGTCCAATTAAGAGGAATCAGACGTAGGGCGATAACTAATGGCTGAGAAAATGTCTTATTACGGAATATATTTACGGGAATGTATATAAGTGAAAATATTAATAATTATACTAATTCTCTAATAATTATACTAATATTAATAATTATATAAACTCGGTAATTCTTTATAATAATATATATAAGCTTCCGACCAGGGCTTCGCCCACGCGGTTAGGTGATTAAAAGTAGGCTGTATGTTGCCTAAGGCTGGAGACAGCTTCAGAACACTAACAATGTCAATAGCTCATTAAAAGAAAAACTTTACTAACTTCTTATAAAACAACCTAGTTATAGGTTGTGTTATAAGAAGTTTGTTAAGTTTTTCTCTAGAACTAACCTTTATTTTGAAACTAACAGAATAGTAAATATGTTACGCAAAAAAAATACTCTTATAAATGCAACCTATACTGAAATAATGTAAATATTACTCCGTAGTTAAATAAACCAAAATAATAAAATGTAAATGTATCTATAGTTCTACTTATAAAATACTAAGTAATGATAATTATTATTCCTACTGTACGTAGTAATACATAGCTCCGAATCGAATTAGCTATTAAGGTAAATTGATTTCCCCGTAAAAGGTACATTAATGTTGACGCAGAATTGTATTTAGAACTGTGTACAACAAACAATCCCACAACGGTTTAGCACACCAAGATAGCTCTCAGAGAGGAACAATTATTCCGACATATTTGATACTTAACGTAATGTTGTTGTCAAATTGCACAAACCTTTATAATTTGTAGCCTATGTGCTGTACTAAGGTAATATATTACAGTAAAGTTTCGTCAAAATCCGATCCGATCAGTAGTTTTTTTCATCCACATAAACTGTCGCATTAATAACATTAGTAGAATAAAAATAATAACTTCAGTTACTGAATTTAATTGAACCTATAACCTAACTCTGTGTTGTTGTTGCAAAATACCTCCTCTTTTCTTCTCGTGAATGTAATAAGAGGTGATAAGTCGCCTTAACTTTACTATAGGGCAAAGGCTTAAAAATTGCAATAGGTATTGACGTAACACTTGTCTTAAAAACAAAAAAAATATCTTGACGTCATTCCCAATACAGAAGTAGACAAAGGTCTAGTCTAGACAGTTAATCCCCTTCCACCCGCCTTCCACCGAAGACAATTCTGGACAGGTGGTGATCCCGTCGCCGTCTTTATATCCAATCCTTCGATATAAATCGTACATAAGTATTTGAAAAACCCCATTGGTACGAGCCCGGCCACCTAGGGATCTAACTCGGGTCTCTTGAATTCCATTCTCGAATTCCAATCACCCAATCACTAGGCTATCGTGACAATATGTCTTAAAAAGAAATAAAAGTAAAGTTTAAAGATGGAAGACACCTTCACTATCACCTATTACAGCCGCCACATAGTAGTTATAATAAACCATGTTGTGTTCCACTTTGAAGAGCCAGTATAATCGTATCGTCTTGGGGGGTGAAATCTTACCACAAACTGTCTTTTATCCTTTGCCACCGTCACAGAAAAAATTACAAAACGAAATATCTTCACGCCATTCTCAGTATAAGGGTAGACAGAGGTCTAGATAATTAAGTCGTTTCGAACCTACTTTCCACCGAAGACATTTTTGGGACAACGTGACAGGTGGTGGGTGAGACTTTCGCAATCTTTATGTCCAAGCCAACGATATAATTCGTACTTAAGTTTTTGAAAAATTATTACCACAATCTAAATGATAAACTAAGCTCCAAGACTGTGATTCTAGTTAAAGAACAACAAACCAGGTTTGTATTTTCTTTTCTTTTTATTTCAATTAATGTCACAAACTACTTAAGATTTATGAGTATTGTACGTATATGAAAAAAATCTCATCATCAGTGAAATAATGCCCAATCTGTTGACTTCGCGAAGCTTTGTTCACCCAAGTACTATAATCTTTATTTTTAAGGTTAATTAATCAATAAAATAATTGCATTCTTTACACGCCGGTGAAAATTACTTTAAGTATGAAATTACAATTTATAAATAAAAATGTAGCTCCAAATATGCTGATAAGCGAAAATCACGTGAATGACTGGACAAAATTTTTTTTTCAATTCTAATATATCGAATGAAATGGAAAAATTGTCTGGTAAAACGTAAATGCACACGTCAAGAACATCAACCAAAAATCTGAA
The DNA here is from genome assembly GCA_029286605.1 of Sericinus montela. Lineage (NCBI taxonomy): Eukaryota > Metazoa > Arthropoda > Insecta > Lepidoptera > Papilionidae > Sericinus > Sericinus montela. The sequence continues at coordinate 9,807,626 of JAGSMR010000019.1, read as the reverse complement.
ACCGCTGGACAGTTTTTGATGGGACTTTCACTGGCAGATAGCTGATGTTGTAAAGAGTTATTTAATCTCATTATATTTTATAATATTTGTAATATCTTCACGCCATTCCCAGAAGAGGTAGATAGATAGAGGCCTAGACAATTAAGTCCTTTCGACCCACCTTTCATCGAAGACATTTCTAGGGACATCGTGACAGGTGGTTAGCCGGTCTTTATGTCCAAGTCAAAAATATAAATCGTACATAAGTTTATGAAAAAACCTATTGGTACAAGCCTTGGGGATCGAGCTCGGGTTTCTTGACTCGAATTCCGATCACCCAACCACTCGGCTATCGTGATTATATTTTAGAAACAGAAGAAAGTTTCCGTATTAACAATTAAACCGTAGTCAAAAGTCGCCACTAGTAATTAAAAATTCAATGATTTCTTTCAACAAATAACGTTGGGTTGTTTAAATTAAACATAATTGCTAGTTCGAATTACAAATTTTGCTCTATTCACTTGTTTATTCCCTCATATGGATTGTAAGAGTATTCCAATTGATTTAAAATAACGAAGCTTCGTCAAGTTAACCATACTTGTAGTGCAGAGAATAATTCAGCTTATAAGTTCATAAAAATTTCACTCAATGATATATCGTGACAAGTAATGCTCATAAATTATATCCCAATACATTTTAATACATATTTCATAGCGTAAGAAACACTATAAAAATGCTACAGAAAGTGTAATGAACATAAGCAGGTGTCCAAAAATATTCAATACATGCCTGCCTACAGAAGGCTTTCTCGCCGTAACTGGTTCTTATGTACTACCGCTTAAAATTTAACTTACTGTTTTGGAATATGGCTTGTTTGAACAGGCATCTTTGTAGTAAACAATTTTTTAATAACATAATGATGAAACAAAAATTAATGATAATAATTATGCGAATATTAATAATACTAGCATAACTAATGATAGCATACAGATGAATATGTATATAGCAATACTACATGATTCCGCATGCAGAATAAAATTACAACCCTACCTACCAAACCTGCAACCATTTTTATAAAAAGCGTGATAATCCCTCTGCTAGAACATCAATAACTACACATGCATACATAACGGCCTGTAACTGTCCCGATACAGCACCATCACCGGTCTGCTCATTTTTGTTTTGGTATTTATTGAAATAGTTATCCTGTTATCTGTCAGAAAACAATGGCATTTTCAAGGGTTTTCTCTTTATCGCAAGGCGGCGACGGGCTCACTACCTGTCACGTTGTCCCGAAAATATCTTCGGTGGAAGGTGGGTCAATGGGACTTAATTGTCTAGACTTGACCTCTGTCTACCCCTGTATTGGGAATTGCGTGAAGATATTTTTTTTTCTCTTTATCGCCTCTTGAAACGAGTTATCAATAGACACTGGGAACAATATCACTCCCAATTAGTTATAGAATTTTCGGAATCGAATCAATAGTTTCATATCATTCCTTTTTATACACACAAACATACAATTGCATATCAATATATATTAGAATATAAGGTAAAGTTTTGTACAATTTACAATAAATTTAAATAAATTTAAAAAAACATTGTATACAATATTGGTGCAGATGTTAAAACCGCAGACAGAAATGTAAGAGTTTAAGAAAATTTTAGCACCTATTTTTATATACTATAATTTGTTATGATAGGTATACGGTAGAAAACGACAAAAACAAAGTATGTTAAATTGTAAAAATGTTTACAATGTTAGTTCTACAACAGTATTGTAATAAGTTACATTTAGGCAAATCACGATAGCCGAGTGGTTGGGTGGTCGGAATTTCGATTCAAGAGACCCGAGTTCGATCCCCAGGTAGCAGACTCGTACAAATGGGTTTTTCAAAACCTTATGTACGAATTATATCGTTAGCTTGAACATAAATACGGCGACAGGCTCACCACCTGTCACGTTGTCCCATTATTTTCCAGTATCTGTACAATGATATGATAGGTAACGGTGAACTGCGACTAACTTTCAAAAACCATGTGAGCAAATTGCTCGAAAAGAGAAAGTCAGGAGTACACAGATACTCTAACGCACGTGTGTGAAGAAAATGATGAAAGAGGTATTTAAGGATCGTGACACTAGGCGATCTTTTCTCTTTGGCTACCCCGTCAATGATTATGCGCTAGTATAATAATTATTATTTTACAATGAAACTAATATGTATTTTAACGCGTTTTATTTAACTTTTTCCCTACCCTTCGCTTAAGTGGATTACAATGCCCGTGGTAGGTCACGGAAGGGTATTTGAAGTCCTGAAGTTGTAGTTAACACGTACGGTAGTTACCTTTAGTTTTAAATTATTAATATTTATTCTAATCTACTGCGTACATTACCTACAGTGTTTTGAACTCTTCGGACGGGGGTATGCCTGGTTGATTTAATTTTATTTATTAAAGAAATAAAGAAAAATATTTATTCACGGTCTAGTCACAAATAGATACAAAACAAAGCAAAAAAAATGAAATTACACAGAACATAAAATAATATTACCCTAAATGAACAAAAATCAAAAATAATATAAATGAGTCTGTGTAGCAGCATAAGATTACATTACAAGGTCCCAAGCCGGTGGTAGGACCCAACCATCTTCTCTATTGAAATTAGGATGCTTATTGTGATTTTAATAACGCAAAATCATGATTGGTAGGTATCGGTATTAATTTGCGAGGAATTGTGGTCTATCGAGTCTGATGTAATGGTTGCAACGGTCTACAAATATGCTTACAGACTGTAGAGTTGCTAGAGCGCCCGTTTGACGACAGCTATTACGCAGGTTTTAATTTTTAATCACATTCACATAATCAAGATAAGAAAGAAGCCCGCGTCAAGATGTATGTAACGCCTCTAGCATATACTGCTAGCGGACATCAGCTGTATGGTGCCCGCACGCGTATGGTCACCTTCACTTCGTCACTGTAACAAAGACATGAATGCCGAAGCTTATTGTCATATAGAACTTGGTTCATATGCTGCTCAAAGCTCAGCATCTGTTTATTGTCACTGATCTCTTATGCTCTCTGAAAGAGATGTTTTTCCTCGGAAGCTTACTGTGAAAGGTGATCAAATTCGCCTTTTGAATAATTATCTTCGTCGGTTTCTCATGCACAGTGGAGTTTAAGATATTAGGATTTCGAATGACTAATACTAAGTTAGTTAGTACCTCTACTTCCATTATGTATAAAATTTTACGGTTTCTAGAGGTAAGGTATTCTAAAAATGTATTAACTTTATCTCATGGTAAAATTGTGACAAATGTCATTACATACCGATTGAACAACCGTACAGAAGTATAACAAAGTTAAACTCTGAAATGCTATGAATGAAAACTTAAAAATATAAATGAAAACTTAAAAATTGCCACACCATGGTACTAAGTATTTTGAACAATTAACATGGTACAGTAACGTAGTCATCGACCACAGAGAGTAGTCTTAATCGCTCACACGCGAATGCGCAATCAGGCATCTAATTTGTCAAAAAAAAATACTGAATGATCCATCCCTTAGCTTCGATAAAAAAAATTTTCCTTTCTCAATACAGGGGTAAACTGAGGTCTAGACTATTGAGTCATTCCCACTCACCTTCCACCGAAGACATTTTTTGGGAAAACGTGAGAGACAAGACACACCGAAGACATTTTTGGGAAAACGTGAGAGACAAGACACACCGAAGACATTTTTGGGAAAACGTGAGAGACAAGACACACCGAAGACGTGTGTGAAGAAAATGATGAAAGAGGTATTTAAGGATCGTGACACTAGGCGATCTTTTCTCTTTGGCTACCCCGTCAATGATTATGCGCTAGTATAATAATTATTATTTTACAATGAAACTAATATGTATTTTAACGCGTTTTATTTAACTTTTTCCCTACCCTTCGCTGAAGTGGATTACAATGCCCGTGGAGGTCACGGAAGGGTATTTGAAGTCCTGAAGTTGTAGTTAACACGTACGGTAGTTACCTTTAGTTTTAAATTATTAATATTTATTCTAATCTACTGCGTACATTACCTACAGTGTTTTGAACTCTTCGGACGGGGGTATGCCTGGTTGATTTAATTTTATTTATTAAAGAAATAAAGAAAAATATTTATTCACGGTCTAGTCACAAATAGATACAAAACAAAGCAAAAAAAATGAAATTACACAGAACATAAAATAATATTACCCTAAATGAACAAAAATCAAAAATAATATAAATGAGTCTGTGTAGCAGCATAAGATTACATTACAAGGTCCCAAGCCGGTGGTAGGACCCAACCATCTTCTCTATTGAAATTAGGATGCTTATTGTGATTTTAATAACGCAAAATCATGATTGGTAGGTATCGGTATTAATTTGCGAGGAATTGTGGTCTATCGAGTCTGATGTAATGGTTGCAACGGTCTACAAATATGCTTACAGACTGTAGAGTTGCTAGAGCGCCCGTTTGACGACAGCTATTACGCAGGTTTTAATTTTTAATCACATTCACATAATCAAGATAAGAAAGAAGCCCGCGTCAAGATGTATGTAACGCCTCTAGCATATACTGCTAGCGGACATCAGCTGTATGGTGCCCGCACGCGTATGGTCACCTTCACTTCGTCACTGTAACAAAGACATGAATGCCGAAGCTTATTGTCATATAGAACTTGGTTCATATGCTGCTCAAAGCTCAGCATCTGTTTATTGTCACTGATCTCTTATGCTCTCTGAAAGAGATGTTTTTCCTCGGAAGCTTACTGTGAAAGGTGGTCAAATTCGCCGTTTGAATAATTATCTTCGTCGGTTTCTCATGCACAGTGTAGTTTAAGATATTAGGATTTCGAATGACTAATACTAAGTTAGTTAGTAACCTCTACTTCCATTATGTATAAAATTTTATGGTTTCTAGAGGTAAGGTGTTCTAAAAATGTATTAACTTTATCTCATGGTAGAATTGTGACAAATGTCATTACATATCGATTGAACAACCGTACAGAAGTATAACAAAGTTAAACTCTGAAATGCTTTTAAAAATTGACACACCATGGTACTAAGTATTTTGAACAATTAACATGGTACAGTAACGTAGTCATCGACCACAGAGAGTAGTCTTAATCGCTCACACGCGAATGCGCTATCAGGCATCTAATTTGTCAAAAAAAATACTGAATGATCCATCCATTAGCTTCGATAAAAAAAATTTTCCTTTCTCAATACAGGGGTAAACTGAGGTCTAGACTATTGAGTCATTCCCACCCACCTTCCACCGAAGACATTTTTTGGGAAAACGTGAGAGACAAGACACACCGAAGACATTTTTTGACAGGTGGCGAGCCCGTCGACGTCTTTATTTCCAACCCAACTATATCTTGGGTATCGAACTTGGGTCTCTTGACTCCAATTCCGATTACCCAAACTACTCGGCTGTCGTTACTTCTTAGTCGCTACGCTTTCACCAAAAGTCACTTTAACTTGTAACTTAACTTTGATAAAATCTGATAAATTATTTAAAGTCTTATTATTTGTGTGTTAATAATGGCGACTTAAGAATTCCCACGTTGACTTCAACGCAATTATCCTTATTTAGAAACTAAACAAAAGAACGAACCTGTATCATATCACCTCAATTATATCTAGGAGTCCATAAAACGGGTATCAGATTACAGACAGCGGAATCGATTTACCGAATGATGAATAAATCGGAAACCGGGCTTCAGTTGAAGTGACTATATAATTAGGTTCTGTCAGAATGGACGGTGACCATAAGACCCTGTGCGCGAAATGACAAGGTTGCTGCATTTTACTTTTTAATTTGGGGTCTGCTCAGGCGCAGATTATAGTGCGGAATGAGACTGGCGACATACAAATGGTAGAAATCACATTATAAATTGCGAAAACGGATGTTTGGATCTAAAAAAAAACGATCACCAATAATCAATACGATCAACGATCACCAAAAAACGATCTATAATAATCTATTTGATTTCAAGACATAGTGGATATAAAAAAATTAATAAAATATCTTCACGCAATTCCCAATACAGGAGTAGACAGAGGTCTAGTCTAGACAATTGAGTCCCTTTGACCCACCTTCCACCGAAGAATTTTCGGGACAACGTGACAGGTGGTGAGCCCGTCGCCGTCTTCATGTCCAAGCCAACGATGTATGTAATTCGTACATAAGTTTTTTTTAAAACTCATTGGTACGAGCCTGCCACCTGGGGATCGAACTCGGGTCTCTTGACTCGTAATTCCGATCACGCAACCACTCGGCTATCGTAACATAGTGGAAATGTATATCTAAAATATCAATATGAGAAGTTTTTTACTTGACGTGGTTTTTTTTTATTTTCCAGCACAATTATACTTTTGGTCAAGTAATAAACACAACAAATAGAAGAGTTATGAAGTCCAACAAGCATTACTCCTTAAAAAAAGATAGATGGTGGAGGAACCACACAAAAATACCAAAACAAAATTCATTGGACAGTCGAGGTAAAACTGCTTGCGGCGTTCTTGGGACCACGCATTGAAATAAACAGTTCTCTAAAAAATAGGTGTGATTATAGGAACACAGGACACTAACTTCATCACAACCTTAGGACAACACTTAGGAAACAAGTGGGAAAAACTTAGGAACTTAGGAAGTCATGGGTCATAAGCAGTAATTGAAGTCGGTGATCTGGATGATGAAATTGGAGGAGTGTGAAAACTAGGTGAGTCGATGAAAACCATTTAACGTCTACGGCATCTTTTATCATCCAATACATAAGTACCTGTTAAGAAGAGCTATTGCTTTTATATGCAGCTCAACATCCTTGAACGATGTCCCATAGACGCAAACAACTGGATTCAACACAAAAGCGGTAAAGTAAAAAATAAATAAATATGTTCACGCAATTCCCAATACAGGGGTAGACAGAGGTCCAGCCCACACAATTAAGTCCCTCCAACCTACCTTCCACCGAAGATATTTTCGGGACAACGTGACAGGTGGTGGCAAGTTTTTGAAAAACCCGTAAAATAGCTCAAAATATAAATCGTACAAATGTTTTTTTTTTTTTTTTGAAAAACCCATTGGTACGAGCCTGCCACCTAGGGATCGAACTCGGGTCTCTCGACTCGAAATTCCGACCATTCGGCCATCGTGACTTATTAACGAATTTCTCAATTAATAATGAAAATACTTAAAGAGTTTGCGAAGTTATGTTGATGTTTTCTGGAGATTCCATCATACATGATAGAATCTCCAGAAAATCAACATTTGACTGCAGCGGAAGTATATCGTTGAAAACAAAAACGTCGAAAATAACGAAGTTATTTGAAAACAAAAATAAAAAAAGAAACCGAATTGAAAACCACGTTCTATTTTTTAAATCAGTTGATAACAAAACTTTTTTTAGAATTAACATAATCAACTATTTTTTAGAATGTTGTATTTTCATTCGGTTAATTATTCCTAATTACCTTCGTCGTAAATTGACACTAATTAGGGTAGATATTTATATTCTCAATGACGTGTCTTACAAGAGGATCAATTGCGCTAGGGTCCGAGCTAATTACTTATAAACTACACTAAACAGCAGTATTACAATCATTTAAGACTATTCGGAAGAAAATCCTTATTAAAAACGTCTTGTTAATTCCACAATTATCACGTACCAGCTACATATGTCCACGGCACAAAAACAACTTTACATCAGATTACGAAGCCGCTTGTGTTCCCTCGTATAAATTTCCACAGGCTCTCGTACTTTTCTCGGTTCCACAGCATCGCCAGCAACACGGGCGTGCGTTATGCGTGCGGCAAAAACCCTGCACCGTCCGCATCAAGGCATCCCACCCTAATAACTGACCATATCCGATGCGCCCGCTTTTTATCAACGCTTTTATTTCGTACTCCGACAATCGCTAAACAACCAGCATCATTAAGTACATAATTAAACTTTACTAGAATTTTCTTTCAGAACTTTCAAACGTTGTTTTGTGTGACAATAAACGGAATTACTATGCAGAGAATCATTTAATCACGTATATGTTCTTATCTTAGTTTGTTTGTTTCCGCTGACTACAGTTTGTTGGAAATAACAGTTATTTTTCCTTTCTTTCATTGATAGATCCTACTTTCGAATGTACGTTCGAATCCCGCTTGGAGCAAACATTTGTATCATGAATATTTGTAATCGATATCTTCTTTATATCTTCACGCCATTCCCAAAGGGGCAAACCGAGGTCTAGACAATTGAGTCGTTTCGACCTACTTTCCACCGAAGATATTTTTGGGACAGCGTAAGTGGTGAGCCCGTCGCCGTCTTAATGTCCAAGCCAACGATATGATTTATATATAAGTTTTTGAAAAACCCATTGGCACGAGCCGAAATTGATTCGATTTGACTCGAATCCGACCTCCCAACCACTCGGCTATCGTAACGTTATGGATATACATATGAATATTTTACAATGACTTATAATATATCTATCGCTGTGTCATAACTGTTCCAGAGACGGATGTTCAAAAGTATTGGGGATATGCACAATGTTAATAAAACATATTTTAATGTATCTGACTAGTTATTTGATTATCTTCTCATTTACAACTACAATTTTTTAAAGTAAAATGTTATCGTTATCAAGAATTATATCTGTGAAAGAATTTCTAAATTAATTATAAATTAAATGAAAATTAGTCAACTTATTACACTGTAGTAATAAACTACCATACACAGAATTTGTACTTCCGTTTTGGAATACAAGTATTTCAGCACATTTGATAATTGGTAAAAAATAACAAAAAAAAGATGACGATAGACAATCATTTCGAACTAACACAAGAAACATGAATTGTATATATACTTACGGTACGTACGTAATACTTACTACTACTACTAATACGTACTACTTACTACTTTTTATTTCATAAAATATTTTTTATTGTTAAATATTTATTGTATTAGAATTTGTACCTATCCCTTTAAATTTGCAAATATTCTTTTTGTATCGCTTAAAGCGACATGACCATCGTTTGTAATTTTAAAATGTCCGATATTATAATAAGTAATTCCATAACACTATATGCAACAAAGAATTATCTAGCTATCCATCATCATATATTATGTTGCTAATTACATGTTATATATTATATATTATGAATATTTTTTAATGTTCATTTTGAAACTCATGGTATATATTACGCAATGCAGAAAAATATAGCATTCACGATAGCCGAGTGGTTGAGTGTTCAGGATTGGATACCCAGGTGAATTAAGGGATTTGTATCTACATATTTTCTAAAAACTTAAGTACGAATTTCTTAATTCGGTTTATTGTTATTCCCTACCGCTGTTACGATTCACCGTTATTTGGTTTTCACCCTAGCGAGGCTCTAAAACTTAACGTTGATCATATAGATACTAGTGTATATATAGATACTGATATATAGATACTACTCCACGATACAGATTAATATTTAGTGTGAATATCATAGTAAACATAACTCCTATCGGCAAATCCATGAAATCGTGAAAAGGCTTTGAACACTTACTACCGACATGAAATAAATATATTGTTATCATACTCATTTATTACAAAGACACTTTGTTTCATTTTAATATACGTCGAAAGAACTTAATTGTCTAGACTTCTGTCTACCCCTGTATGGCGTGAAGATATTTTTTTGATTAGTTATTTGACTGCCGATATTTTCTTATCCACTTCGTTTCGCCTTCATTTTTACACTTATATATACTAATACGTAACTAACTTTGACACTTAACTTGAATGTTAAGTGTCAAAGTTAGTTACCTAATACAGGACCACACACAGACCCACCTTCCACCGAAGATATGTTTGGGACAAGGTGGCAGGTGGTGAGCCCATCGCCGTCTTTACGTCCTAGTTTTTTTGAAAAAAACTCATTGGTACGAGCCTTGGGGATTGAACTCAGAAGTCTGTGATAATTTTTAAACATAATAATTTTTATCGATTTCTAATTAAATAAATGCAGCTTAAGTTATGGGAAATGTAGCTTTCTATTGGCGAGTAAGAATTAAAATTAAAAATCTGTTTAGTCGTTCATGCGTGAAACCGTAACAAACAAACCTAATTTCGCCATAAGTAGGGATATACTAATAGTGTCACACGTAGAAAGGCTATAAAACACTAGCAACAGCTATATGAAATATCCCAATTAAAGCGCAGTGCGTAATAAATAGTAGTATTCACTAGGAACTAGATACAGTTGAAGTGTTTTTTTTTTTTTATATAAATAAATACATATATAAATAGGGGTAACATCACATACATTGCTCCAATCCCAATGTAAGAAGCTAAAGTACTTGTGGTATAGAAATCAGAATAACCAAGGCACCACAAACACTCAGACTCCAGAAAATATAGAAAAAGTTGTTTTTCCACATTGACCTGTCCGGGAATCGAACCCGGTGCCTCGAGATGTCGACACCTTAACAACCGGTGTTTAGGCCACTCGTCCACGGAGATCGTCATAGTTTTCGCGACATTCAATGATAAATTCAAAGGCCCATAAAAATTGTCAAAAAATGGGCGATAAGTATATTTTTAATTATAAATACCTGTAGAAAAAATGAAAATTGTGTTGTGCTAATCTCCTAGTGACGTCAGACTATAAATCGCATTGTAATGTCTGCTTACATAGTAATGGTTTATATTAAATAAGAATAACTATTATTGTAAATGAATTTCCCTAGGCGAACTCTATCACTAGACTCTGTCCACAAAACCAAAAATACAATGATCTTTTATCTACTATATTTTACTAACCCGATAGTCTAGTTGGAAGCCTCCGCCTTCGAACCTGTAGGTCGCGGATTCGAATCCCGCTAAAGGAATAAACATTTGTCAACCACGTTTATATGTATTTGTAAATGTTTATCTACGTTAATATACATGGGCATCAAATGCATTGTACCGATAGCTTGGGCATTAAGACGGCGACAGACTCACCACCTGTTACGTCCCAAATAAGCATCGGTGAAAATTTCATTGTCTAGACCTCTGACTACCCCAGTATAAAAATTGCGTGAATATTGTCATATTTTGACGTCCTCCGTCGTGACGGGTGAGGTGCACATCGGTTTCCAAGTTGTCACCAGCTCATTGGTCCCGGGTCCCAGACGGGTCTATGTCAACTTTTTCCACATTGTCTTGGGTCTGGGTGTAAGTGGTGTTTTAGTTGTTTCTGATTCCACAACACAAATGCTTTAGCTTCTTACTTTGAGATCAGAGCAATGTATGTTATGTTGTCCATATCTATATATCTATACGTATATCATGTTTATTATTACACTAAACATAATCCTCTTAAAGAGAAGAGGAAAAAGTCAAAAAAGCCAATCAAGCCAAAAGTTATCTACTGAAGTTAAATCTAAAGTTGAAATTATAAGTAACTATGAGGTTATCAGAGAAAATAAGTTTAGAACCCCAGTGATGATGACTATTTTTGGTTAACCTAGAGTTGGATGGAATCTAGAGATGTAGACACTGTGAGATGGGTAGAGATACATAGAGCGAAGATAATACTGAAAATAATATTCCTGTACCAAATATGAAAATATACCTTTTAGATATATTTCTCAATTCAGTTTTATTACATGTAGAACGATGTTTGATCACACTACTTTTGCCAGTTATGAAACAATTTTCATGTATTCTTATATATTAATTTTTAATTAATGTACTATGTTATCCATAGGTACATATCTAATTATAAAAATAAATAAATCTCTTCACGCAATTTCAAACACAGGGGTAGACAGAGATCTAGTCTAAACACTCCCTTTCCCTTTGACCCACCTTCCACCGAAGATATTTTCGGGACAACGTGACAGGTGGTAAGCCCGTCACCGTCTTTATGCCAACGATATAATTCGTACATAAGTTTTTGAAAAACCCACTGGTACGAGCCTGCCACCTGGGGATCCAACTCGGGTCGCTTGACTCGAAATTCCGACCACCCAACAGAACACATTGCCAAGTTCCAATCCTCTTTACTCTTTGCGACCTCTTTTGCTTCTTATTTTATATTAATTATTTTGTTTATACCGAAATCCGAGATCCTTGAACTCTTTATCCTCCCCTCTTCAAGCAATATGCTCAAAAAGTCTTCGAAGATTAGTCTCAGCCTACCTTGGCCCTGTTTATTGTTAACTTTCGCACTGTATAATTTTCTTCACTATTTCTTCTTCAGTCTTTGTCTTCACTCAGTCTTCTAACGTCAAATTATCCAAATCCATTTAAGTACGACCTTATCGACCTTAGTCATAAGATCATCGTTCAAATGTGTTATATTAAGAATCTCTTCGTTACAGTCGTCCAAGAGAGAAGTTCCATTTTCATTGCATTCAGATAAGACCTGCGTATATGACTAAAATATCCTAACATAGGATTCGATCTCCGAGTAAAACCGCGGGATTCTATAATCCTTTAAAAAACTTTCAAGTTCTTGAACAAACCTCGATATCATAATCAAACTAGCAGACAACAAACAAACAATCTTTTGTTACAATTTTTTGAGAGGTTTTTGTAATGCATTTTAGTGAACTATTTTTTAGTCTGACTACTACAGCGGTTACTCTTGGTGTAAATTACTTTTAAAACTTATCCTTCATTCTAATTATAATTCTCCTGTATATTTAAAATTGTTCAATAGTTCAAATTTTATAACCCTTATGGGTTGACTCAAAGGTCATCGTTATTTAGAAAAATTAAATGGTAATTTTTTATGTTCAGCTAGTAAGTTTTTTCTTTGAAGGGAGACATATAAATTTGTTCTATTTGTGGTAGACACGATCGGTCTTAGCCGCTAGTGACAAAAAAACTGGTCACTTTCTCGCTCAATGTTTAATATACAAGCTAAAAAGGCTGTATTCAACGTGGAAATACAGCCAGCGTTCTTGTTACCATGCCACGAGGAGTAGGGTTTTACGATTGTTAAAGTAAGAACAAGCTTTAGTGATTAATGTTGTTAATATAAATATATAATTTTGTTTCAGTGAATGAAGTGTAAAAACAAAAATTAAATTCTTTTAATCGCTTCATCAAGAAGTCAAACTCAATGTCGTGAAGCAGCAATAATAACATGTTTCCGTGGAACACCAATTAATAGATAATACATTGATCAACGTTATGTCAGCATTTGTCACCTCGTTCCGTTATTCGCTGCCAATGAGCTGAAGCATAATATCGGCAGAGCACGCAAACAGCAAATTGCGCCTGATAGAGTTGAAATATGCAGAAAATTTATTTACTATTTACTGTTATTTCTTATACTATACTATACTATACTTACTCTTATACTAGAATTGATAAAATATGTGTTTGGATCTTTGTAAGTGTTGATTTCTGCCGTGTAGTGACGGCCTAAAATACTACCATCGCTTTCCATGGGTGTGGTAAGAGGCGAATAAGGGAAATTATAAATTTTCATACATAAGCCTTGAAAATAGCAATGTTGACCCACAGATGTCGGAATACTCCATCTTAGTACTCAGAGGTGACAACGCATCCTTTAATCTTCTTCTTTATAAATGGCTTACAGATGTTTATGGGCCTTAGAGGTCACTCAGTATCATGTGAAGTATTAAATAGATTTTCACTATAATCCTATTAAAATAGTGTGGTTGGGTGGTCGGAATTTCGAGTCAAGAGACCCGAGTTCGATCCCCAGGTGGCAGTACCAATGAGTTTTTTCAAAAACTTATGTACGAATTACATCGTTGGCTTGGACATAAAGACGGCGACGGGCTCACTACTTGTCACGTTGTCCCGAAAATATCTTCGGTGGAAGGTGGGTCAAAGGAACTTAATTGTCTAGACTAGACCTCTGTCTACCCCTGTATTGGGAATTGCGTGAAGATATTTATTTTATTTTATTTAATCCTATTAAAAAAAATTGTAAATTTTTTTTCCACCATAGCTGATATCTCTTCTAATTGTCCATGTAAACAAATGATATTAAATATTTTTGTATCATATAAAAAACTTCTACTGCTGTACGTCAATTATTTTTATTTTTATTTTAGAGCTCATAATAACTAATTTTAATAAGTTAGATAATTACTCACCGGTAATAAGGAAACGCTTGTGGCACATGCAGGTCCATCGGCATGGACGCATGTGCGTGGGCATGCGTGTAGTCATGCTGCATCATTCCATGCATGCTATGCCCCAGCATGGCGGCCCAGGGCGAAGACGCGAAACCGCCAGGGTGCTCCATTACAAAAACAGCACTTACTGTACCATTATTCTTATCATTATTAGATTCCAAAACTTTGATTTACACTTGATATCACTTACATAGTCGAAGCTTTAATTGTTGCATTATTATTTATCTCTTTACAGTGTATGTTACTGTTTATATTGTTTTTTCTGTAAGGGAAATTATGTGTTTTCGAATTTTGTTTGAATAATATATCTTATAACTTAACAATTTGAAAGGAAAATTAAATTACGAACGTTATTGCTGGTCGCCCGAAGAATAAAATAATATTTAAAAAGGATATAAAAACGCAATTTACAGTTGTAAAACTGTAAAATTACATTAACATTGTTTAAAGCTATGTTAATAAAGTCAAATCAAGTCACGCTATAGATATGGTTTTCCGACGTATATGTACTTAAAGAAACATTACCTAGGTACTGTTGAAAGTTAACCCCAAAAAAATTAAAAAACTTAACTACGATGAGTAATATCCGAATCGCAACCCCCCGCCATACTGAAGTTACTATTTTGTATATTTTTTTTTACATGGGCCAGAAGAACAAACACCTGATGGCAGGTGATCATCCATAATATCTATAGCACCCAAGGTGATGCAATCTTTTTCAGAACTTCAAGCGAATCGTATTGAAGCTTTAAAAAACGCCTTAGATAAAACATCGGCACGAAATCGAATAACAATAAATTTTGAAAAATTATTTATTTGCGTAAAAGGCATAAAGATAAGGGTTTCGTCGAGTCATTAATTTAGCGCTTAAGTCATTCAAACACTTAAATACCAAATATAACCGTACTCGGTTTAATTTGTGTACACAACACGAAGGTCCGGACATTTGATATATTGACATAGTGCGTCGCAAAGGCGATTGTTTTCGACGGCTATACCAGCGCCTATTAGTGAAGGCGATATGTTATTTGCTCTGAGCTAAAGTATTTATTGCGTTAGTGTTTTGTTAACCTCAAGGGATTACGGGTTTTCGGTGTTTGTTGAGCACCTGTTGGTGAGATGCGCGGGAGTTGGTTCCGTTGTTTCTATGGGAGAATATTTTTTTTATTTTAAGACAAATGTACTTTAGTCAAGTCAAATAGACGTTAAAGTCTTAACGCAGAAAGATCGGCTCTTGCCGTTAACAACTATGACAAAAGGGCAAGATTTTATTGCTTTTATTTATATCATATGTTTTAGCTATGTTTTTTATTATTATCAAACTAAATTTATTTTTAAAAGAGTTTTGGTACTAGTTGCCTTTTAGCGACAGAATTTTTCAAATTTTATATAATATTTTTATGTAAAAAAGCGTAAACCTGCTATGAAAAAACGGTTCAACAATCACGATTTATTACACAAACACTAACTTGAAAATTCACAAAAAAAATCACATCTCAGTCTCATCACAACTGACAACTGGCGTTCGTTATCACTGCTTTAAAAAAATATAAACGTCAACTGTCAAACATTTCCCGCCCGCGCGCCGGTGCGTTCTGAAACTCGCGTGGTATCTATTTACATGCATTTTAGTGGTACACGCGAGGCGATGAGAACACGTGTGCCGAGTCTGTCGGTCCAGCGGTCATTGAGGATCTGCTATCAAAACTATACAGCGTGCTTGGATGTGTGCGCCGAACCGGCCGGGGCGTATGCCGGGCATACGAAACAAGCTTCGAACTATACGCTACGACTCGACGGATAGGGTGACCATCAGTCTGGAGTACAACAAAAAAATTTTTGTGGAATGTTCAAATAACTAATAACATTTTATCTATTAATATTTTTATAGAGACAAAAATTTGTTTTCATGTATTCTTATAATAGCAGACTCTACTTATCATTCCGCCTACAAAGTCCTGTAGAATCTTATATTTAATAAAACCTTTTACAATCTACACCTTAAAACTATTTAAAAACTCATGATGATAATTAATATTATTAGCTAATATATAAAATTCTCGTGTCGCAGTATTTGTAGTCAAACAGCTCCGAAACGGCATTGTATGGTAGGTCTAAGAATCGGACATCATATTTTTTTTGTCTCTTACCTAGGAAATTAGCTTCCTACAAATTAGGGCATAATCATCACCAAAATACGACTCCATAATTTGCACATCAGTGACGGACTGTAGCGATTGCCATAGGGATTGCCAATCCGTTTGCCAAGCCTGGCTATTATGGCAAATCCTACCGTATGGGAGAAACTTATGTCCTTTGTTGGAATTTTGTAGGCCGTTTGGTTTTAGTGATAAAATAAATGTTATTTATACTTGTTGAGCATCTTTTTTTCATAAGCAACAACAAGTAAACAAGCCTTTTTAACAATTCTATATACAAATGAAAAAATGGTAGCCCTAAGCGGGGCGTGCTGTCGAATTTCTGAGCGTCACGTCGCCTGTAATTGGTTTACCTTTACGTGACACGAGCTGACGTCACGTTTCATACCAACACGCTGTGAGCGCGCTCTACTAATTATAACTTTCGCTAAATTCATTTTTTTATCTCTGAAAACAACTTAAAAATCTGTAAACAATGTTAAAGTTTTACACTGTCATCGCGCAAAACACAAAAAATGTCTTTAAAAATATTTTAATAATAGCGTTTTTGAGCTTTTATATTCTAATTAATTAAACCCTGGTAACTAACTACTAGTAACGTAGTACATTAGCATTATTATCATAAATAATTATTATAAGCATTATTATTATTATTATTAACATATAGTATTACACATACATGTAAAATACTGTTAAAGTCCACTGCAAGACATAAGCCTCACGTCACGTCTACCATAATCGTTACGCTTGGCAAGTGGATTAACGAACGCAATACCAGACACCTTGTACCTTAGACGCTCCTGTCAGTCACCGATCTGTTATATTTCGGTCTGACATTTTGTGAATTTGTTAAAATACTAGAAACCGACAAATACCGACAAATGGAGAGATAACTCCCTCCATTTGTTGGTAGCCAATGACATTTTCAAAGCTTGGCCCTTAGTCGCCTCTAACGACACCATGCAGGAGGAGGAAGGAAAGAGGAGATATTCTCAGGCCGTGAACACCTTGATATATTTATTTATTTGTATTGATAATTTTTTAACGTTCCTTAGAAAACCCGTTAATTTTATTAAACCGACAATACCGTTTCTAATTTAGACGTAATAAATATACAAGAATATGTGTCGAAACGGAAAATTACTAAATTCCCACGCCTACCATTTCTACACATGTGACCTAACCTTGAACATTTCGTAGCATATTACTGTCTCAGTAATTGTCGGACAATTTAATAACGTTCATTATGACCAGACCTCTCTTGTCTCTTTATCGTTGTACTAAACAAACGAAAGATAACATATTCCTGGAGTTCAATTTAGATTGGACAGTTATGTAATGATTCCGCGGAGAAATGACAACGCAGTGACTAAGACTTAACGGTGATTCGTACCGAGCATTAGACATTATGTCGTACAAACTAAAATTAACCGTTTGTCGAACTTGGCGCTCAATATTAAAGTGGTTTGCGTACAAATTTATTTTACACAGATTCCTTAAATAATAAGCACAATAGACCAGTGATTGGGTGATTGAAATTCGAATCTAGAAACTCAATTTTGATCGCCAGAAGACACGTATCACTGAGTTTTTTCGAAAATCATGTTTTTTGTTGTTTTTTGAGATGATGGTAAGTGATTACCGCCGCCCATGAACACCCACAATACCACAGGCATAGCAGATGCGTTGCCTCCCTTAGTGTGCCGCCCCCCCCCCAGAATTGGGGGAGGGGATGTGTGGGCCACTGATTACCAACTGTTCTGTGAGGTCGTGGTACTTCCCCGGTCGAGCCGGCCCATTCATGCAACAACAAAAGCTGATGCGTGGCTCTACCACTGTTGATTGACTATATATTCCTCATTTTTGTTCATCCACGTCTATCTTCGAATTAAGTAGTTGGTATAATTCCGTAACTTATTAAAGTGAACCTAAATTTCAAGAGAAGCTTCCTCTCTCCCTCAATTGGAAACAAATTTTTCCGTACCAAAAAAAGTACTTGTGTTATTGTATAATAAAATCCATGTAATTATTCTTTGATTTAGGCCTAATACATATCATACCCTGCAGTGGTTTTTTTACATAACCTGCTGAAAAGTATATTGCAGGTCCCTAAAGAAGAATTTACAACGAGGCCACACATGGCAAGAGTTTGAGAAGTTTATCCCGCCATATGTCGGGAGCCAATAGCATTTTTCAGCCTTTGCTCTTTGTCCCTTTATAACACCCACAAAAAGAAAGGAAGGGGCCTATCTGTACACTACTCAAGATATCAGTGTCTAGTATTTTTTCAATTATAGCTAACTAAAATAAAAATAATTTAATTACACAATTTCTTACAGCTATTCAAATTTTAATGTTATATAAATGGAAAAATCTAAAAGCTGGAACTATGATTACAATTTAGATAATTATAAATGCAAATATAAACTGCAGTTGTTTATAAATACACAATCCTCAAAAAATTACAAGTTTTTTCCAATACTAATATGTTCATACCACATTTTCGTTATTTATTATAAATTTCTTATTTTTTTGTGCAAGACTCTGTCCGAATTCTCTGAGACTAAATAATGAATCACTATAAATTGTACTTAACCATATAAAAGAGGGCACTAAAAGGGTTTCACTAGCGGGGAAGAAGTTTAATGAAAATCTCTCAGAAAATCAAAACTATAAATCAACTTAACACCCTTTTGTCCGCGATCCTGCATATATTTGAGGACTTAAGATATTTTTTCATAAAAGACTCGTGTCGGGATGATGCAGGTTGTGTTATTTGTTAGTTGCCTAAAACAATAAAAGACCTGAGTTTAATTCTTTCTTTTTTGTTACTTTTTATTAAAATCTTTATTCCTATTACGAATTTCTTATTTCTATCGCGGATGTATTTATTATTTTATTACCTAAACACTAACAGTTTATGTAACTCAAACCTGCAACCTTACCGCCACTACACTAAACTAACTACACTAAATTTCGTAAATCGACTATACTAAATTAGTTAATTTTAACTAATTAATCACTTATCTTACAGAGGCATTCCATTCCAATTTCTAAATCGATAACCTTCTAAAAATTCTGTGTGATCTTGTGCAATTTCCCAACACCAGTATTGGGAATGGAATAGCAATGCACGAGCCTTTTGACCAACTTATTACCGAATCCTATTTGGGTCATCGTAACAAGCGGTAAGTCTATCATCATCTTAGTGTCTGATCTAACCAAGCTAACGGTACAATATGGTTATAAACATTTATATTTACATAGATAAATATTTAAAAATACATATAAACGTCCATAACTCTAGTAAACACATTCATATTCATTATACAAATTTTGCCCCACGCGGGATTCGAACCCGCAGTTCCTAGCTTTAAAGGAAGGATAACTATTACACTATCACCTATCAATAGCATAATTGTAATGTCTATACCAATAATCACACAGATGTATTATAATAATTACCCAAAATATATTCGTATTATTATTATTAATATTTTGACTACAACTTTCTTACTTATGTCATAGGATTGCTTACCAATACAAATTACTTTGGATGAAAATATTATATTACATAATTTGGCATAACCCATAAAATGTTTTCTATTGCCGATTTTCTTAAAACTAGCTACTTAATCTAGATCATTACTTTTTAACCTTGAACCTTATGCGAGACAACAATTAATAAAAATAGTAACACCATTTTTCCGTTACCCCTATTCGTTACCCTCAACAATAATATTATTGAATATAAATCTTTTTATATTATAATAAAACATATTTTATAAATCATTCATTGAATATTTATACTTAATCCTTTTTTTATAGTTTCAATAGTTACAGAATAAGTTAATAATATTTTTCAGTTCGAATAATAATTCGAAGAAAATGTAACAATTTAATCGTTGTCTCAAAATTAGCGAGAAGCTCCATAATGTTAAAACACTATCTTATTAATATCAATATGTATACACGCGTAGTCTATTCGTGCGCACGTTGGACTGAAATGACGATATGCGAACAGCTTCTACTAAAATTTCGAACGCGCAACCTCATTGGTCCGCGCGTTCGTTTGGAAGGCGTTGGGCGAGTGCCGTCGGCGTATAGGCGTGGAACTGAGCAAGTGTGAATTCTGGTTCAGTGATTGTAATAAATTAGCTTAAAAGTTACTGGACATGCCCGCGGTGTGAACGTAACTCTACAGTGCTACGGCGTAGATGCTACAGATTCTAGCTAAACGTTCATTATGACCAGACCTCTCTTGTCTCTTTATCGTTGTACTAAACAAACGAAAGATAACATATTCCTGGAGTTCAATTTAGATTGGACAGTTATGTAATGATTGCGCGGAGAAATGACAACGCAGTGACTAAGACTTAACGGTGATTCGTACCGAGCATTAGACATTATGTCGTACAAACTAAAATTAACCGTTTGTCGAACTCAGCGCTCAATATTAAAGTGGTTTGCGTACAAATTTATTTTACACAGATTCCTTAAATAATAAGCACAATAGACCAGTGATTGGGTGATTGAAATTGAATCTAGAAACTCAATTTCGATCGCCAGAAGACACGTATCACTGAGTTTTTCGAAAATCATGTTTTTGTTGTTTTTGAGATGATGGTAAGTGATTACCGCCGCCCATGAACACCCACAATACCAGAGGCATAGCAGATGCGTTGCCTCCCTTAGTGTGCCGCCCCCCCCCCAGAATTGGGGGAGGGGATGTGTGGGCCACTGATTACCAACTGTTCTGTGAGATCGTGGTACTTCCCCGGTCGAGCCGGCCCATTCATGCAACAACAAAAGCTGATGCGTGGCTCTACCACTGTTGTTTGACTATATATTCCTCATTTTTGTTCATCCACGTCTATCTTCGAATTAAGTAGTTGGTATAATTCCGTAACTTATTAAAGTGAACCTAAATTTCAAGAGAAGCTTCCTCTTTCCCTCAATTGGAAACAAATTTTTCCGTACCAAAAAAAGTACTTGTGTTATTGTATAATAAAATCCATGTAATTATTCTTTGATTTAGGCCTAATACATATCATACCCTGCAGTGGTTTTTACATAACCTGCTGAAAAAGTATATTGCAGGTCCCTAAAGAAGAATTTGCCAACGAGGCCACACATGGCAAGTGTTTGAGAAGTTTATCCCGCCATATGTCGGGAGCCAATAGCATTTTTCAGCCTTTGCTCTTTGTCCCTTTATAACACCCACAAAAAGAAAGGAAGGGGCCTATCTGTACACTACTCAAGATATCAGTGTCTAGTATTTTTTCAATTATAGCTAACTAAAATAAAAATAATTTAATTACACAATTTCTTACAGCTATTCAAATTTTAATGTTATATAAATGGAAAAATCTAAAAGCTGGAACTATGATTACAATTTAGATAATTATAAATGCAAATATAAACTGCAGTTGTTTATAAATACACAATCCTCAAAAAATTACAAGTTTTTTCCAATACTAATATGTTCATACCACATTTTCGTTATTTATTATAAATTTCTTATTTTTTTGTGCAAGACTCTGTCCGAATTCTCTGAGACTAAATAATGAATCACTATAAATTGTACTTAACCATATAAAAGAGGGCACTAAAAGGGTTTCACTAGCGGGGAAGAAGTTTAATGAAAATCTCTCAGAAAATCAAAACTATAAATCAACTTAACACCCTTTTGTCCGCGATCCTGCATATATTTGAGGACTTAAGATATTTTTTCATAAAAGACTCGTGTCGGGATGATGCAGGTTGTGTTATTTGTTAGTTGCCTAAAACAATAAAAGACCTGAGTTTAATTCTTTCTTTTTTGTTACTTTTTATTAAAATCTTTATTCCTATTACGAATTTCTTATTTCTATCGCGGATGTATTTATTATTTTATCACCTAAACAATAACAGTTTATGTAACTCAAACCTGCAACCTTACCGCCACTACACTAAACTAACTACACTAAATTTCGTAAATCGACTATACTAAATTAGTTAATTTTAACTAATTAATCACTTATCTTACAGAGGCATTCCATTCCAATTTCTAAATCGATAACCTTCTAAAAATTCTGTGTGATCTTGTGCAATTTCCCAACACCAGTATTGGGAATGGAATAGCAATGCACGAGCCTTTTGACCAACTTATTACCGAATCCTATTTGGGTCATCGTAACAAGCGGTAAGTCTATCATCATCTTAGTGTCTGATCTAACCAAGCTAACGGTACAATATGGTTATAAACATTTATATTTACATAGATAAATATTTAAAAATACATATAAACGTCCATAACTCTAGTAAACACATTCATATTCATTATACAAATTTTTGCCCCACGCGGGATTCGAACCCGCAGTTCCTAGCTTTAAAGGAAGGATAACTATTACACTATCACCTATCAATAGCATAATTGTAATGTCTATACCAATAATCACACAGATGTATTATAATAATTACCCAAAATATATTCGTATTATTATTATTAATATTTTGACTACAACTTTCTTACTTATGTCATAGGATTGCTTACCAATACAAATTACTTTGGATGAAAATATTATATTACATAATTTGGCATAACCCATAAAATGTTTTCTATTGCCGATTTTCTTAAAACTAGCTACTTAATCTAGATCATTACTTTTTAACCTTGAACCTTATGAGACAACAATTAATAAAAATAGTAACACCATTTTTCCGTTACCCCTATTCGTTACCCTCAACAATAATATTATTGAATATAAATCTTTTTATATTATAATAAAACATATTTTATAAATCATTCATTGAATATTTATACTTAATCCTTTTTTTATAGTTTCAATAGTTACAGAATAAGTTAATAATATTTTTCAGTTCGAATAATAATTCGAAGAAAATGTAACAATTTAATCGTTGTCTCAAAATTAGCGAGAAGCTCCATAATGTTAAAACACTATCTTATTAATATCAATATGTATACACGCGTAGTCTATTCGTGCGCACGTTGGACTGAAATGACGATATGCGAACAGCTTCTACTAAAATTTCGAACGCGCAACCTCATTGGTCCGCGCGTTCGTTTGGAAGGCGTTGGGCGAGTGCCGTCGGCGTATAGGCGTGGAACTGAGCAAGTGTGAATTCTGGTTCAGTGATTGTAATAAATTAGCTTAAAAGTTACTGGACATGCCCGCGGTGTGAACGTAACTCTACAGTGCTACGGCGTAGATGCTACAGATTCTAGCTAAATACGTGCATTAAAGTTCAACGTGCTCTAGTAATTAAAGCAGGTGTTAAAAGTTTCATTAAAATTATACGAAATCATAAAACTTTAAATAATTTATTACAGAACACGAATAACTTATTACATTACTTACATTAATTTATAAAACACAATGTCATTAAGTTTAATTCAAAGTAAAATATTTAATGTTGTATTATATTCTTAAATATTCTAAATTATATTTTCTCAAAAAAGAAAATTTTTTACATCCTACTTACATAGGACAGGAAGCAATAGTTTCTAAAGTAAAATATTTAAATTCAAAGCCTATTAATACTGTCTTCTTTTTATTATTATCTTTCTTACTTCTTTATTATTACTTCGTTTAATTTTTTTTTTAATTTATAGCGATATTTCATATATTACATTATTCTGAATCGACTCTATATCTCAATATTTCAGATTAGTTCTAACCTGACCTTCTACTTGTACTAACCAAGAAATTTTGGTAAACAACAAGCAAAAATAATCCTTATCACTACTGAATAAGAGTCTATGTTATGCAGACTTAAACTTGCAAAGCTCACATTAGATATTCGAGTGGCGTACGTGGAAATCGATAGAGCCTGCCGGTGAAATGAGATCGACCTGAACTAATGAAACTTTGCGCTAGAGGCCTTCTAGCATGAAAAGATTAGGTAAATTTGCAACTGCTATTTCTTTTCTTTATTCTTACAAACTTTTAAGTCAAAAGTCATCACAGAGTTAAAAATATCGTCACGCCATTTCCAATACAGGCATAGACAGAGGTTCAGATATTAAGTACTTTCGACCCTCCTTTCACCGAAAACATTTTTGGGATTAAGTGACAAGTGAGCCTGTCGCCGTCTTACAATGATGTAAATCATGTATAAGTTTAAAAAAAAACATTAGCACGAGCGTACCACCTGAGGATTGAACTCGGGTCTCTTGAGTCATCCAACCACTCAGCTGTAGAGACAATTAAAAACGTGACTGGGAAAGCTCTAACAATGTGAAATTTATCTCTTGAAATATTATCCGATGGTAATACAGGAAAGCTTTGGTTTTTACTGCTGAAACAATGTGCCTGTTCGATCTGCGTAAAACCTTGGTATAATATATAAATAATAAATAAATATCTTCACGCAATTCCGAATACAGGAGTAGACAGAGGTCAAGTCTAGACAATTAAGTCCTATGACCCACCTTCCACCGAAGATATTTTCGGGACAGGTGGTGAGCCCGTCGCCGTCTTAATGTCCAAGCCAATGATGAGATTCGTACATAAGTTTTTGAAAAACTCATTGGTACTGCCATCTGGGGATCGAACTCGGGTCTCTTGACTCGAAATTCCGACCACCCAACAACTCGGCTATCGTGACTTTCGTGTATAATATGTAATATTGATATAATAATAAGCTTGGCCGTAGTAGTAGTAACTTGGGCTTTCGTCATACATATACATGTTTATATATTACGACCCGATATCCTAGTCACTATTGACCCTGCTTTCGAAGGGTAACCGGTTCGAACTTCGCTAGGGGCCAACATTTGTCTGATTAATATCAATATTTGTTGTACTCCAGTGATGGTTATTTATATGTTCATATAAATAACTTTATACGCGTGGAACATACATTAAAATAAATTTTTGTTTCCAAAGAAGCTGATCCCGAAACAGAAACTTATCTATATTATTTTCCTTTGAATATAGCGTGCTTATTGTCTATAGAGGAACATTAAGGAGGAATTTTGGGTAATTCCCACGAAATTTACTATACTTTTGTTGTTAAATAGGACCGCTCGGCCGAGGCCTGACCACGTCTTTGTGAAATACTGACATGAGATATGCTTCTAGACCCCTTCTCGGCCTACGTTTTCCTTCCCGTTACCCATTTCCTTTTTCAAAGGAAAAAACGGTAACTTTAAAGTGAGTGACAATGTTCATTCATACGATAAACAGTAACGAATAGCTGTGTTCTCTATGACCGAAAAATAGTGTAAAATATACATAATGATCTGAGAAATTCTAGAACCTCTATAAAGGAGGATTTAAAAAATCAATAATCTAGGAAAGTACTAATATCTTCGGTGGAAGGTGGTTCGAAATGACTTAATTGTCTAGATACTACAAGATACTACTACAAAACTTTTTTATAACAGGGATCTTGCATTTTAAATAAAACGATTTTCGGATTTTATCGCGTTTTTAATTAGTTTTAACCAATATTAATTAATTAATTTTGGGCTGATATTCTTCTATATACGGCCATCCTTTGGTAACTGATTCTGTGTGGTAGACTGACTCGCTCAAGGACTGGCCTTTGAGTGACGCGATGGAGTCAGTGTCCACTGTGGGATTGGAGATCAAAAAGGTAGACGCGACCGTGTTTCATGATGGAGTGGGAGTTTTGTTGTTGCATGAATGAATGAAGTAGAAGTCTAACAAACTTCTGTGTTTCATCTGGTGAGTGCAGGTAACCGGAGGCCCACGCACCCCCCTTCCCCAATTCTGGGGGGGAGGGCACTCTAAGGCCGGCATCACATCTGCTATGCCTCTGGTATTGCGGGTGTTCATGGGCGGCGGTAATCACTTACCATCACGTGAGCTAGCTGCTCGTTTGCCCCCCTTTTCTATAAAAAACATTACCAAGGGCGAGCATTAGAGTCATCACGAAATAAAATGAATTCTTTCCTGTGGCCGTTCCCACAAATTAGATTATTATTATTATTATTATTATTAAGTAAAGTCTTAATTAATGCGCAAAGGCTCAAAAAAGCGGGTTGAACTGGGTGATGAGCCCGACAGCGCTCGTCATTTAATAGTTTAATAGTCGCCCGATAAGAAATCTCGGTTTAAGAATACTACCCCCATTTTTCACGGTGGTGTTACATACATACATAACGGCCTGTTTAAGTCCACTGCAGGACATAGGCCTGTCTTATGGGAGGATTTGCTGTAATCGCCTCGCTTGGCAAGCGGATTGGAGGTCGCAGTACCATACCACTCGCACCTCAGAGGCTGCGGCCCATCTTCGGTCTAATTATTTTGATCTGAAATTTTTAGAGATGATTATCCCGCAATCTATCGGTTGCCATACCGATGTTCAAAGCTATTTCCCTTAGTCGCCTCCTACGACGCCCACGGGAAGAAAGAGAGTGGCAGTATTCTTACGCCGTTAGCACATGGTTAGATGATACCAAATGTTAGATGACGAGAAATGCCAACCATTTCAAAAATGTAACCATCACAAAAATTTTCAGACCAAAATCCAGCAGACCAATAATGCGCAGCAGCGTCTAAGGTCGTAATGACCAAACTACTGGTCAAAGTGGCGATTATGCAAAGCCGCTCTTAAAGGGAAAGCCATCCTACAGGACGTACAGGGTGTTATATACGTATGGTTAAAAAATTAGAGCCAACAATTGTTTTTTCTTATCAGACAAAACATTTTGAAAGTACAATCACTTTACTGACATATGTTAATGGGTGCCCGAACTAACTAAATACCCGAAAATTATAATATAATTTCTAATATTGTCTTGGTCTTGTCTTTGTCTTGTCTTTGTCTTATCTTTGTCTATCTGTACAATTTTAAATATTAAGTTTATATATTAAACAGTCGGTGTCAAATGAAGTTACAAAAAGAATAACAGGAAAAATCCGCAAAAAAGTTCAAGATTGCGAATATATTTCCTGATATATATGATATATACAATAATAAAAAAAGAAAGAAGACATGAGAGAAAATAAGACAGGATATTGACAGACATTAGAGTTTATAGAACAATTAAATCGCCTGATGTACACATATACTTAGATCAGATAGTTCAGTGTATATTATACAGATAGCGTTTTCAGCAATTTTATATTTTCTCAAATACTCTTGTCTGAAAGTCGCTCGTCGCTCACTCGGAGGCGTCTGCGTGGATCGATAGTGGGACGTGACAAGGTTACCAACTCCCGCCTTACGCCGTCGGTACTTAGCCGTGGCTTTTAGTGAAAAAATTGCTTTAATACTTCAGCGTTAGTCTGAACTACGGAACTGAAATCATTTATAATGTCCTATTTGAGATATGAAATGAAATAAACATAATATCTTCACGCTATTTCCAATACTGGGATGGACTGAGGTCCAGACAGTAAAGTGCTTTCGACCGACCTTTCACCGAAGATATTTTGGAGCATCGTGACAGGTGGTAAGCCTGTAGCCATCTTTATGTCCAAGCCAACGATATAAATCGTACATAAGTTTCTAAAAAAAACTCCTTGGTACGGGCCTACCAGCTGGGGATCGAACTTGGATCTTGAATTTAATTCCGATCACCCAACCACTCAGCTGTCATACCGTTACTGAAATGACTTAACTATCAGCAGGTCTAGAAATATAATAAATGAATGACTGATTGGTCGCAAACATCCGGATGGGCGCAAAATCAGATATTACATTTAACAGACACAAACGGATTCAAAGATTGCAGACAACCAGAAGAAAGTACCGCCTTCATTGTTATCTATTTCCCAGGGATTAAATACATTAAACTTTCTATACAGTTGATTAAATACATTTAAAAAGAATTAGTGATTGTCAGGGCTTTCGCATAATACACACAAGCATTGCAATCGAGTAATTATTTCTCATAGAACAAAGTCCCATGTGAAAGAATTACCTTAATCTGATGTGTTCGTAGCTGTAAAGATAAGGAATTGTGTTCTGGAGTATTATTTCAGACTGACGTCGCCAACGGTGACGAATTGAATTGACGACGGTTCGAATTAGAGCATAACCACGATACAGCGGAGGTCGCAGGTTCGAGTTGCATTCTTGTCTGTTGATTTAATTTCTCATTTATTTAATAATCTATAAGTTCAAATAAGCTTTGTTCGAAGTAAAACAGTAGACTATAAAGAAGCAAAAGGTGTAGAAAAAGCACTTTGGCGACCGTTTTCTACACAGTAAGCCAATCTTCGAGGAGCTGGTTTCAAATCCTCGACGCCATTGTACTCCGAAACACTCTGTCTTTCTGTATGTGTTCGACAATCATCAAATCAAATAATTTATTTATCGACATAAGAACATACATTCGTTTATCGATAGTAATTTTTAATCTACCACCGTTTCGTAATGAGGTTCTTCTAACGGAGAAGAAACAGGCGAAAGAAACTCCGTAGGTATCCTCTTTTGGTCAATATTTTTAACAATATAATGCATTATACAAATATAATGTGATATTTCCTAGAAATAGTTTGGGAGCGATCACCTTATTCCCAGGGGTTACTGTCATTAATATATTCATTTATATTATAATAACCCTTCCTATAAAGCTTTTCTTTAATAAATTTCTTAAACCTGTTAATAGACAAGTTTTGCACATTTACCGGGACTTTGTTGTAGAAGCGTATACACCGCTCTATGAACGAGTTACTTACTCTATGGAGTCTAGTAACCGGTGTTACAAGCTTGTGTTTGTTCCTAGTATTTGCATTATGTACATCAGAAGTCTTGCTAAAAGTATTTATATTCTTATGCACATACATTAAATTTTCATATATGTATTGAGAGGCTAGAGTTAAAATATTCATTTCTTTAAACTTCTCTCTAAGAGTTGTTCGGGAATTTAGACAATATACAGCTCGTATGGCCCTCTTTTGTAAAACAAATACTGTTTCTACGTCAGCTGCATGACCCCATAGCAGAATACCATATGACATTATACTATGGAAGTAACTAAAATCTAGCAACAAGTCTAGCCGTTTGTACATCAGTTAAGAGCCTTATTTTTCTTACAGCATATGCTGCAGAACTTAACCTACTCGCAAGTTGGGATATATGGGGGCCCCATGGTTACATCAAGAAAAAAAATTAATAAATTAAATATCTACACGCAATTCCCAATACACGGGTAGGTCGAGGTCTAGTCTAGACATTAAGTTCCTTCGACCCACCTTCCACTGATGATATTTTCGGGACAACATGACAGGTGGTGAGCCCGTCGCCGCCTTTATGTCCAAGCCAACGATTTAATACTAAATAAGTTTAACACTAAGATGCTTGTAAACATGGCGATTACGGCTTCCCAAACGGGTCGGGCCCATGTCCATTAGTGGGATCTTACTGGATGATGATGTTTTGGATATTCGTAAAGAGGCAGTGTAAAAATTTGCCGTTCTCTTCATTGTTATTGACAAGGTTTTAAAAAATTCATAAATATTTATTCACAGAAAAAATTATGTTAATATTTACAATACTTATTAACTAAAAACTATTATAATCGTAAAGCCCTACTCCTCGTGGCATAGTACCAAGAACGCTGGCTGCATTTCCACGTTGAATGGCTAGACTTAACCGTTGAGCGAGAAAAGAACCAGCCCTCTTATCACCAGCGGCAACGATAAGTCGCGGATACAATTCCTTTAGAAACTGCATCGCGCGAGGACCCCACGGACCGATTGTCTCTACGGCAAATGGAACAAATATATAGTCTCCTTTCAAAGACTCATATTTACGCCATTTACCCGATTCAGCTGCCTCTGATGCCGCCCCGGTCCTTATCGAAGTACCCTTGATATGAGAGGCCGCTATTGTATCGACGCAAGTTGCGTCCCACACAAGAGTTTTGCCTCTCTCCCAAGGGACTAAAGTCAAGCCGTCGGGTCTCGTACCATCCTCCCTAAATATTCCACAAGGCTCTAAAACCGATGGAATATTTATGGAAACAAGAGCCCTTCGGATGACTTCATTCAAGGAACCGTGACGAGATAGTCTGCCGGCACTTTTTTGGCATGATAGTCCGTGGAGGCTTAACTCGTCGACGTCGCTGCCACAAGGACATCGATGTGGTTGACAAATCGATGCTCCCAATCGTATTCCTACAGCTGTACGTAAACTTTCGTTATCTAGTAATGTACCAAGGTTACTTGATGGTAAAGCATGTAGATAGTAACTGGATTCCTTTGTCGAAACACCTAGAAAGCGGGCGCGGTCTCTGTCACAGTGAAAATTGTTCAGTAAGCATTTCTGCACATTCTGAACCAACGGGATATCCCACCGTTTTTGTGAGTTAGGTTCCAGTGGAATATCCTCGCCGGGACAGAGACGTAACCATGCTTCTCTTGCCTCGTTAGCAAAGTTCAAATCATTCTTAAGAATTTTACGTGACAAATCATGAATACTGTGTTTTGAGATTAAGGTCAATTTGTTTTAAAAAATCAGAACATTTCCATGCTGGACTCGAGCGGAGTAAATAAGTAAATTTAGGAACAAGAACGCAATATTTTAAAATAGTAAGCGCTATATGAGAATTTAGAATATACAGTTTATTAACATGTTCTAAAAATTGATCAAATTTTACTTTCAAAAGAGGTTTCATACTCTCTATAAATAACGGCGCTCCAAGGAGGTAAAGAGAATCCGCCTCAGTTACTTTAATGCAAGGAGATATATTGTTAAAATTTTGAAACAAACTGTGTCTATGAGAAGACAAACGATCAGGAATGAAAAGTTCACATTTAGTATTATTTAATTCAAGGCCAATGTTTTTAAAATTTTGAATAATTTTTTGAAGGTCATTTTGCACGTCATCTGGCTTTCCTCCTAGGGTTCCGTCATCTAGGTACCAAACATTGAGTTTGGATTTCAACTTTGAAATAATCGGTTGAATTCCCAAACTAAACAATGCTGGGCCCAGTGGATCACCCTGCTGAACTCCGACGGCTGAGTCAATTAAATGATTTTCGTAAAATAAATTAGAGTTTTTACTGTAACATTGCCAAACGTAATGGTAAATTTCCGGGGTATGTTTCGCAACCTCCTTCAGCAGGGTTGATCTGTCGAGGGAGTTAAAGGCATTCCTAAGGTCAACTTTCAAGAGAACATCTGTTTGACAATTCGTTAAAAAAGTACGCACTGAATGTACAGCTGCCTCACAACCTCCTCAGCTACCGAAGCCTAACTGAATAGGCTGAAATTTTGACTTTAGATCGGAGGTTATGTGCCTACATGCTAATTTAGAAGTTAAACGTCTAAAAGTGGAACCAATAGCTATAGGGCGGATACCATTATCTTTTTTTTTAAGGCACCTTGCTCCATATATTGCTTGCTCCATATATGCTCTATATATTACCTTGCTCCATATATGATTTTAACAAAATTGGGATTTACATTGCCAGAAAGCATAAAATTACTTAATTTTGTTATGTCGCCCAAAAAAATTCGGCCGGCCTCACCGGCGGACGCGCTTACAAGATCTTTCAGATGTTGAGGCGTAATTCCGTCAATGCCGCCGGCAGAGCCATTTGAGAAAGACATAATTGCCTCTAAAGTACCTTTTTCTGAAACTTGTAATGGCTGATAGGAAGGATCAGGAGGCGACGGTAGAAGCAAGGAGGAATTGGCCTTAGGATGCTTCTGATGTAAGCTTTCAAGGGTGTCCGCATTGTGAGGCGCCAGGATGTCATCTGAAAATAAAATACGCGATGCGTTTTTTAAATCACCATCCATAACTTTAGACTCGACAACTTTCTTTAAATCAAAATTGTGTGGTCTTGGAGCTATGGATGTATCAATCGGTGAATCAAAATTTTGAAAAGAATTGTTTTTAAGCTGGGACGTAATTGACTTATTATTAATAAAAGTAGGCAGGTCTTCCAGGCAGTAAGGTATAGAGCCAGTGTAATGGTGCATTGCCAGTAATTAATAAAAAGACATAAACTTTATTATATGTCATTTAGTATATATACGTATTTTGTGTGAATATTATGTTTCCAACCGCTACTGTATTCGTCTATTTTCATCTTTTAGCATTTTTTTAAATAAGGATGCCTTAAAATGTTCCAATGAAAAAAGGCACTACTATCGCGAACTTCCATATCTTGGAAACGTATCTGGATGACCAAGTTGCATTTTTATCGATAGATGGCGCTTTTAGACAATTTGAATATTATTTATTTATTTTGTAAACGAATCTTCTATTTCTATTATTACGTCATCGAAAAGACACCTAATGAGATAACCTAAGAATAAATCAAACAAAAAAATGTTACCTTTTGGTAATAAGCTGCTAAGATACATCTCTCTAAATAAAAATAAGACCATCTGTTACCAATGATTTATTTATATTATATTAAAATTAGATTTACGTATTTTTTTAAATTAATTCTAAAGCATATAAGTTAAAGCATATAAGTTATGCTGAAATTAATGTTATTAAAACATTGTTTCTCTTTTTAGTTTATTAAAATAAATAGTTTTAAGGTATCAACAGCAAGTACATTTGTCATAGAGTGTATAAACACTATGATGAATATTATGTGTCATGACACTTGGCGATATAATGTATGTTATATCTAATATTATAACTACCTTTTTTTCTATCGTGGCGGAAATACCCAACCTTTCAAATACGATTTTGGGTATTCCCGTAGGTGTCATAATAGGTGACTAAGGGAAAAGCCTTGAAAATAAAAATACAGCCATTAGATAGTTGTAATGTCTTGCAAAAAATTAATCAACAAAAAATAAAGGAAACCATGATAGGCAGCAATATCTAAGCGGCAAAGTGACTGCACTTGCGGTTGACCATCCTCTTGCCAAGTATGGCGATTATAGCAGATACTCCTTCTGAAAAAAGTCTTGATTCTTCAGTAGATTTTAACAGGCCGTTAAGTAGTAATTATAATATTTTCGCACAACTTTACTGATGGTGTAGCAAAACCAAAGTAAGTATGCAAACTACGCGATGTATGTATACGTTAAGAAGCCACAACCACTTTGAACATTATGTAGGATTTATAACGAGGTTTTATGCAAATTTTGCATACGGAATACGAAATGCAAAATTTGTACAATAACATTTCTGTAATAATAAATTTCCGCAAAGTACCGCCGGAGTCTATGAAATAAATAGGCAATACTTATGCCTGTTAGAAATTACTACACAAATCCAAGTATAAAAATTGTATTCAAATTTTAGACCCACATACCTAGTTCTTATTCCTAAGACCTATTTAAGAATTGCCAAGACCTTTTCTGATCGTGTGGTAACAGTGTAAGAATATTTCCACTCCCTTTCTTCCCTTGGGTGTCGTAAGAGGCGACTAAGGGAAACACACGCAAAGTCACAAGCGTGCCTTTAATATCGTTATGTCCATGCTGATAGATGGCGGGATAACTATCTCTAAAAATATCAGACCAAAATAATCAGACCGAAGATGGACAGCAGCGTCTAAGGTGCGAGAGGTCTTGTGCGACGATCGCTAATCCGCCTGCCAAGCGTAGCGATTATAGCAAATCCTCCCTATGGGAGAGGCCTATGTCCTGCAGTGGACAGGCCCTTATGTATGTATGTAAGACCTTTTCTAGAAGGCTAATTATAGTGAAAATGGGCAATAATTAGATGAAACCAATGAACTACATATATGCTGTAGGTACTTTTTACATATTTAACAGTACTTTAAAAGATTGAAGATCATGCAGTTTGCTGATTGCAAGTTTGCTGAGATATAAATTAAATCAAGTTGCCTTTTAACGAGTAAAGGCTATCACGTGTCTTTGTAAAACTAAATAAACTTGCAATTACTTCTTCTGCAGTTTACATTATTAATCACGATACAATGTTTCGCTTTCATAATCATGTAGGGAACGTATGCGGATGGTAAACAACATTAAAAACATACCGGCCTTTTACAATGTACATTTACTTAAATAATCAATAAATCTCGCACTCTCAACCCGCGTAATAACAAAATTCACAAATCCAATCAAAAAAGCCTTGAATATATGAAGCGGAGCAAGGAACGGATGGACGAACCAACAGACGGACACAAGAAATCATTATTGCGTCGGAATCCATACAAATAATTGGCCCGTAAACATGTCAAAGCGGCGTCTCTGCTATGTATATTTCAGTAGGGTTGTGCACCGTAAGCTAGTACTTACTTAGTACTTAGTAGTCTAAAGTTACTTTTAAAATGTACACTTCAATGATTGTCAAAACCGAAATAACATGTTCAATATAACGCATAACATAAAAATATGTAATGATGTTAATAAGTAAATTGACGTAGCTTATGTTATTAGTTTTAATCAAAGCAGCACTTTACTCACATTACATATTGGAAAGAAAATAACCTTTAAAATATCTTTATGATTTCTCTTATATATTATATTTTTATGAACCGTTCCTGCCAACCCTGCGGCAGGGCAAATCCGTCAATGTCGTATCAATAGAGCGGGCGGCGCAGTTTTTTCGTCGCACGCTGGTGACTGACGCACGCCGCGAGATGGCGCTGCCATTGTACGGCGCGCGCGCAACCAGACCAGTCTGTACAAATAAAACCTCGGCTACATCGAACTTCAAGGACACTTAGTGACAAATTTAGTATTTGTACTACGCAAAAACACTCTTAACAATATACAACGTACAATTGTAGAAATATACCGTGACCGTATAAGTGATTACCGCTGCCCATGAACACTCGTAATACCAGAGGCATAGCAGATGCGTTGCCGGCCTAGCGCCCCCCCCCCCCGAATTGGGGGAGAGGGGTGGGTAGGCGTCCGGTTACCTGCACCCACCAGACGAAACGCAGAAGTTTGTGAGACTTCTACTTCACACCGGTATTCTGTGAGGTCGTAGTAATTCCCCGGTCGAGTCGGCCCATTCATGCAACAACAAAAGCTGATGCGTGGCTCTACCACTGTTATGTACCAGTTTTATGGTGTTTCACCGTGGAAGTATCCACCCCGCCGTTTTTCAATGGTGTTTCCTCATTAGTAAATTCCCATGCTAAATTGACAATTTTATTTTAAGGGTTTTATTGATTCTTCTTTCTTTCATGAACAATTCCTGCAAGTGATACTACGAAATATTCACATCGGTCAAGTTAGTCTTGAGTTTTTACGTGACAAACGCACGGCAGTTGATTTTAATACATATACACTTTCCGTCACCGCTCTCCTAAATTATGGTCTAATATTCGAGACACTTATCCTTGTTAATGTGTCGATAGACAAAAGCATTTTTAAGGCTTTTCCCTTAATAGCCTCTTAGGATACCCATCAGAAGTAAGAGGATAATATTCGATATTCACACGGTAATTACAAAATTAACTTTCCACCGCAACTTATTTTCGTATTTTATACGAAAATAAGTTGCAATGGAAAATGAGTATAAAAGACTTTATAGTCTAGACTTTTGCCTTCCCCAGTAAGGGAAGTCGCGTGAAAATATAAAAGTAAATTAAATAATAACTATATAAACGGGACTTTAGGAAGGTCTTGATATTATAATATCTGTCAGGAGATATCTAAGTCTGAGATTCAATCGGGCATCACATCTCATGGAATTGATTTTGATCGATAGCTCCGCTCCGATTTTAATTCTTTGCGATGTTTTATTGAGAACTATTATTATGTAACGTATATTATACGACATAGATTGACAAGTTGCTTCAACTGTGGAAACAACTTGTCAATCAAAATGTTCTATCTTCTCGCGAAGATTATGCAGTTTTTTTGTTAAGGTATTCCTTTAGTGTTAGGTAATATAGAGAATTTATCATAAATATCCAATGCTAGGGTAGTCAGTGGTCCGGAGAATGTAATCTTCCACATGTTACCGGAGAGCTTATTTGAAATAACATGGTAGGTGGTGAGCCTGACATAATATAATAATATCCCAAGAACCAAGAAATGTAGAAAAGTGGTTTTTCTTAAATACCGGGCAAATACGGTCGAGTGCGTTAATCACCGCGGTATCTGCTACTAAAACATATTGGTTGCTTATATTTCTTGTGCCGAAATTAACCGGATGTGGACGGATATCTCGGCCCCGCGCGCGTTTCACTGTTCGATCACCGTTCGATACGTCGATGATTAGTTCGGCATGTCGCCGACAGGTGGCGTCATTGTCCAGCCGTAATTATAATGTAATTAATGTTGGGTTTAATGAGAGCCATCAGATAAGTCGCCATGTTGGCTTATTGATGCACCAATTAATGTAATTAAATGGCCCCGTCCCGATGACGTGACGATACGGTGAAGTTATAATGACGTCTTAGATATCTGATAATCTGTGCGTCAAATATGTAATGCGGGATAAGCGACTGTTTTTGCTGACCATAATAATTTATGGACAAATATTGTATAATTTGACTTTCCGGTCCGAATTGAGAAATAAACTGCATGGCATTTTTTATGGTATTGTTGTGAACAACAGTCGACCTGGCATGTCTGGCAAGTGGTTACTGTAAACATACATTTTCATCTTCAAAACATACATTATAAGTTCCTAGACACCCCTATGGAGTTAAATAGAATATAGAAGTAATAAATGTCTTTACACATAGTATCTGACGGGGTAGCTAGAGAGTCATGACAAGTGGATTGGCGGTCGGTATACCAGACACTATGCACCATAGACGCTGCTACACACCAGTCTATTTAAGTCTGATAATTTTTCATCCATCTGCTGGTAGAAGGTATATATATATATATATATATATATATATATATATATATATATATATATATTATATTTTTATGAACTGTTCCTGCCAACCCTGCGGCAGGCCAAATCCGTCAATGTCGTATCAATAGAGCGGGCGGCGCAGTTTTTCGTCGCACGCTGGTGACTGACGCACGCCGCGAGATGGCGCTGCCATTGTACGGCGCGCGCGCAACCAGACCAGTCTGTACAAATAAAACCTCGGCTACATCGAACTTCAAGGACACTTAGTGACAAATTTAGTATTTGTACTACGCAAAACACTCTTAACAATATACAACGTACAATTGTAGAAATATACTGTGACCGTATAAGTGATTACCGCCGCCCATGAACACTGTAATACCAGAGGCATAGCAGATGCTTGTTGGTTTAGCGCCCCCGAATTGGGGAGAGGGTGGGTAGGCGTCCGGTTACCTGCACCCACCAGACGAAACGCAGAAGTTTGTGAGACTTCTACTTCACACCGGTATTCTGTGAGGTCGTAGTAATTCCCCGGTCGAGTCGGCCCATTCATGCAACAACAAAAGCTGATGCGTGGCTCTACCACTGTTATGTACCAGTTTTATGGTGTTTCACCGTGGAAGTATCCACCCCGCCGTTTTCAATGGTGTTTCCTCATTAGTAAATTCCCATGCTAAATTGACAATTTTATTTTAAGGGTTTTATTGATTCTTCTTTCTTTCATAAACAATTCCTGCAAGTGATACTACGAAATATTCACATCGGTCAAGTTAGTCTTGAGTTTTTACGTGACAAACGCACGGCAGTTGATTTTAATACATATACACTTTCCGTCACCGCTCTCCTAAATTATGGTCTAATATTCGAGACACTTATCCTTGTTAATGTGTCGATAGACAAAAGCATTTTTAAGGCTTTTCCTTAATAGCCTCTTAGGATACCCATCAGAAGTAAGAGGATAATATTCGATATTCACACGGTAATATACCATCTTTCATCGCAACTTATTTTCGTATTTTATACGAAAATAAGTTGCAATGGAAAATGAGTATAAAAGACTTTATAGTTCAGACTTTTGCCTTCCCAGTAAGGGAAGTCGCGTGAAAATATAAAAGTAAATTAAATAATAACTATATAAACGGGACTTTAGGAAGGTCTTGATATTATAATATCTGTCAGGAGATATCTAAGTCTGAGATTCAATCGGGCATCACATCTCATGGAATTGATTTTGATCGATAGCTCCGCTCGATTTTAATTCTTTGCGATGTTTTATTGAGAACTATTATTATGTAACGTATATTATACGACATAGATTGACAAGTTGCTTCAACTGTGGAAACAACTTGTCAATCAAAATGTTCTATCTTCTCGCGAAGATTATGCAGTTTTTTTGTTAAGGTATTCCTTTAGTGTTAGGTAATATAGAGAATTTATCATAAATATCCAATGCTAGGGTAGTCAGTGGTCCGGAGAATGTAATCTTCCACATGTTACCGGAGAGCTTATTTGAAATAACATGGTAGGTGGTGAGCCTGACATAATATAATAATATCCCAAGAACCAAGAAAATGTAGAAAAAGTGGTTTTTCTTAAATACCGGGCAAATACGGTCGAGTGCGTTAATCACCGCGGTATCTGATACTAAAACATATTGGTTGCTTATATTTCTTGTGCCGAAATTAACCGGATGTGGACGGATATCTCGGCCCCGCGCGCGTTTCACTGTTCGATCACCGTTCGATACGTCGATGATTAGTTCGGCATGTCGCCGACAGGTGGCGTCATTGTCCAGCCGTAATTATAATGTAATTAATGTTGGGTTTAATGAGAGCCATCAGATAAGTCGCCATGTTGGCTTATTGATGCACCAATTAATGTAATTAAATGGCCCCGTCCCGATGACGTGACGATACGGTGAAGTTATAATGACGTCTTAGATATCTGATAATCTGTGCGTCAAATATGTAATGCGGGATAAGCGACTGTTTTTGCTGACCATAATAATTTATGGACAAATATTGTATAATTTGACTTTCCGGTCCGAATTGAGAAATAAACTGCATGGCATTTTTATGGTATTGTTGTGAACAACAGTCGACCTGGCATGTCTGGCAAGTGGTTACTGTAAACATACATTTTCATCTTCAAAACATACATTATAAGTTCCTAGACACCCCTATGGAGTTAAATAGAATATAGAAGTAATAAATGTCTTTACACATAGTATCTGACGGGGTAGCTAGAGAGTCATGACAAGTGGATTGGCGGTCGGTATACCAGACACTATGCACCATAGACGCTGCTACACACCAGTCTATTTAAGTCTGATAATTTTTCATCCATCTGCTGGTAGAAGGGCGATTTTAAAGACTTTCGTTTCAGTCGCCTATTACGACTTCTTTGGGAGTAAGAATATTCCAACCCCTCTCAGCGAATATTCTAACTCCTGTAATCACAGGGAAAGTTCAACCATGCGATGAGGAAAAGTAGCTAGTGGTGGTAGTTTTGCAATGCTGCCACACACACATAAACTTTACGGTAATTTTTATTCTTTTTCTTTCTTATAATCTTTTTTAAATTTTGTTTAAACTATTTTGTATCTGTAAATTAAATATTGAAATAAAACGAAATCATATCAAGAAAACAAAGTCACTAGAAGACCTTATGTTTATCATTTGGGTCTTTTTTTACACTCTGTCTAACGTGGCAGTTCTATCATTAAAACATTTCATAAAAACTACGACATACTCAAGTCCGGATCGTAGGTGTTGCCAGCTTTCTAGGAGTAAACAACTATAAACATGTTCCCCAGTGCTCCTTGCCCGCAGCATCATAGAGTTATACAGCAGCTTGCAAAGTCAATCACAAATAATAAGCTTCAGGGCTGCTTATAATATGTTCGCAATAACCAAAATTCTCTAATTCGGACTTAACTTTATACATTTTTTAAACAATCACATACGTCATTCAATCCTAAAGTTTTCCAGTTACCTAGATACAGTAACTGAATGATGATAACAACTAAATACATAAACATACAAAGATAAATATTAATATATACATATAAGCTTCCATTATTCCAATACAAACATTCATATCCAAAAACAGATAATGAGATGCAATCGTATTATATAAAGTAGGGTTTATTTTTCCAAGAATAGAACGTATAAAATTTGGCATGGAGATTATACTCTGGATTAACTTATAGTATTTAAGAGATGTATTTTTTATCTTGAAGAAAGGTAACTGTGAGATACCAGAAACATGATT
Organism: Sericinus montela; assembly: GCA_029286605.1. Classification (NCBI taxonomy): domain Eukaryota; kingdom Metazoa; phylum Arthropoda; class Insecta; order Lepidoptera; family Papilionidae; genus Sericinus; species Sericinus montela. Next base: position 9,767,347 of record JAGSMR010000019.1, on the reverse strand, counting down.
TTGCATAATTTTGTTTTGACGTATAACTCCCATAATTCAAAATTCTACTGGAATTCGAAGAAAAACCGCAAATGTAGTCACAGGCAAAAACTAGTTTTTAATAAATAAAAAACATGTCGCCAATTAAATCCTGTTCAAAATACATCTTTATAATTAATTTAATCAGTCTCACTAATTTTACGGTTCGACTTAGCAATGGATATAAAAAGAAAACAGTTCATTAAGGCGTTGTTCTCTTAATTTACAACTCGGCTATTTTTTTACTTAAGGCGCTGGTCTAAGTAGCCCTGTCTTACAAATCGGGTGTCCACTACACTCGCTCATGGATACCACGCATGGGCATTTTATTCGCAGCATCGAGATAAGGGATGTATTAAATCAAAGGACGCCGCTTTTTCAAACTCTATTCTTATTCATTAATACTTTAAATAAATTGGAAAAAGCGCTTGCAAGTGGGGGTCTGACATAAACCGTTGAAAGGCAAAAAGTTGAATTCCTCGCTTTAGCATAAGCAGATAAAAACGGAATTGACTCAAGATTTTCAGTGCGATATAACCTTATAGCGTTGCTTTTTAAGACTTACGTAAAGCGCTTTGTTTTATAAATTTTTACGAACAATTTCTGTTTCTGTTTTAGAAAAATTGATTCAAAATGAGAATACAGTACAAAGAGCTTTCGACTAGAGTGATTTACCTATTGAAACTATAAGTCACGATATCGTAATTCGAGTAAGAGACCGAAGTTTAGTCCCCTGATGGCAGGCTCGTACCATAGGGTTTTCTCAAAAACTTATGTACGAATTGTATCGTTGGCTTGGACATTAAGACGGTGACGGACTTAAAAATATCTTTGGTGGAACGTGAATCGAAACGACTTAATAGTCTAGACCTCCGTATATCCCTGTATTGGGAATGGAATGTAATACTATATATGGGTTACTAATATATGGGTTATACTATATAATAGGTTGGGGAAAAAGTTTCTTCGCATTTTTTTAAGAAAAATTCACAACATATTTTAATATAGTTTATTTACATTTGACTAAAGTATGTAGGTACATGATCTTAGGTATCCTAAATATCTTCGCAATTCTCAATACAGGGGTAGACAGAGGTCTAGTCTAGGCAATTAAGTCCCTATTTAAGATATTTTCGGGACAACGTGACAGGTGGTAACGTGATAAGTTTTTGAAAAACCCATTGGTACGAGCCGGACACCTACGGATCGAACTCAGGTCTCTCGACTCGAAATTCCGACCGCCCAACCATTCGGCTATCGTGACTAACAACGTTTAATGTAGTTAATTATAACCGTTAATTAATATATTAACTGTAAAACGCTAATGGAATCTAAATGCTACGGTTACAGTTACGCGAAGTTTTAACCTGGCAACTATGCGATAAATTTTTAGGATATAATAGGTGTAATAAAAAGTTAAATATCAAACGTGTTTCTACATTCTGTTATTTCGTGTATATAACATTCTGTTACTTAATTTTTTATTTCAAATAACAGAACGAAACCAATATTAAACGTGCTAATATCTTTATGCGTTTGAAACTTGCATTGTTTGCTGGCGTGTTTAGGCTTGTGTTGTTTGTTAAATTATAAGCGACCTCCGTGGACGAGTGCCATACACACCGGTTTTCAAGGTGTCGCTATCTCTGAGTTCGATTCCCGAATCCATCAATGTAGAAAAACCACTTTTTCTGCATCTTCTCGGGTCTGGGTGTTTGTGGTGTTTTCGGTGTTTTTATTTCTATAAAACAATTGGTTTAGCTGCGATTGGGATCAGAACAATGTATGTACATATGTATTTATTTATTATTATTATTTATTAAATTTTACGGAACGGACCCGGAACTGATCTATAGGATCTTGAACCATGTATTTTTCTTATAACCTTCGAGCATAAATCGGCTCAGTCGACTAGTGTAAATGGTAACTGTAGTCATTTCCCTGCGTGATATATCCGCTTTTCTTGGCGTTGTGGGGTGGAAGGTGATGGCTGCCATTTGCTGAACAGGCGATGCTTGTAGGGGCTGGTCATGTCATATCTGCAAGTCCACTAACCAAAAAAAAACATCCACACTCCCTAAAAAAAATTCTTCGGAAGAAGGTGAGTCGAAGAGACTTAATTGTCTATACCTCTGGCTAACCCTGCCCTGGCAATGGCGTGAAGATATTTTTTTCATTGATTAAAACAACTAATTTTCTTCACATAAGTTTTTCTCTGTCTCAGAAGGATCTGAATCTGAAGACTTGTTTTTAAAAGATCTTCTGGTAGACGAGATTCTATTTTTAAAATGAAATATGTTCCGTTTAAAACCTAAGTTTTAATACTTATCTAATTAGTAACAGTTGTTATAAAACCTTTTTGAATCAATGTACAAAATACACAAGAAAGATAAATTTAGGCATTTCTCAAAACCGATAACATACAATGCAATACAATCGACAATAAAATCGATTCAGCGACGTACGGCTTTCATCAAAGCGAATAAGGCAAGTGCAAAAAAGTACCGCAATTATTGCACTGGAAGGGTAATTTCGTGTCATTGTTCTCGAGAAATAGCAATTATATACAATTACTTGTATATGACATTGTGTCGTCTCATTCTTCTGCATCGATATTGAACCGATGTGGTGGATGGTTCGCGTGCCCCGCGCTCCGGAAAGTCGCTTCTCAACTCGTCTAAGAACACTGTCCAAAAATTTTTATAATAAATAAAAATAAATATCTTCACACAATTCCCAATACAGAGGTAGACAGAGGTCTAGTCTAGACAATTAAGTCCCTTCGAACCACCGTCCACCGAAGATATTTTCAGGACAACGTAACAGGTGGTGAGCCCGTCGCCGTCTTTTATGTCCAAGCCAACGATATATATATAACAATTTTTCTTATCTCGATTGTGTTATTTAGAAAACAAAATAAAACATCTTTGCATCCCAATACTGGTGAAGACAGGAATCAAGACAAGTCAAGGAAGAAATTAAGTCCTTCCGATCCACTTTTTAAAGAAAAATTTTTTTGGGATAACGTGACATGTGGTTACCCTATCACCGTTTTCATATCCAAGCCAACGATATAAATCGTATATGAGTTTTTTGAAAAAAAAACTCATAGGTACGAGCCCACCAGAGGAGCGAACTTGGGTCTTTTGACTCGAGTTCCGGTCACCCAACCACATGGCGTGATTACCTGAGATTAATAAATAAATAAGATATTAAAAAAATCAACAGACACGATTCGAACCTGCGACTTTTGGGCTATCGTGTATAACTTTGTATTATTTAAATGACCCGGCGTTATTTCCTTACTTCATACCCGCTGGGTAATCTGTGGCCCGTCCCCTCTTTACGCCTCCTCCTCCTCATTTTTCCACTCCCTATTCTTTCGTTAAAAATCCGTAAAATAATATTTTGGACTTGCACAAATATGAACCACAGTAAGGTAAATTCTTTCTTAATTTTATTTTTAACATTTCGTATTTTTGTTTTTCTATTTTTATTTAAGGCATTATGTACACATGTTAGAGGAATTTACAGGGAAAAAAAACTCACGATTCGTTCTTTACTAATATTTTTTTCCATTTCCCTCTTCCTCCCTTTCCTTTCCTCACTTTCAATTTCCAACGACCCAAATAAGCAGAGGTTTAGACATTGAAGTCCTCTCAAATTACTTTTAAAATGAATATGAAATAAAAAAAATAATATTATATAAATATTTATAAAAAAAATAATTGATATATAGGCTTAAGTAGAACAAATCAACAGACCGCGACCATCGGTACCTTTGTCCGTGTAAAAAGTAGAACAATGAAGTGAAAATGTTAACGTAATATTATCTAACAATGGTGGGCCATTATGACGGATAGGTGTGAAAAATGTGCCGGAATCTGTAAACAGGCGCGGCTCAGGTATTTGATCCACTAATATGAGTAAAACCATAAGTCAAGATTCCTTTCAAACAAGTAGGAGTTAAAATTTAACAAAAATTAAATTCCTCTAATTTCCTTTTTATGAAATCATTAGGTTTGATATTTATGTCAAAACACTGTCACCTGAAGACGAACGACGGGTCCGAACCTGCGATGTTATTTTTCGCAGTCCGCACCCTTAGGCTAGGTCCAAACCATTAGGCAATTGACGCTTCAAACTTAAAAGATTAGTTTTTAATACTTAACAAACATATTTTGTGTATAGCTTTCTCCTTATGTGAAATGGTGTCCTTTGTTAATTGTCTTTATATGAAATCTTAATATAAAAATATCACAAAATATTAACAAAAAAGTATGAAGAAGGTGATAAGAATCAATATCTTTACGTAATTCCCGACACAGGGGTGGACAGAGGTCTAGTCTAGACAATTTAGTCTCTTCGACCCACCTTCCACCGATAGAATTCCGACCACCCAACCACTCGGCTATTGTGACTTTTTATAACATACTTTTTATTACATAGTAGGCAATAATATTATATTTCTAGCCATTATTTACTGATGAAGTATTTGAATTTACCGCATTAATATATTATTTATATATTTATTAGGAAACCAATATGACATTGTACATACTTTTTATATACATAGTGTTTAAACTAAGTGTTAGTACATATCCTATTTAAAGGCTAACTCATCATGTTAAATTAAAAATCTAATCTGTGATTCTCAAACAGATTACACAAATACAATGTCAAATAAACTGTAATGGCTATTATTAAAGTCGTGGTTTGTGATTTATAAGGCGTTAAGCGACAAAACCATGGAATGAAACAAAAGTAACTATGAAGTACCACACACACACTGATGTCGTATATTACGATCGGGGCAGAACACAGGGTTGGCAATTTTATAAACATGTTAACGCACGTATACGTGTATTTATCCTTAAAGTTGATAATGGGTTTGCTATTCGTTCTTAATTAAGTTGTCTTATAGTGATAGCGTAAGTATTTGCAACCTTATTGCTTTCCGTGGGAGTCGGAAAAGACTCTTTTAATATCGTAATGAAGGCTGGATTACTATTTCAAAAATACTAAACCAAAACAAAGCAAATCAACACCAAAATTTAACAGTGCTTTAGAGGCGAGATATCTGGTACGGAGATAATTTCTCCGCACGCCATTCAAACGCCAGACAAATTTTAGAAGCGATTTTTTACTTAAAAGTCAATAAATAAGGCCTGATAGTTTCAGCTCCATTTAAAATCCAAATTGTGTTACTTCTCTCAAATTCCGTATTCCAAAGGAAGTTATAAATTGAAAAATTTTAGCATCACAAGGTTGATAATATCCAAAATATCATAAATGGTAGTTTTTATTGCGAATAACGATTTCAAATAACTAAAATAATTAAACAAAATATACACAGCCCTGCGTGTGTTGAGAAAAGTTTTTACATGACGTCGCAAATTCATCGCATACATTGCCTAAGTATGGACAAAATAAGTGAGTCGGAACTACAGGTAAGAAGTGGTTTCTCTTCTTGTCTTTTAGGCTTTATAAATGACTTTGTCCTGCAAAGATTAAAACCTATGCAATTGAAATAAAGATCACAATCCCATACGCGTTAATAATATCAGAATTGATAGATTGCCACTAAATTCGAAACTATATTACAAAGGCATAAAATATATTTTGTAGTTCAATTGGAGTGATAAGCATATATGAACTGTAAGATAAAAAGCGAGTGACGGTGGAAAAATAAACAAACTTATTAAGCCTCTTTGACGAAGATGCCAATTCTAAAGTTTTCTTATATCTCGAGCTGTTTCGTCCTGAAATTTTTGTCCGAATAGCGGATTTGGACTGCGGAATTCGTTTTAGATCTTATTTTTTGTTATTAAATCAAGTCTGCAGCGGCACTCTATGAAGTTCAAAAGTGATGTTTAAGACTATAGGAGAAACTACACTTGGACCTTTACAGCCGTAGACCAGGGCGCTCATTTTAGTTCTTCTTTAACACGCTTTTATTAGCTTCACCTGTATGTTTGTATGTTTGTAACCGACTTCTTTGGGCGCGATTTTGACCCACTTTAAACGGCCAGATTTCGTTCAAACTTTGTAGATTTATCGAGGACCGATGACAATACACTAATTTGATAAAAAAAACTAAAAAGTAAAAAATAAATAATAGTTTTAAAAAACTAAAAAACACGCTTTTTATAGAAAACCGAACTAAAAAATATAAAATATATTTTAATAAATTTAAATTAAGAATAATGTTAAAAATTTCAATAAATATAAATTAATAATAGTGTGAATAAAAAAAATGTTTTTTTTTAAAAAAGCGTGGCGTGCTTTTTAAGGTATTATCAAAATGATAATCACTCTACTCATATCTGTCAATAAAATATTTATAACTATTGACACCATGCACCCCACGCATTTTTAAAATAAAATACTTTTTTTATTCACACTATTATTAATTTATATTTTATTCTATTTTTTAGTTCGGTTTTCTATAAAAAGCGTGTTTTTAGTTTTTTTTAAACTGTTATTTTTTCAAATCCTCTAACAAACGTGCCGCTATATTAAAACAATATATTTTGAATACAATCTTGAAAAGTATAGTCGTAAAATGCGTCATATCTCCGCAACTAAGGTGGAACATCTCATAGCCTCACTGATACAGCGTTTGAGGGGTAGCAGCAATAGCATTCTGAGAGCGTATATCTGTTAGAAGTGACTGCCCCGTCCAAAATCACTTCATAGGTATTGTACTAGGTCACAAATGATTTTTGTTAGAATAGATGTAAACTAACAATACTAAAATAGTTTTAATTGAAATTGTTACTAACCGGATTACTAACCATTTAATATGGATAACTATTTGTCCGATATAAATAAATAATTATTATTACAGACCGTAAATTATGTATGTAAAGTCTCTATATCATGGACACCGGAGCACATCAGTTAGTAGAAATTATATTACAGCACCGTATCAGATCAATGTCAGCTCCATGATCCGTGAGTAAACAAATGAAGAGTATACGCATAACTTTTATAAACATCTCTTTGAATATAAAGAAACTTTATCTATTTTAAGAAAATATAATTTTGATATATATTTGTTATATCAAAATTATATTTTTTATTATTAGAAGTTTGCATTTCGGCGTAAGATTTTACCACTCCCACTTTGCTTATGTGAGTGTCGTATGTGGTAAGGGAAAACCCTTGGAATTGTCTATAACTGTCAACAAATGACGGCGTAATTTACCAATCGAAAATACTAGGGAAAGATTTAAACAGACCGGTGATGGATAACTACGTCTATGGCTTAAAATGTTTTGAAGAAAATTTCTCGTATTGAGGTAGCAGTAGATGGTTATTCAGAGTCTAATCCTTGTAACCCTTTTAAATCTACCGCTAATTGTCAAAATCAGGTTACAATGTACCGTTGAATTTGTATTTATTTTAAAAAGAATAGCCGTATTCAACTAGTACATAAATGTGATAAATTTTAAATACTTTATTTATTTATTCAATCCTCATTTCTTACATAAAAAATAAAAATATATCTTCACGTAGACAGAGGTCTAGACACCTAAGTCGTTTCCTTCCACCGAAGATATTTTTGGGACAACGTGACAGGTGGTGATCCCGTCGCCGTCTTAATCCAAGCCAACGATATAATTCGTACACAAGTTTTGTGTGCATCTTGTAAACAAGTGTTTACAAAAAACCCATTGGTACGAGCCTGCCACCTGGGAATCTAATTCCGACCACCCGACCACCCAACCACTCAGCTATCGTAAATCTCTGTGATCGCATTTCTTACATCAAATAACTTATTCTAGTTTTCGCCAAACCGTTTAAATATTTCGTTGGCGAAATAATACACTCATTAACTTTATAAATAACTACACCTACACTAACTACAACTTCATGCGAGTCTCAAGCAATATAAATGATTTCCTACAAGCAGTGGGTCGTTTGCTATGATGCATTCGGCACAATGCAGACATCAATACGGGGACAGCCGTCAGCCCCGCTGCCCACCGGATTAGTTATGATTTACGACACGGATTGTGGAGGTAAGGCGAGTCTAAGTCGGCAAATGTCCTTATACCATTACTCCCTACTCTCTAGGTAGCCATTAGCTGGGGCCAAGGAAAATGTATTATCGCTTGATGTTTTTGTTACTCCGGTGCTTTCATTTATCGGGCTTAGAGCTGTATTTAAAAACATTGTACATTATCAGTCAATGTTAAAATTGTTACTTAAATAGGACAATTTTGATTTGTATTTTTCTTACAGGAATGAGTATTAAACGAGCTATTGGGTTTAGAATCAGGTGATGTCAATTCAACTATACTATTATAAATTTGTAAATGAGTCGTGTAAATGAAACATTGAAGATTTTTGAGAAAATAACTGAAATAGTACTAGGACGTGCCTGAGTCTCATTTAACCAATATTTAATTTCTACTTTTGGTATAAGGATTTGTTAAATAACTGTTAAATAACTTGTCTTGTTATCCCAAATAAGTTTCAATGAAAAGACTTCATTGCCTAGATCTCTGCTCAACCCAATACGAGATAGAACGAGAAGGTATAATAATGGATTTAATAGGCATTTCTGTTCAAATATAAAGGTATAATTTATTTTAAAATAAACAGATTAATATTAATTTTTATTCTTGTAATTATTATTTTAACATTCAAAGAAAAAAATATGCGGTGTCGTGGGAAACCGGATAAAAACGAAGTTCCTTATTACAAAAATATAATTTTAAGGTCTATTCGATTCGGTAAAAATAATTATTCGGGTATACATTTTTTATAATGATTTTTAATGATAAAAATAAATAAAAACAAATTTTCAAAGTTATCAACTATGTTTTATTTACAACGATTTATAAATAATAATAACGGTCATCACGTAGACTATACATTAGACACTGTATACCCATCATACAAAGGCTATACATAAATAAGAAAAATCTTACGTTACGGACGTCCCTTCCGTGTCGTCCCAAAAGGAACTTCGTTACAAAACTAAAAAATAATAATAAAATAAAATAAATAAATATTTTCACGCAATTCCCAATACAGGAGTAGACAGAGGTCTAGTCTAGACATTTAAGTCCCTTCGACCCACCTTTCACCGAAGATATTTTTGGGACAACGTGACAGGTGATGATCCCGTCGCCGTCTTAATCGAAGCCAACGATATAATTCGTACGTAAGTTTTGAAAACCCATTGGTACGAGCATGCCACCTGGGGCTCGAACTCGGGTCTCTTGACTCGAAGTTCCGACCGCCCAACCACTCCGCTACCGTGACTTTTACAAAATTAAAAACATATTAAAGTATTGACTATCGCACAGCCGCTAGTTTCGTGGCCCACTGCCCTGTCCATACACATGTCACTCGACTGCAATCGTATCGCACTTACATCGCGCCTTTTAATAAATCCCGCAAAACCTTAGCCCTCGCGCGGTCAGAAACAATTTGTAGATATCACTTACGAGTAAAAGTTTTTACGTTGTCGTTTGTTTTTGCGGATTCATTATTTATCGCTTTATGATAGTTACAGATGAATTAGGCATGTCCATAGTTGTTCCTGCATTCTGCATGGATAGACCTCTAATAATTTTCTTACGGGTCTCAAGCATGTCTGTAAATAAACCATAAACTAGGAATATATAATTTACATATTATTAAAATATCTTTGTAAAAAATATTTTCACGCAATTCCCAATACAGGAGTAGACAGAGGTCTAGTCTAGACATTTAAGTCCCTTCGACCCACCTTTCACTGAAGTTATTGTCGGGACAACCTGACAGGTGGTGAGTCTGTCGCCGTCTTAATCCAAGCCAACGATATAATTCGTACGTAAGTTTTTGAAAAAACCCATTGGTACGAGCATGCCACCTGGGGCTCGAACTCGGGTCTCTTGACTCGAAGTTCCGACCGCCCAACCACTCCGCTACCGTGACTTTTACAAAATTAAAAACATATTAAAGTATTGACTATCGCACAGCCGCTAGTTTCGTGGCCCACTGCCCTGTCCATACACATGTCACTCGACTGCAATCGTATCGCACTTACATCGCGCCTTTTTTAATAAATCCCGCAAAAACCTTAGCCCTCGCGCGGTCAGAAACAATTTGTAGATATCACTTACGAGTAAAAGTTTTTACGTTGTCGTTTGTTTTTTGCGGATTCATTATTTATCGCTTTATGGTAGTTACAGATGAATTAGGCATGTCCATAGTTGTTCCTGCATTCTGCATGGATAGACCTCTAATAATTTTCTTACGGGTCTCAAGCATGTCTGTAAATAAACCATAAACTAGGAATATATAATTTACATATTATTAAAATATCTTTGTAAAAAAATATCTTCACGCAATTCCCAATACAGAAGTAGGCAGAGGCCTAGCCTAGACAATTAAGTACCTTTGACCCACCTTTCACTGAAGTTAATGTCGGGACAACCTGACAGGTGGTGAGTCTGTCGCCGTCTTAATCCAAGCCAACGATATAATTCGTACGTAAGTTTTGAAAACCCATTGGCATGAAAGATGCCACCTGGGGCCTGAACTCGGGTCTCGGACTCGAAGTTCTGACCGCCCAACCACTCCGCTACCGTGACTTTTACAAAATTAAAAACATATTAAAGTATTGACTATCGCACAGCCGCTAGTTTCGTGGCCCACTGCCCTGTCCATACACATGTCACTCGACTGCAATCGTATCGCACTTACATCGCGCCTTTTTAATAAATCCCAAAAACCTTAGCCCTCGCGCGGTCAGAAACAATTTGTAGATATCACTTACGAGTAAAAGTTTTTACGTTGTCGTTTGTTTTTGCGGATTCATTATTTATCGCTTTATGATAGTTACAGATGAATTAGGCATGTCCATAGTTGTTCCTGCATTCTGCATGGATAGACCTCTAATAATTTTCTTACGGGTCTCAAGCATGTCTGTAACAAACCATAAACTAGGAATATATAATTTACATATTATTAAAATATCTTTGTAAAAAATATCTTCACGCAATTCTAATACAGAAGTAGGCAGAGGCCTAGTCTAGACAATTAAGTACCTTTGACCCACCTTTCACTGAAGTTAATGTCGGGACAACCTGACAGGTGGTGAGTCTGTCGCCGTCTTAATCCAAGCCAACGATATAATTCGTACGTAAGTTTTGAAAACCCATTGGTACGAGCATGCCACCTGGGGCTCGAACTCAGGTCTCTTGACTCGAAGTTCCGACCGCCCAACCACTCCGCTACCGTGACTTTTACAAAATTAAAAACATATTAAAGTATTGACTATCGCACAGCCGCTAGTTTCGTGGCCCACTGCCCTGTCCATACACATGTCACTCGACTGCAATCGTATCGCACTTACATCGCGCCTTTTTAATAAATCCCGCAAAACCTTAGCCCTCGCGCGGTCAGAAACAATTTGTAGATATCACTTACGAGTAAAAGTTTTTACGTTGTCGTTTGTTTTTTGCGGATTCATTATTTATCGCTTTATGGTAGTTACAGATGAATTAGGCATGTCCATAGTTGTTCCTGCATTCTGCATGGATAGACCTCTAATAATTTTCTTACGGGTCTCAAGCATGTCTGTAAATAAACCATAAACTAGGAATATATAATTTACATATTATTAAAATATCTTTGTAAAAAAATATCTTCACGCAATTCCCAATACAGAAGTAGGCAGAGGCCTAGTCTAGACAATTAAGTACCTTTGACCCACCTTTCACCGAAGATATCTTTGTAATCTCCCTTATTTGTGTTTTGTAAAAACACCTTGCAATGTCTAGGTAACTCTAAAACTAAATATTATTTGAGAAGAGCACCTACTTCTATAATACAGGCCCCGTCTAGTTTGAAGGTCAAAGTTTCCAATTTCATGAATAATTCTGTAAAATTTATTACAATTTTCTCATCTGTTAATCAACTTTCACAATTTGACTAATATTACTATATAGGTGTATACGCTACGTATACGTAAAAAATCTGAAGCAATTTCAAAGTTATTGATCAAGTCGGTTTTAATATTCAAAAACACGTTGTATTTTATTTACGGAAAACACAGAGAGACATATAGCTCCATAATTTTAGGGTAGTAATGTAATTTTTATTGCACCATATAGTTGTTTTTGTATTTCAATATATTTGTATACATGATTGTTGATGTGTTATAATCAATCATGTATATATATAACTATCATATCTTTATAAAGACAATCGGGCAATGTTAATTAAAAGGGCGTTTATATGCCCTATACACACTATAGACCTTACAAATATTTGATACAGACTAAAGCAGAGGAACTACTGCCATGCTTCATCAGTGATTATAGTTAGACTCATATATGAATATTTAAGATAAAACGGCGATAGGCTCACCACCTGTCACGTTATCACAAACATGCTTGGATGACAAGTGAGTCGCAAAGATGAAAGAAATTGCAGCATTGGAAAAATGCGTGGAATGTTTCAACGAATTTAATATTTTATAGCAGCGGTGAAAAAATCTCGATAGTATTAATCCTAGTATTCACAGCAAGAGAATCGATCGAAACTTATTGCGTAAAGGGTGAAAACAAGAAGTGAAAGGTTTACTATCTTTGTGTTTGATATAAATACATTTAAACAGTAGTATTCACTGAAGTAGTATTATTGAAGTCACGACAGCCGAGTGGTTGGGTGGGCGAAATTTCGAGTCGAGAGACCCGAGATCGATCCCCAGGTGGCAGGCACGTACCAACAGGTTTTTCAAAAAAAACTTATGTACGAATATCGTTGGCTTGGACATAAAGGCGGCGACGGGCTCACCACCTGTCACGTTGTCCCGAAAATATCTTCGGTGGAAGGTGGGTCGTAGGGACTTAATTGTCTAGACTAGACCTCTGTCTACCCCAGTATTGGGAATTGCTTGAAGATATTTTATTTTATTTTTAAACAGTAGTATTTAGAGATATGGACAACAATGTCCTATCCACTTTTCACTGAAGTTTATTTTGGGACAACTTAAGACGTGCTATGATAGTCTTAGTGTCCAAGCCAACATAGAAATCGTATATAAGTTTTGAAAAAAAATCATTGATACGAACTATCCGCCCGTTGGATCGAACACGAATCTCATGATTCAAATCCCGATCCACACGGCATATATCAAAGCCTCCATAAAAGAAATGTAATGTATATAATCTTATATCAGAGTCTGGTTCGACTGTGGTTATTATTGTATACTATCAAACACATCATGCAACTATCAGAGGCGACTTTAAAATTCTCGAGAGCGTTGGACAAAAAATAAACCCCTAGTTCCCACCCCTGGCTCACCAGAACAAGGGCTGAATACTAAAGTATTTGTTGAGGAAGCTATTAAACCGGTGTGGCTGTAGCTTGATTATAAAAGTAATTATAGCTGCTATGTAGCTACGAAAGAAACTTTTAACACTTTTATATTTTAAAACCAAAAGTCACGATAGCCGAGTGGTTGGGTGGTCGAAATTTCGAGTCGAGAGACCTGAGATCGATCCCCAGGTGGCAGGCACGTACCAACAGGTTTTTCAAAAACTTATGTACGAATATCGTTGGCTTGACATAAATACGGCGACGGGCTCAAAGGGACTTAATTGTCTAGACTAGACCTCTGTCTACCCCAGTATTGGGAATTGCTTGAAGATATTTATTATTTATTTATTGATATTTTAAAACCAAAAGATATAATTATTTCCTATACTTCGCGAATAATTTTCATTGCCTTTTATTTGAGGTTTTTCTCCCGGCGTTTTGGGCGGTTTAAGGCAGAACTCTTTGACACATTCTTAAACTTATTACAATCTTAAAGTATATGTAATATTTTATTTTAAATTAAATGATGATAGTATTAAATATAATAACTTTAACCCACAGTTTTATTCAGAATTTTATTTCATCCATTGTTTGTGGTACTTATTTGCATAATCTCTAAGCTTCTACTTTTCAAAAAAGTATACAATCTAGTCACAAATATGTACCGTATTTGAAACCCTCGTTTCATTCAGCTTAACAGTTTTTTTTTTAACAGACATTCTTTCTTTTAACTAGAGTGAAGTAACCACTAGCCATGTAATTAACCATTAAGTCACATAAACGAATTAAAAACATACAGAGCGATGGCTGCAACGCCATGTCATGATTGTAAATTAATAAATAAATATCTTCACGCAATTCTAATACAGAAGTAGGCAGAGGCCTAGTCTAGACAATTAAGTCCCTTCGACCCACCTTCCACCGAAGATATTTCGGGACAACGTCGCAGGTGGTGAGCCCGTCGACGTCTTTATGTCAAAGCGTTTTGAAAAACCCATTGGTACGAACCTGCCTGGGGATCGAACTCGGTCTCTTGACTCGAAATCCTGACCACTCGCCCACTTCGCTATCGTGACTACAATAGTCGGTATACGATTTTGGAATTTTCATTATATAAAATTATTGATATTTTAAAACCAAAAGTCACGATAGCCGAGTGGTTAGGTGGTCGGAATTTCGAGTCAAAAGACCCGAGTTCGATCCCCAGGTGGCAGGCACGTACCAACAGGTTTTTCAAAAACTTATGTACGAATATCGTTGGCTTGGACATAAATACGGCGACGGGCTCAAAGGGACTTAATTGTCTAGACTAGACCTCTGTCTACCCCCGTATTGGGAATTGCGTGAAGATATTTATTATTTATTTATTGATATTTTAAAACCAAAAGATATAATTATTTCCTATACTTCGCGAATAATTTTCATTGCCTTTTATTTGAGGTTTTTCTCCCCGGCGTTTTGGGCGGTTTAAGGCAGAACTCTTTGACACATTCTTAAACTTATTACAATCTTAAAGTATATGTAATATTTTATTTTAAATTAAATGATGATAGTATTAAATATAATAACTTAACCCACAGTTTTATTCAGAATTTTATTTCATCCATTGTTTTTGGTACTTATTTGCATAATCTCTAAGCTTCTACTTTTCAAAAAAGTATACAAACTAGTCACAAATATGTACCGTATTTGTAACCTCGTTTCATTCAGCTTAACAGTTTTTTTTAACAGACATTCTTTTCTTTTAACTAGAGTGCAGTAACCACTAGCCATGTAATTAACCATTAAGTCACATAAACGAATTAAAAACATACAGAGCGATGGCTGCAACGCCATGTCATGATTGTAAATTAATAAATAAATATCTTCACGCAATTCCCAATACAGGAGTAGACAGAAGTCTAGTCTAGACATTTAAGTCCCTTCGACCCACCTTTCACTGAAGTTAATGTCGGGACAACCTGACAGGTGGTGAGTCTGTCGCCGTCTTAATCCAAGCCAACGATATAATTCGTACGTAAGTTTTTGAAAACCCATTGGTACGAACCTGCCTCCTGGGGATCGAACTCGGGTCTCTTGACTCGAAATCCCGACCACTCGCCCACTTCGCTATCGTGACTACAATAGTCGGTATACGATTTTGGAATTTTCATTATATAAAATTATTGATATTTAAAACCAAAAGTCACGATAGCCGAGTGGTTAGGTGGTCGGAATTTCGAGTCAAAAGACCCGAGTTCGATCCCAGGTGGCAGGCACGTACCAACAGGTTTTTCAAAAACTTATGTACGAACTTTATCGTTGGCTTGGACATAAATACGGCGACGGGCTCAAAGGGACTTAATTGTCTAGACTAGACCTCTGTCTACCCCAGTATTGGGAATTGCGTGAAGATATTTATTATTTATTTATTGATATTTAAAACCAAAAGTCACGATAGCCGAGTGGTTAGGTGGTCGGAATTTCGAGTCAAAAGACCCGAGTTCGATCCCCAGGTGGCAGGCACGTACCAACAGGTTTTTCAAATTCTTATGTTCGAACTTTATCGTTGGCTTGGACATAAATACGGCGACGGGCTCAAAGGGACTTAATTGTCTAGACTAGACCTCTGTCTACCCCAGTATTGGGAATTGCGTGAAGATATTTATTATTTATTTATTGATATTTAAAACCAAAAGTCACGATAGCCGAGTGGTTAGGTGGTCGGAATTTCGAGTCAAAAGACCCGAGTTCGATCCCAGGTGGCAGGCTTGTAACGATGGGTTTTCAAAACTTATGTACGAACTTTATCGTTGGCTTGGACATAAAGGCGGCGACGGGCTCAAGGGACTTAATTGTCTAGACTAGACCTCTGTCTACCCCAGTATTGGGAATTGCTTGAAGATATTTTATTTTATTTTTAAACAGTAGTATTCACTGAAGTAGTATTATTGAAGTCACGACAGCCGAGTGGTTGGGTGGTCGAAATTTCGAGTCGAGAGACCTGAGATCGATCCCCAGGTGGCAGGCACGTACCAACAGGTTTTTCAAAAAAACTTATGTACGAATATCGTTGGCTTGGACATAAAGGCGGCGACGGGCTCAAGGGACTTAATTGTCTAGACTAGACCTCTGTCTACCCCAGTATTGGGAATTGCTTGAAGATATTTTATTTTATTTTTAAACAGTAGTATTCACTGAAGTAGTATTATTGAAGTCACGACAGCCGAGTGGTTGGGTGGTCGAAATTTCGAGTCGAGAGACCTGAGATCGATCCCCAGGTGGCAGGCACGTACCAACAGGTTTTTCAAAAAAACTTATGTACGAATATCGTTGGCTTGGACATAAAGGCGGCGACGGGCTCAAGGGACTTAATTGTCTAGACTAGACCTCTGTCTACCCCAGTATTGGGAATTGCTTGAAGATATTTTATTTTATTTTTAAACAGTAGTATTCACTGAAGTAGTATTATTGAAGTCACGACAGCCGAGTGGTTGGGTGGTCGAAATTTCGAGTCGAGAGACCTGAGATCGATCCCCAGGTGGCAGGCACGTACCAACAGGTTTTTCAAAAAAACTTATGTACGAATATCGTTGGCTTGGACATAAAGGCGGCGACGGGCTCAAGGGACTTAATTGTCTAGACTAGACCTCTGTCTACCCCAGTATTGGGAATTGCTTGAAGATATTTTATTTTATTTTTAAACAGTAGTATTCACTGAAGTAGTATTATTGAAGTCACGACAGCCGAGTGGTTGGGTGGTCGAAATTTCGAGTCGAGAGACCTGAGATCGATCCCCAGGTGGCAGGCACGTACCAACAGGTTTTTCAAAAAAACTTATGTACGAATATCGTTGGCTTGGACATAAAGGCGGCGACGGGCTCAAGGGACTTAATTGTCTAGACTAGACCTCTGTCTACCCCAGTATTGGGAATTGCGTGAAGATATTTATTATTTATTTATTGATATTTTAAAACCAAAAGATATAATTATTTCCTATACTTCGCGAATAATTTTCATTGCCTTTTATTTGAGGTTTTTCTCCCCGGCGTTTTGGGCGGTTTAAGGCAGAACTCTTTGACACATTCTTAAACTTATTACAATCTTAAAGTATATGTAATATTTTATTTTAAATTAAATGATGATAGTATTAAATATAATAACTTAACCCACAGTTTTATTCAGAATTTTATTTCATCCATTGTTTTTGGTACTTATTTGCATAATTCTAAGCTTCTACTTTTCAAAAAAAGTATACAAACTAGTCACAAATATGTACCGTATTTGTAACCTCGTTTCATTCAGCTTAACAGTTTTTTTTTTAACAGACATTCTTTTCTTTTAACTAGAGTGCAGTAACCACTAGCCATGTAATTAACCATTAAGTCACATAAACGAATTAAAAAAAAACATACAGAGCGATGGCTGCAACGCCATGTCATGATTGTAAATTAATAAATAAATATTTTCACGCAATTCTAATACAGGAGTAGACAGAAGTCTAGTCTAGACATTTAAGTCCCTTCGACCCACCTTTCACTGAAGTTAATGTCGGGACAACCTGACAGGTGGTGAGTCTGTCGCCGTCTTAATCCAAGCCAACGATATAATTCGTACGTAAGTTTTTGAAAACCCATTGGTACGAAAGATGCCACCTGGGGCTCGAACCGGGTCTCTTGACTCGAAGTTCCGACCGCCCAACCACTCCGCTACCGTGACTTTTACAAAATTAAAAACATATTAAAGTATTGACTATCGCACAGCTGCTAGTTTCGTGGCCCACTGCCCTGTCCATACACATGTCACTCGACTGCAATCGTATCGCACTTACATCGCGCCTTTTAACAAATCCTGCAAAAACCTTAGCCTCGCGCGGTCAGAAACAATTTGTAGATATCACTTACGAGTAAAAGTTTTACGTTGTCGTTTGTTTTTGCGGATTCATTATTTATCGCTTTATGATAGTTACAGATGAATTAGGCATGTCCATAGTTGTTCCTGCATTCTGCATGGATAGACCTCTAATAATTTTCTTACGGGTCTCAAGCATGTCTGTAAATAAACCATAAACTAGAATATATAATTTACATATTATTAAAATATCTTTGTAAAAAATATCTTCACGCAATTCTAATACAGGAGTAGACAGAAGTCTAGTCTAGACATTTAAGTCCCTTCGACCCACCTTTCACTGAAGTTAATGTCGGGACAACCTGACAGGTGGTGAGTCTGTCGCCGTCTTAATCCAAGCCAACGATATAATTCGTACGTAAGTTTTTGAAAACCCATTGGTACGAACCTGCCTCCTGGGGATCGAACTCGGGTCTCTTGACTCGAAATCCCGACCACTCGCCCACTTCGCTATCGTGACTACAATAGTCGGTATACGATTTTGGAATTTTCATTATATAAAATTATTGAAAATGTAAAGACTTGAAACAGCTGTGTGACGGATCACAGTGGCTACGTACTGAGGGATCAATACAGATACGTGCGCTTTTTCAGGGTTGCCAGTTATGACATGTTATGATACATTTATTACAAACCCCTTGACTAACGTTCAGTCTATATGACCAAAGAATATTTAATTATGGTTATAGATCCCTTTCTTGACTTATACACGAAGTACCTATTCTATGTATTCTGTTTAAATAATTGTCAATATGCCAGCTTAACTATCTGTAATAATGCACATTTCTCTAATTACTTCTCTTTTAGCCGAAAATCTTGTACCGAAATGTCCTTTTTTTCCTTGTTTTTCCTGATTACTTAAGTTTCATTGCACATTTCATAAAATCTTAGCAATTTCAACATTCTACAAACCTGATATAACCTAGAAACAACTTTTCGGGTAATTGCGATTTTGAGAAAATAGTGAAACCTATGGGATGATACACGAAAAAGAAGCTACAAAGCCCACTAACGTCTGTGTTTCAATTTATAGTAAGTATCTATGAAACCTTATTATAGCAAGGCTCAAATTAGTCGTGGCTAGTTTAACCGAAAAGATAAGACTTCTGTTTTGAAGAGATTATTAGATATGAAAGCCACAAAATTGTAGTTAAAGCTAATGTATAAGCTCGAAAGTTACTATTAACTAAAAAAGAACAGCAGTGAGCACCAAGCAACCACGGCTCTGAGTTAGTTACTGTGTAGAAGTTACAATGTTTGTTATATTGCCGTTTGGCAGAAGAAACAGGGTAGGATTTGGTACTGGTTCAGTGGATTCATAGACAAAGAGGGACTGCTACCTGTGCCAGTGTATAGTCTTATTGTATCGTGTAGTGTAGTCTTAGTGTCCAAGCCAACATAGAAATCGTATATAAGTTTTGAAAAAATCATTGATACGGACTATCTGCCCGTTGGATCGAACACGAATCTCATGATTCAAATCCCGATCCACACGGCATATATCAAAGCCTCCATAAAAGAAATGTAATGTATATAATCTTATATCAGAGTCTGTCTGACTGTGGTTATTATTGTATACTATCAAACACATCATGCAACTATCAGAGGCGACTTTAAAATTCTCGAGAGCGTTGGACAAAAAATAAACCCCTAGTTCCCACCCCTGGCTCACCAGAACAAGGGCTGAATACAAAAGTATTTGTTGAGGAAGCTATTAAACCGGTGTGGCTGTAGCTTGATTATAAAAGTAATTATAGCTGCTATGTAGCTACGAAAGAAACTTTTAACACTTTTATATTTTAAAACCAAAAAGTCACGATAGCCGAGTGGTTAGGTGGTCGGAATTTCGAGTCAAAAGACCCGAGTTCGATCCCCAGGTGGCAGGCTTGGAACGATGGGTTTTTCAAAACTTATGTTCGAACTTTATCGTTGGCTTGGACATAAATACGGCGACGGCTCACCACCTGTCACGTTGTCCCGAAAATATCTTCGGTGGAAGGTGGGTCGTAGGGACTTAATTGTCTAGACTAGACCTCTGTCTACCCCAGTATTGGGAATTGCGTGAAGATATTTATTATTTATTTATTGATATTTTAAAACCAAAAAGTCACGATAGCCGAGTGGTTAGGTGGTCGGAATTTCGAGTCAAAAGACCCGAGTTCGATCCCCAGGTGGCAGGCTTGGAACGATGGGTTTTTCAAATTCTTATGTTCGAACTTTATCGTTGGCTTGGACATAAATACGGCGACGGGCTCAAAGGGACTTAATTGTCTAGACTAGACCTCTGTCTACCCCCGTATTGGGAATTGCTTGAAGATATTTTATTTTAAATTAAATGATGATAGTATTAAATATAATAACTTAACCCACAGTTTTATTCAGAATTTTATTCCATCCATTGTTTTTGGTACTTATTTGCATAATCTCTAAGCTTCTACTTTTCAAAAAAGTATACAAACTAGTCACAAATATGTACCGTATTTGTAACCTCGTTTCATTCAGCTTAACAGTTTTTTTTTTAACAGACATTCTTTTCTTTTAACTAGAGTGCAGTAACCACTAGCCATGTAATTAACCATTAAGTCACATAAACGAATTAAAAAAAAACATACAGAGCGATGGCTGCAACGCCATGTCATGATTGTAAATTAATAAATAAATATCTTCACGCAATTCCCAATACAGGGGTAGACAGAGGTCTAGTCTAGACAATTAAGTACCTTCGACCCACCTTCCACCGAAGATATTTTCCGGACAACGTCGCAGGTGGTGAGCCCGTCGACGTCTTTATGTCCAAGCGTTTTTGAAAAACCCATTGGTACGAACCTGCCTCCTGGGGATCGAACTCGGGTCTCTTGACTCGAAATCCCGACCACTCGCCCACTTCGCTATCGTGACTACAATAGTCGGTATACGATTTTGGAATTTTCATTATATAAAATTATTGAAAATGTAAAGACTTGAAACAGCTGTGTGACGGATCACAGTGGCTACGTACTGAGGGATCAATACAGATACGTGCGCTTTTTCAGGGTTGCCAGTTATGACATGTTATGATACATTTATTACAAACCCCTTGACTAACGTTCAGTCTATATGACCAAAGAATATTTAATTATGGTTATAGATCCCTTTCTTGACTTATACACGAAGTACCTATTCTATGTATTCTGTTTAAATAATTGTCAATATGCCAGCTTAACTATCTGTAATAATGCACATTTCTCTAATTACTTCTCTTTTAGCCGAAAATCTTGTACCGAAATGTCCTTTTTTTCCTTGTTTTTCCTGATTACTTAAGTTTCATTGCACAT
Source organism: Sericinus montela (assembly GCA_029286605.1). Taxonomy (NCBI): domain Eukaryota; kingdom Metazoa; phylum Arthropoda; class Insecta; order Lepidoptera; family Papilionidae; genus Sericinus; species Sericinus montela. The sequence continues at coordinate 9,745,796 of JAGSMR010000019.1, read as the reverse complement.
TTCATAAAATCTTAGCAATTTCAACATTCTACAAACCTGATATAACCTAGAAACAACTTTTCGGGTAATTGCGATTTTGAGAAAATAGTGAAACCTATGGGGATGATACACGAAAAAGAAGCTACAAAGCCCACTAACGTCTGTGTTTCAATTTATAGTAAGTATCTATGAAACCTTATTATAGCAAGGCTCAAATTAGTCGTGGCTAGTTTAACCGAAAAGATAAGACTTCTGTTTTGAAGAGATTATTAGATATGAAAGCCACAAAATTGTAGTTAAAGCTAATGTATAAGCTCGAAAGTTACTATTAACTAAAAAAGAACAGCAGTGAGCACCAAGCAACCACGGCTCTGAGTTAGTTACTGTGTAGAAGTTACAATGTTTGTTTGTTACTAAAAAAAACTACTTACTCCCATTTTTATAAGACGGGAGTGATAAACAAGTTAATAAACCACCAGATCGCCAGTGATTTCAAGACGCCATAGATTCAAAGCAAATTAAAACGAATTTTGTCGCCCCAGAGGCCTAAAATAGAACGGAAATGGATATATTTTCGATTAAAAGCTGACACAACAGGCATTTCTGCTGGCAAACGACAATGTTTGTTATATTGCCGTTTGGCAGAAGAAACAGGATAGGATTTGGTACTGGTTCAGTGGATTCATAGACAAAGAGGGACTGCTACCTGTGCCAGTGTATAGTCTTATTGTATCGTGTAGTGTAGTCTTTGTGGTCCTACCTGTATAATCTGTCTGACCTAAAGACGGAAATGGCATACTTTACAGCTGAGGAAAGCCGCGTGGACCGAAGTAACAGGCAGGAGTTTGCTTCTAAACTGCAACTGGTCAGAAAATATCTTCTCGCCATTCCTAATACAGGGGTAGACAGAGGTCTCGACAATTAAGTCTTTCTGACCTGCCTTCCACCGAAGACATTTTTTGGGACAACGTGATTGATGGTGAGCCAGTCGCTGTCTGTATTTCAAAGCCAACAATGACGATTTTGTTTTTTTTTTTTTTAAAAACCATTGGTACGACTTTTGGAGGTTGAACTCGAGGTCTTATGACTCGAATTCGGATCACCCCGCCACTCGGCTATTGTGACTTATAAATGTACATTTCGAAACTATACCCTTGTTATGGAAATGCCAACCCTGGCGCATTCCACTTCGCGTTCGCTTTACGAGCGCCTAAATATCTCATAGGTCCATAAACTTGAGTTGCACGAAGACGCAACACCGCCTGTGATGGTTAATGGCGAAACTTTATAATTCTCGAAAACTAATAGTTTGATATGAGAACATTCGCAGACAAGTTTTATTAGGAACGTTAATGGCTAACTGACTTTTTGACACTTGAACAACACTGGTAACTGGTTGAACTGAAATATATTCTGTATTTTATACCAAACCCTCTGGTGACAGAATTGCATTTCTGAAGGAGACCTCCCACATAACGACTAAAAACTTCCACGTTCTCCACTGTAGTGATGTACAAACCAATTTTTATGGTGGCGCCAGCTCAGAGATCTTGGTCCCATTCACGGTCGGATCTATGTTAAAAAAAAACACTTTTCTCGTCCACGGAGGTCGTCAGTTCATGGGAAGATTACATATACAAAAATATATACTAACAAACCTATTACCAATCACCAATCCGCTTGCTATGCGTGGTAATTATTGCAAACTATCCCGTATTGGAGAGGCCTATGATCTACAGTAGTTTTTTAGAGGCCCTTATGTGTCATTATATATTCCTTTATTAACATTAACTAGAGAGGTACTAACTAAATATCTAACCAAAATGAAAAACCTTTGCCCTTTGACCTTTCGTAAATTAAAAAAAACACCGTAGAATATTAGAAAAAAAGGTTTCTGAACCTAAGATTGAATAGATTAAGAGTGAAAATTGTTTTATAATAAGGAACAAAAACAGTCTCCACTCAACTTTTTGAGCGCTAATCACCCCCTTTCCGGTATGGCGTCGTAATATAGCCTCCGCGAGGGCGATCTCTCATTCACGTCACGTAGTCGAGACGTGGGCGCCCGAAGAATTACTATGGGGTGTACGATATTATACGTAGTTCTGTGAAAACGGCATATAACTTATCAAAAGGTTTCAGAGTGCAAAGGTTCAGGAAGTTGAACAAATTTATTTGTAATAATGTGAAAAATTTAAAAGGCACTCCTAACGGAGTTTCGATACACATAAAATGAGTACACTACACGACTTATTTTTTAAAATTAGTATTTTCCTCCTCCTATCGGAAAACTGTTTGTATTTTAAACTATAATAGTTCACATAAAAAGCCTTATTAACCGGTTGTATTATTTAAAACATCATTATCTTTTGATATGTCATAGCAAACATACAAACGTTAATCCTGCAACAACATTTATGGACATTGACAGCAACCCAACAAGACTCCTTAGAAGCTAGATAAAATAATAAAATTACGATAGCCGAGTGGTTGAGTGGTCGGAATTTCGAGTCAATAGACCCGAGTTCGATCCCCAGTTGGTAGGCTCGTACCAATGGGTTTTTCAAAAACTTATGTACGAATATCGTTGGCTTGGACATAAAGACGGCGACGGGCTCACCACCTGTCACGTTGTTCCGAAATATATTCCCGAAATATCTTCGGTGGAAGGTGGGTCGAAGGGACTTAATTGTCTAGACTCGACCTCTGTCTATCCCTGTATTGGGAATTGCATGAACATATTTTATTTTATTTCATTTAATATTCAAAATTTAATATTCATAAAATTTCAAAAATGTGTTGTTCAAAAATGTTCAATATAACCTCATTACATATATCGAAGGAATAAGAAGATTACCTTATTAAAAGTAACGACTTGGAAATGTAATAATAACAAGTTGTCAAATTTTACTGTACATTTTTCTTTGAACATGCTGTGTAAACTTATTTAATAAATTGTATTACGACAATATCAATCGACTTTGAAAGTAAACATTAATGTTTTTTGGTTATATAATTCATTCTTGTTCTTTTGGAAATACCAGTATACCAATTGCAATATTTATGTATGCAAGTCAGCGGGGATGTAGCTCAGTGGTAGAGCGTTCGCTTTGCATGTGAAAGGCCCCGGGTTCGATCCCCGGCATCTCCAGTTGGTTTTTTACATAACATTTTTTTTTTCGTCACGAGTCAAGTCACGATAGCCGAGTGGTTAGGTAGTCGGAATTTCGTGTCAAGGGACCCGAGTTCGATCCCCAAGTGGCAGGCTCGTACCAATGGGTTTTTCAAAAACTTATGTACGAACTATTTCGTTGGCTTGGACATAAAGGCGGCGACGGGCTCACCACCTGTTACGTTGTCCCGAAAATATCTTCGGTGGAAGGTGGGTCAAAGGGACTTAATTGTCTAGACTAGACCTCTGTCTACCCCTGTATTGGGAATATTATTTTTATTTTTTTTTTCGTTTCAAGGGAATTTCATTCAAACTCATTTGATTATTGGAGAGCCTTAACAACTTATTATCTCTCTTATTATTTCAAATAAAATCTATGTAAAATTACATATATATATAATCTATATATTATATAATCTATATATTAAATATTTGAAATAAAAATATTTGATCTCTTTTTTAGACAAAAAAAAACAAATTATAATCATTACAATTGTTATAAAGTATTGAAACTCAAAAAGTGAAATAACAACATGCTAACAACGCTTACGTTACGGATAGAAATATTAACCATGAGCTCTTAACAGATTATTTAGCAATTTATACTAAGTAGCTTTAAGATTTCGAGAAATCTGGTCGAGAGTTCGAATCTTAACTTATCCCTCTTGTTCCTTTCAAAGTAAGGTTTTAATTTTATTGTTAAATAAAAAATATTGAGGGTATTAACGACCGAGCGGATGTGACAAACCGACTCGCTCATTGGCACTATTCGAATTAGTATTTTAACTTGTACCGACGTAAGGTAAATTTGAAAGTTTTTGTTTTGTATGGCTTTTAATTTTAAAAAAGTGAAATATTTCTAATCTCAAGGGGGAAATTTTAAAAACATAAAAATTAAGTAAGTTTTTGTATTTAATAATAATGTTTGCATTCCAAATGTATTAAAATGGTCAACAATATTAGTGTGACATATTGCTCCTATTGTTTCTAGCATAAGGGCACGTCATGAACATTATAAGACGAGTTAGCCAAAGTTAAAGGTTTAGGCAGAGTTCCAAAATAAAACTTTTCTGGCGCCCTTTGTTATATGACCTAGTTTTAGTCTTCATTTTTGTAATGTAGGGATAAAAATAATGTGATTAAATTTGTGCATGAGTTTGTTCGACTATCATTCACTAAGAAGAACACGTAACAAGTTAATTGTTGGCCTGATAACCTAGTTGGTGGTTTTTGTCTTCGAAACTAAGGGTTCAAATCCCGCAAGCCGCGTCTTCACAATATTTGTGTGATGTGTGCGTACTGGAATCGATGTTTATAGGCATATGTATTTTTTTATTTCATTCTATCTTATTAACATTCATTTGCCACACAGGGAATCCTACTTCGGGGCTGAATGACGTGTGTATTTGTTCAAAAAAGTTATTATTATTAAAATAATTATTAATAATAAAAATAGGATTCTTTGAAAAATGTTACCAACGAATTACGCCATTTTATAGTATTTTATAGTGTGTCGAAAAGACTTAACAGTTATAAAAGACTTAATATATAATTCTCCTTAGTAGCTTTACGACTCCCATGAGAAGAAAGAGGGGCGATAAATAACTATATTTTTATTATAAAACAGCTTTTCAGCAGCCAGCGCCTTCCGAAATTATATTCCTCGCGAAATCTAAATTTCGATCTTGACTCCAGCGGCTATAGCTATGTCTACCTCGGATCAGGAGATTCGGGTCACGTGCTTCGAACGTGACTTCCTCCGAATTACTCCCAAAATACGTATATATATATTATACGTATACAGTCGTTTCAGTACCCTGTTTTCTTGTTAGTCGCTACCGGGAATATTGTTTAATATAATTTCAAATTTATTTTTATTCTATTAGTCACGATAGCGGAGTGGTTGGGAGATCGGAATACGAATTAGGGCACTCGAGTTCGATTTCCAGGTAGATGGCACGTAACAAATGTTTTTCGATTTTTTTTGCTATTTGTATCGTTGGCTGGGACACTAAGGAAGCTGAGGCACTATATGAAATTGTAAAAATAGCTTTAAAAAGAAATACACACACGTAAAGTAGTAAATAAGATTGATAAGGGTGCTATATTCCTGTATGTAACAAACCATCTTAATAATAAAGAAAAAGAAAGATGGCGACCTGCTCAGCACCTGCAGCAGCCCGTAATGGTATTACGTAGTAATGGTATTAGGTAGTTCCGGTGGGTCGACTGGACTAACTGTCCAAAACCTCTGACCACTACCCCTTGTTCGGGATATGGTCATGGTCATAGGCTTGTTTCATTTTAGTTTTATACATAACATATTCTACTCTAACTTCATAAACACTACTTTATTTAGTAAAACTCATGGGACGCAATGTGAGCTATCAAATCTAAACGAATAATGCTGCAGATACATAGATACATACATAAACTGTACGTATGTAACTTAACAGAGCGAAACTTAGCATAGATGGTCATATCCTTCTATGTAAGTTTCGCTTGGACTTAATAGATATGTACCTTTTATGTACCTTCTTGAATTTGGCGCCTATTTAGATTAGCTTGGAATATAAAACATTATTTAAATACAAAATTTTGTCCAGATCCTTAATGTAGTTTCCAGGACAACAGAATTAATAACCAGCTTTAAAAAAAAGATGATGAAAATATAGCGTCTATGTATTTTAGGCTGCTAAACTCGAAAAGTAGTCCATGGATTGATTAGAAATTTTGACCAACAGTACCTTTTTATCGATTAATTGTAATTTGTTTAATAGATTGCCATGATAACCTTCGTCACCGTTGGTATTACATGTTTTTGAATTTTACAAAGTAATTGTGCTGTATGTAGCTGTGAAGACGGAAAAATATGTATCTCGGAAGTTAATATTAAAAGGGGTCGAAGAAGGCCGAGACTAACTTTCGAAGACCATGTGAGCAAATTGCTCAAAGAGAGGAGAGTCATGAGAACTCGGATACCTAGACTTGCATGTATGAAGAAAATTGTGAATTTCTAAGAAGTGAAAATGGCGGTCTTTTCTCTCTGCCTAGCCCGTCAGGGAATAGGCCTGAAGATATCTATTTATTCAAATAGAATTAGGCTCAAATTACGTACATTGCTCTGATCCTAAAGCACTTGAGTAACGGAATCGGAAACACCAAAGGTATACCTAACGTCCAGATCCGAGACAATGTAAAATTTAAAAAAAAATCTCCATTAACCCTTCCGGGAATTGAACCCGGGACCTCAGAGCTGGCGACAACTGAGAAACCCAAAGAAAAATAACTTTCGAAGGAATAATTTATTCTGAAACTTTAAATATCGACGTAGTTATTATCAATATAAGACGCTTTTAATAGGTTTAACTCCCTCTGAGAGCGTGAAAATATTTTTATGGCTGTACAGGAATGTCATCCAGACGAGTTCCTGCAAAATGCAGTGTGCCCCCTCGACAACTGTATGATTTAATGCTTTCCTAGTCTATAATTACACGGACAGTGTTCTTAGTATGCACTTCGCGGCCAGTGTGAAGCAGATTGTTGATATGATTGTTTATACTGAGGTTGCTACTGAGCAAAATTGAGATTGAGATTAGTTCAATATCTTTTCATCAGTTGTCAAATGGCGTACACACCGGTGCACAACAATGCATCAAGCGACAGAGCATATATAAAATGATTAAGGTCTGGCCACAGGCGTATACTCGGAAACAAGCGGTATCTATCGAGGCTTTTCTGATATGCTATTCTCATATTTATCCTCTGTACTCATATTTTCCTGCTATCATTTTAGCGTTAAAAATAATAACATTGTATGCGTTACTATGATAGGTATTTTAATGATAAAATTAGACGAAATACTAAATTTGATAAAAAGATTCCAAAAATACCTAAGACTTTTGACAGTTTAATTTCGAAAAGTAAAAATAATACGAAGTTTAATGTTTATTTTCTTATTACATTTATTTGGGAATATAATAATATGATAAAAATTTTAAATTACTGAACTGAGTTCCTAGCCGTAATTAAAACGACGTAGAAAGTATAAGCAAGTTTTTTGGTAAAACATCGTGACAAACTTAACTTGAATCGTCGACTCTACGTACCCTAGATAGAAGCATTTTAGGTTAACACTAATACTAGTAACTGAATAAGAGAAGTATTTTTTAGGAATAAAAACAAAGATGTATTTCCATCAACCATCTGTCTTATGTCAACCATCAACTGTCTATCTGTCACTTTAAAACAGCTAAAGCTAGTCTAGCTAAGAAAGCTATTTTATTTGCTTTTTGAGTCATAAATTTTGTTTTTCGATAAAAAAAATTCAAAAATGTTTGTTTTTAATTTTTTTTTTCACCAGCTATTGTTGGTAGGCTATTTATTTCTCATCCCTAGCTATTACTTCACCTATAGGTGAAATTGGTGGTGTTGGTGATGATGCTGGCAATGTGTAAGTAATGAACAACAAAACAGTTAAAAATTTTATGAGCATTATATGCGATTACAAATACGTAATCGCATATAATGTATTAGCTCATAAAATATATTACCTCCTATAACATATTAGCTCTTATAATATGTGTATACTATTTGCATTAATTTAATAGGTTGGGGGAAAAGACTTTTCGCATTATAGTATGTAAGAACTACAAGTTCTTATAATTATAAAATCTCTTTGACTAAACTATTTTCAAATTCAAATTAGGAAAATACGAGATTTTTATTTATTTTTTGTACGGTCAAGATGAGTGAATCTAATGAAGAAATACATTTTGGTATTTCTTCATTTCTAAAAATTTGCGATGATTATGGACTTAATACAGTGTCTGTAAGAGTAGCACAAATTTAATTTAAGCGTTTTCAATCCGTAAATTTTGATGTCAAAGATGCACGTCGCTCTGGTCGCCCTATTGCGGATAAAATGGATGCCATTTTTGAAAAAGTGGAGCAAGATCGGCATATCAATAGTTACGACGAAGCTGAAGACCTGAACAGTTTTGATGCATTTGAAAAAAACTGGGTACACAAAAGAGCTCGATCACTGAGCTCACGAGCTCACTGAAAGAAACCTAGTAAACCGTGTATTGAACTCATTTGTATTGTATGTACTCATTTGTTGTGTACTCATTTGTTGTGTACTCATTTGTTGGATACTCGTATTACGACGTAATGATTCCGAACCAGTATTGAAGAAGCTGATAACTGGTAATGAAAAGTGGATCAGGTGCGACAAAAACGTGCGAAAAAGGTCGTGGTCAAAAGCCGTACAGGCTTCACAGACTGTGGCGACTGTGACGAGTTAACTGGCAGCAAGGTGATGCTGTGTGTGGTGGGATTGGAAGGGCATTATTCATTATGAGCTGTTACAACCACGCAGAACGATCGATTCTGAACTCTACTGCGAACAACTGATGAGATTAAAGCAAGAAGTTGAGCCGGAATTAATCAACAGAAGAGGTGTGGTTTTTCATTATGATAACGCTAGACCTTACACATCTGTAGCCACTCAGCAAAAATTAAGAGAGCTTGGCTGGGAGGTGTTAATGCATCCGCCGTATAATCTTGAACTTGCATCTTCAGATTTCCACCTATATCGATTTCTTCAGAACTCTTGAGGCAGTGTCAGCTTAACATTACGAGAGAATAAATATCTTCACGCAATTCCCAATACAGGGATAGACAGAGGTCTAGTCTAGACAATTAAGTACCTTCGACCCACCTTCCACCGAAGATATTTTCGGGACAACGTGACAGGTGTTGACCCGTCTTTACATTACGAAAGGACTGCCAAAACCAATTGTTTTCACGTGATCACCCGCAATACCAGAGGCATAGCAGATGCGTTGCCGGCCTTAAAGTGAAGATTTGGAAGAGTGGCGTGTGTGGGCTTCACACCTTCCGGTTACCTGAATTCTACTTCACGCCGGTATTCTGTGAGGTCGTGGTACTTCCCCGGACGAGCCGGCCCATCCATGCAACAACAAAAGCTGATGCGTGGCTCTACCACTGTTAGATTTAAAATTTGAGAATTGTTGCAGTATTTTGATCAAAAGCCCTATCATGCAGGGATCATGTCCAACCAACAAAAATGGTACCTACATACTTTAGTTAAATGTAAATAAACTATTTTAAAAAATGTTGTGAATTTTCTTAAAAATGCGTAGAAACATTTCCCCAATCTAATACACTAATTATGTATTAGTCACGTGACATACTGTACACTGAACCTTTTGTAATAACATTTTTATAATATTGAAAACAAATCAATGCCACCTACATAAAATCACTGGTAGTACTACTATTAAATAGATTACGCAAAAATAAACCTGCTGTATAAACGGTATGTGAGCAGTTGTATTAAAAGCAAGCCAATGGCGACCGAACCACCTTCGCCTTTCTGGTACACGATGTACTTTCTCTGTTGTTTCGGAATGAAGCGGTACTAATAGCGCAATTTATATTTAATGCTCAATCGGGGATGTAGCTCAGTGGTAGAGCGTTCGCTTTGCATGTGAAAGGCCCCGGGTTCGATCCCCGGCATCTCCAACTTTTTTATGTCTTAAATGATAATATTTGTCGAAAGTAAGCACTAATTATGAGTAACATGTTATAAGATTTGCTAATAGTTAAAATAGTTAATAATTTTTATCTCATTCTAAACTAAGCAAAATTCACTCAATTAAGAAAAAAAATTAAACCAAATTTTTTATTATTTTTATTTCATCACAAATTAAATTTTTGATAATCGGTTTCTTGTTTTATTTTTAAATTGAAAATGTGTGTGATTTTTTTTTTAATACACAACGTTATAGTTAATATTATCACACTGAAAAAATTAATTTAAAGCAGTCACTAATTATTATTTTTCTTTAAAGCATACTATAAAAATAAAAAAAATGTATAAGTAGCTTTGAAAACACTACAGAAAAGTAAACTTCTTTTTTTTCTATTAGACTATTGATTATTATCACGAATGTGATATAATTATCACTCTAAAATACTTGTTAATTATCGCTCTAAAATACCCATTTTGATTTGTTCCACATTAACAATAACTTTATATAAATTTACAAAACAATTACGAACAAAGCTTAATGAAATCAGGACTTCGTCTATCGGGTAACAGATATTATTTTTAACTAACTTAACTTTTAACAACAATTTTAAAAGCATTATTTATCTGAAGACGAGTAAATTAGCAATGTACGAATATTTCGTAGACGAATAATTCATTTATGAAAGCTACATTACTATTTATTACCAATCGATAGCGTAGTTAATAGTCCCTGACTTCGAAGCTACGGGTTGCGGGTTCGAATCTCGTTAGGCAAATATTTGGGAGATGAATATGAATCTTGCAACTCCTGTTATAGATATTTCTCCATATAACAGCAAATATTTATCAATGCAAATAAGTATCTACGGAAGTATATTGTACCGTTGACTTGGATTCTCTCAAATAGGCTTCGGTAAAACGTGGGCTTAAAGTACTAAAAAGGCTTAAAGGCTGGGCTTAAAGTCTAGACAATGTCTAGACCTCTGTCTACCCCAGTACTGGGATTGTGCGTCACGATATTAATTATTTTACTTTATAATTTATAAAACATTTGTTTCAGAAACACTTTTTATTTCTGAAACAAATGTTTCATAGAGATAATTATACAAGCAATGAATACAAAACCATAGTAATCAAAACTCAACCACGAGGATATAAACAGTCCATTGTCAGTAAAACAAATGCTGAAGTTCATTTGGCAGCAGATTGACGACGACGCTGTAAATGCTGGAATAGGAGCACGGACCTAGCCCCGAGAATTAGCTATAAAAACTTTTTTACAATCGACAAGCCGAGGGGACCCTAAGTAATAATAGTGTTGTAGGAAAGTACTTTTTATCGATATCTGATTTTTTTTTCTTTTAAGCAATAATTATTTATATTTAAGTTTAACTTTTAATTCTCGTGTCGTCGTTCAGTAAAACGACTAAGGGAAAAACGTAAAAATCTTGAAGTCTAGTCTTGACATTTGCCGCCCATCACGTTCTGTCTCAAGATTCTCGCAATATAGATATCGATGGATTTTGCGCTATTAATCTGTTACCAAAACCTCTGTCGTTAATGACACCCATTTATTATAGTAATTATCACTTATTATTTCTCGGCATACAAAAGATAAGTATGAGTTAAGTTTACAATAAAATTAAGTTTAGCCTACAATGTGGGAGACTGATGCAGTTCTCCCTTCCAATCGATGGTTCAGGTCAAAATACTAAAAAATGGTATAATAGTTGTACATATTTTAGTAATAATAATGATGAATTTGTCATAATGTCGGAGTTTATGCGTGTGTATGGGGTTTCCATCGATTTACAATCTTTTGTTGAGTAACCATCCATATAAATTTTTTGGCTTTGCTTTTTTCGAAGCGAGTAGATGTTAGGATCTTTTTGGATTCAACATACTTTGAAGGACTTTGAATATCGCTCTCGTTTTCAAAAAGAAGTTGCGATAGAAGAGTGGTTAGGTGATCGGAATTCAAGTACCAATGCGTTTTTTTAAAAAACTTATGTACGATTTATATCGTTTGCTTGGACAAAAATCGGCGACGGGCCGATCACGTTGTCACAAAAAAAGGAACAACACTTCAACACTTCTGTTGAAGTTGTTTGAAAAGGATATGTCTTAACCTCTGTATATCCCTGTATCGGGAATGGCGTGAAGATATATAATATGTTGATATTATGTGTAAAGCCACCGAATTGAATTAGAACTTGAATTTAGAATTGCTACGAGGATACCATGAATAATGGGATTTAATTAAGATAAATATTTACTTTACCGGTCAGGTATTTTAATATAAATATATGTGGAATTAGTAAAAACTTTTAATGTGTATAAATATTAACAATTATAAAAATATAAGTATACATCCCTATTAACATAATAGTTCCCTTGTAAACAGGTGAATTTTCCACCGAGCGAAAGAATCTGCAGGCAGGTGCTGTTTAAATAAAAACGTCGATATAATAGCTGTCCTGAGGGTCGTCACTAAATTACAGGGCAATAATTCTTGGCCGCACCTCATTTGCATTTCTTTATTGGATCGCGGAGAAATTGAGAAAAATTCACGCACTCTGTTTTAATTACAAGTTGTTTATTATTTGCATTACAATTAGTTACTTGATCTCGGGGAATCACATTTGAACCTTGAATTTAATACGATTTCTCCAATTACTTCGAAATGCCTAGAGGGAAGACCTCTTTCATGGTAAATAAAATAAAAAATATCTATACGCTATTCCCAGTACAGGGGTAGAAAGAGGTCTAGACAATCTTCGGGACAACGTGACAGGTGATGAGCCCGTCGCCGTCTTTATGTCCAAGCCAACGATATAAATCGTACATATTTTTTTTAAAAAAAGCCCACTGATGCTAGCCTTGGAGATCGAACTAGGGTATCTTGACTCGAATTCCGATCAATCTACCACTCAGCTATCGTGACTTTAATCATTCCCTTTCCTTATACGAGCACTATGTTCGAGTTTGTTTTACTACTATTAAACTGGTGACCACAAACACGTGATCTCCTATGAGTACCAGTTTAAACAAAACAAACTATGCCGTCGAGGACTTTGAATAAATGAATAAATATCTTCACGTAATTCTCAATACAGAGGTAGACAGAGGTCTAGTCTAGACAATTAAGTCCCTTTGACCCACCTTCCACCGAAGATATTTTCGGGACAACGTGACAGGTTTACCACCCGTCGCAGTCGAGCAGTTTGAGGTTTTCAATAATTGATTGTGTATTGGCGATCGGACTACCGCCGAGGATGCCGACCGTAATCGATGTGGTAAATATTCGCCTGGTATATTTTGAGACGGTTCTCCCGCCATCTGTCGGTAGCCAACTGCATTTTCAAGGCGTTTCCCTTAGTCACCTTTTACGAAACCCACGGGAAGAAAGGGTGTCGTATATTAGTACGCCATAGCCACATGACTATGGTACATTCAGAAATATGAATACACTAATCATCTTTTTTTAGAAAATCAACAACAATTCATGTTTGTAGTATTAGATTGGGACTATTGTATTAATTCGAATACAATACAATCTGAAAGGCTGTGTCAACAACTTTGTATTGAATTCGATCAATAATTTTTGTGCAATTAAAATTTCGTAATTCAAGTAATTTTTATATTAATTGTATGTTTGAATACTTGCTGAAAATTATCAGCCAGTATCGGAGATGTATATTTGGGAGATCTGGATAGTGAACAAATGTCAATTTATTATTTTTATTATCGATTTTGTTATATTTCAACGAAGCATGACTATATCACACGTACTTAAGGTATAAATTGAACTCGATGTTCAAGTAGGCCGAGGCTCGATTTTGACCTTAATGTGAGCACAGCACAAAGGGATTTCAAGAGAGTTTGGATACCTTGACTTGCTTGTGTGAAAAAAACATGAATATGATAAAGCCAAAGTGTTCTTTCAAGCATCCCCGTCAGAAATGCGGCTGACTTACGCTGTTGCCTGTTTGGGACAACGTGACAGTTAAATTAAGTAGTAAACCTATCTCCATCTAAGTGGCAACATCAACCCTACGGTATACTAATATATACATTTTTAAATAGATAAATGTTTATATATGATTATAAACCTCCACAACTGTGTGACCTAGACACAAATTTTTGTCTAAAGCGGGACTCAAGCTCATGCGGGACGCAACCCTAAGCTTCGAAGGCAGGGCACTACAGACTAAGCAACAAGGTTGTCACTCATACAAACACTGACTGAAAGAATTTCAGGAAACTCCCCCCGGAAAGGGGTATATTAGGGGTTAAAAGTTTGTATGAAACTATGCCATTTCAGGACTTAGAAGTATGAAAATAGATATGTAGACTATTGATTACTAGAATTAAGACTGACCACTATTTTAACTTTTTCCATGGCTTTATCACTCCCTTGACTAGCAGGATTTTAATAGGAGAAGACATAAACCGAAGGAAAATTCTATGACTTCAATTATTAATCACTCGACTCGTCGAATAGACTACGTCTCAGATCTTCCATGTAATCCTGCACTGCTCCGGATTAGAAACTATGTCACAGGCCTATGATGTCGTTGGCAAATCCCACATAAATAATACAAATTGAAACAATTTTGCTCACAATCACATGATGGCTTGTATAATGCATTGCAGGATATACGCCTTTCTCCCTGTGTGTGGGTTTGCCATACGCCTACGCAACAGAACCAGACGCCTAGAGCCTTAGTGTCATCGGTCTGCAAAATTTCGGTGTTGCTATCCCACCATCCATCCCATCCATCAATCGGAAGCAATGATATTCTGACGGAATTTTCGGAACTTTTACCTTATTCATCTCTTACGTCACCCACAGGAAAAAATGGGGAGGAATATTCTTTTGTGTCATATGGCACATATACCACAAAGCGTCGGCAGTGACCTATGTAATGACGTATGTATACTTACTACACTCGTACACTTAACAACATACGTACTACACATAATAATTGCAACACTTACGATCTCACTTCACGTTTGTAATAACTTGATTCTTGACCAACTGTGTTGTGTGGGGATGTAGCTCAGTGGAAGAGCGTTCGCTTTGCATGTGAAAGGCCCCGGGTTCGATCCCCGGCATCTCCAACTTTTTTATCATTTTATGTGAATTATGAGAAAGAGTAACTTTTATTGTTTATTCTTAAGTAAGAAAAAATCTAAAGTAGAATAAGAAAAAAAACATCAATTTTAATTATATTTCATTACAAATCTTTTTGGTTGGTTTCCTGTTTTATTCTTAAATTGAAATTTTTTAGGGGTGATTTCTTAAAATTAATAATGATTGCACGAAGGCAACAAATTGCTCGCGACATTAGCGAAATGAACCATACTTTGGCTATTGCAATCTTACCTTCCAAACCCAACAATACCGATCCTCTTGGGAACTGAACTCAGATCCCCCGATTCGAATTCCAATCACCAAACCAATAAGAGATCGAGCTTTATGTATTTATTAAGGGTCCGTAGAGGCATGTTGGATACTTCTTGCTCCGGGAAATCAAAGAATCCTACGGGAATTTCGAAATAAGCGCTAATGAAGTCAATGGCACTACTTTTCTGTAAAACCGGATTTGGAATATAATTTTAACTTAAATATTAATACTATTAAAATATTTCAAAACTATATCCATTTATTTAATTTACATTGAATAAATGAATTTTATTATATTAAGCTCTAACATATTATGTACATATGAAAAGAACTAGTTCAAATTAGACAGATAAAAATCCGTAAATTACCCGTTATACTACATAAACAAGCAATCGCCAGATTACTCGATACATCAGCGCTAACGCCACATCCATCTCTTTAATGGTGCCATACCTCGCGGGCGCGCATTAAACTTAATGTTTAATGTGTACGGTCTGTGAGAATCTATGGCATTGCAATTTTAGAATCATTTTATAATGCACGAAGTTTCGGAACTTTTGCAGAAAGAATAAATTTTCCACAAAAAACGGTCCTCATTCTTCTACAAAAGTCGACCTGCAACATTTGCAAGTCCTAATCCAAATTTGTGGCCCCCAGTGCGTTTATCTAAACAAGGTTGCTACTCATATTATATTTGAATCATTTCAACCCTATTTCCCCTAGAACTAAATTCAAATATCCGGACAATTTTAACACATTATTTTGTAATTTAAAAATGCCAGAGAAAAAATAAACAACATACATAGAAGTACTATTTTAAAGAACACATGATAATCGAATGGCTGGGTAATCGGGATTTGGAGTCAAGAGACCCGAGTTCGATGCCCAGGTGGTAGGCTCTTACCAATTTCAAAAACTTATTTACGAATTATATAGTTAAGGACGACGGCGACGGGCTCACCACCTGTCACAATGTCCCTAAAATGTCATAGGTGGAAGGTGGGTAGAAAGGACTTAATTTTCTGGACCTCTGTCTACCACTGTATTTGGAATGGTGTGAAGATATTTTTTATAAAGAACACAGCGATATGCCTAGTGGTTATGATTAAAAAACTTACTAATTAGTGGTGATATTTATCGTTGATTACTTAGAAAATAATATAAATAAAAATATAAAATAAATATAGACCATAAAAAAACTGGAGATGCCGGGGATCGAACCCGGGGCCTTTCACATGCAAAGCGAACGCTCTACCACTGAGCTACATCCCCGATAAAAACATTGATTAAAATTAAAATTATAACTTAAACTTATTTTTTATTTGAAAATAAATCTGAATGTAAAAAAATTAATAGTAATACGACACACAATTTATATGCCTTATGATTATTACTTATCGCAGAATGTGTATAAAGGATTATCTAATATACTCTTTCTCCTAAGGTTGACGTAGGCTACACTAGGCTACTTTTGTAAAAAATTGGTTTGTCATTACTTTTTTGAAAGGTCTCTTGGATCGATGTAGTGTACCTCGGTACATCGTTTGGGCAAGATTTGCCTTCATGGTCTTCCTTAAATAATTCTTATTATTTTTATTATTAATTAGCTAAAAGAACTATGTAAATACAAAATAAATCACCCGAAAAAAATACAAAATAAAAGTTAGTATGTGTGTGGATGCCTATAGCTGGACCAGAGCGTGGTAAAATAAATAAATATGATACCCGTGATGACGGAAACCATGATGATTGAACCCGTGATGACCCCAAGAACCTCTCACAGAAATGAGCGACGACCTCAACAATGCTGAATGATACATTGAGGCAGGTACCTGAGGACCTTTTCTGTGAAAATTGTGTAATAACGACCTCAGTAGTTGAGTGGCGCACTCACTGCTTTTCAAGATATCGTCAACTCTGAGGTCCCGGATTCGGCTCCCGGATGGGTCAATGTAGAAAACCACCTTACTGTGTTGTCTCGGGTCTGGGTGTTTGTGGTATCTACGCTGTTTCTGATTCCACGACACAAGTGTTGTGGAATCAGAAACAGCTTACAGTTACTTTGGGATCAGAGCAATGCATGTGATTTAATTATTTGTGATATAAATAGAAATGTGTAAGGGTCATCACTTTCACTCAGTCACGATAGCCGAGTTGTTGGGTGGTCGGAATTTCGAGTCGAGAGACCAGAGTTCGATCCCCAGGTGGCAGTACCAATGAGTTTTTCAAAAACTTATGTAGGAATTTCATCGTTGGCTTGGACATAAAGGCGGCGACGGGCTCACCACCTGTCACGTTGTCCCGAAAATATCTTCGGTGGAAGATGTGTCAAAGGGACTTAATTGTCTAGACTTGACCTCTGTCTACCCCTGTATTGGGAATTGCGTGAAGATATTTAATTATTTTATTTATAACTCTTTACAAACTGATATGATTATTAAGCACGGTACTGGTATCAATACGCAAACCAGTACCGTGTACATGTAATAAGAGTACCTATTTCTAAACAACTGCAACCTCCGGCAAGAAATAATAAAATTACCTATTATTTATCCTTCACTTTGAAGCTGAAAAAAGGATGTCGGACATTTTTCAAGGCGACAAAATTTATGGTCGCTCAATTGAATTTCACACTTGATTTGAGCGGCCGCTTGAAAAATCCTTCCGGTTTTCAAATTCTGTACACATCTATCAAAAGATAGAGGGAAAACATAGAGCAATGTTGCCCACTCTAAGGCAATACCACAGTCAGGGACTGTGTGATTACATTTAAAAGAAGAAATTTTAGCTCAAATTTTTATGTTTGTCATAAAAATAATAAAAAAGATATTTTTTTAATCTTTTTCTCTTTTTTTTCTTTTTCTCTTTAATTTAATAACACAAAAGTTCAGCATAAATATACTTTAAAAATCAATAAAATTGCATAATAATAATAAATAGTTATGAATATCGATTTTTAAAAGTAAGACAGTTTGAGATATCCACTAAAGATCCGAAAAAAATAACTTGTCTGGTATCGGATCTGAACCCTGTTCAATATAATATTTATCGTGGAATAGTCCGCTGGATGAAACCTCAGAGCAATGAGCAATTAGGATCATACATCCTTCCCAAAATTGGGAAGGATGAAAGATCCATTCCACTTCGTCGTACTATTGTCGTATTATATTTTGTATTTCGATAGAGTTTTACATTCGTTTTTAAATATCTTTTAAATATCCTCTTAGAACATTAGTTTATGTACAAAAAACATTATTTGTAGAAAATGATTTTAAATTATTACATCCTTTAGCTTGAAGTAATCTTATTTCTCAACAATGTAAAGGAATCTAAGCGCGATAGATTTCCCAGTGCGGTAGTGCCCTTAGTTGTAGGGTCGCCGTGTGTCAAACGGGAAATAGTTATTTATGGGCTCCATTCACAAATTGCATTCGTGGTCGAATTGATATATTGACATGTTTTATATGTAAATGTGGATTTAAGACGAATGTTTTGGCCCAGAAACGGATATTGGATGATTTAGATTTGAGAGGTACGAACCTTTCGCAATAATTTAAATGCCTGCTATATACATACTTACAGATATACATAAAGGATGATATATATACATCTAATACTAATTTAATAATTCAATAGCTCACTTTAAGGATAGGAAATGTAAGTATCTACCCATAATACCACTCCCTTTTCCCCGAAGGTTCCGTAAGGGAAACCGATTGGTAACGGCGTAGGAATATTTCCACTCTCTATATTCTGCACTGGACTTTAACTGGCTATTATGTATGTATGCCGTAAAAGACGATTAAGAGAAAAATTCTTTAAAATGGTAATGTCTAACGGCAGGATAACCACCTAACTATGCTTTAAAAGCATAGGATTGGCGATCGCAGTACTAGACACTAGAATGGATAAGTTTTTTCTGGCATTTTTCGAGATGGTTCTCCCGTTATCTACTGATAGCTATTGTGATTGTCCAAGTTTTTCCCTAAGTCGCCAATTTATGGCAATGAAAAAATTGTTACATATACAATTTTATGGTTTGCAATATGTCTCCCGATCAAACGCAAGTATTCCTTAAACATCACAAATATACATGCCTTAATACTATTGTGAAATAGTTTTCTATTATTGTCGTGAACAGCGGGGAATCGTGTACCAGACCGCAGTCGGTTTGGCAGCTGCCGACGCAAACGCTGATGATTTACTGAGGCCGTATGATTTATAGGTACATGAGTATTATTAATCATATCTTATTGTTTTCATTGACATAAATACTTACAAAGAGAGGGACAACATCGCATACATTGCTCTGATCCCAAAGTAAGCAGCTTAAGCACATATTATATATAACGTATTATGGAATAATAAATAAATAAATATCTTCACGCAATTCCCAATACATGGGTAGACAGAGGTCAAGTCTAGACAATTAAGTCCCTTTGACCAACCTTCCACCGAAGATATTTTCGGGACAACGTGACAGGTGGTGAGCCCGTCGCCGCCTTTATGTCCAAGCCAACGATGAAATTCCTACATAAGTTTTTGAAAAACTCATTGGTACTGCCACCTGGGGATCGAACTCTGGTCTCTCGACTCGAAATTCCGACCACCCAACAACTCGGCTATCGTGACTTATTATGGAAGGTATCAAAAAATCCAGACCCGAGAAAATGTTGAAAATATATTTTCTACATTGATCCGACCGAGATTCGAAACCGGGATCACAGAGCTGGCGAACCATGAAAACCGATTGTGCGCCACTCGTCCATGAAGGTAAGCATAATTAAAAATAAACGAATATTTTCACGCATATTCCAAATACTGGAGTAGATAGAAGTCTAGACAACAAAGTCCATACGACCCTTTCTCCGAAGCCTATTTTGGACACGAGGAGCGCCTTTCAACGTCAAAGTGGTACATTACGCAAGCGGTTGGCAAAAGAGAGTGAGCTAAAGTGAGTGTGTACATTCTTTCGACCCGAAATCCTGGTGGGTGCCAACCACAGTAGCCAGCATGCACTAGAGACGGCCGTGAATAAGAAGAAGCGAGAAGCTTGACTGATCACTTTTTATTTAACCAATGTTTACATAGAAATAATTAATTGAAAGATATGAGTCCAATTACATCCTTCTTTAGCCAACTCGTCAAGTCTAGACCTCTGTCTACCCCTGTACTGGGAATCGCGTGAAGATTTAGCCTACTCGGAATCACCGGAAATAAAAATTAGGAACCCATCGTACGACACTACACTTTCATGATGATGTAGATAGCTGTGCTATTTGTTGTATATCACTCCCTTGCCACATTTATGAAATTAAAAAATTAAAACTAATTTATTTACGATTTTATAAGTCACGATAGCCGAGTGTTTGGGCGGTCGGAATTTCGAGTCGAGAGACCCGAGTTCGATCCCCAGGTGGCCGGCTCGTACTAATAGGTTTTTCAAAAACTTATGTACGAAAATCGTTGGCTTGGACATAAAGACGGCGTCGGGCTCACCTGTCCACCTGTCACGTTGTCCCGAAAATATCTTCGGTGGAAGGTGGGTCGAAGGGACTTAATTGTCTAGACTAGACCTCAGTCTACCCCTGTATTGGGAATTCCGTGAAGATACTTATTTTTATTATTATTAAATAAAAATTTAATTATATAAAAATTAAATACTAATACAGTCAGGGTCTTGGATATCTGCCCCTTCGATTTTTCGCGTTAACATAATGACTGTGACCATCAGCCAGAGAGACAGACAGACATGTACGTATAATATATCACTTGTTCGCATAATATTTCACAAACTTTTTTACAATTTTTGAAGCGCTGTCAATCGATAATGCAGCGATACAATGGTGACAGTCACGGTCCTTCACGTTTCTTACGATATAATTATAGCTCTTGATAACGTCAGCCACGTGTGTTGATTATATTGAAATTTTACTCGCCAGCTCTTTAACTAAAATATAAGGTCTCAATTAAACACAGAAATCATATGATTGCAGTAGTTGCGTATAGAGACGATGCCATAAATTAATTAAATGATATTATTATGCAAAAGGTTCCTGGACTTTGTATTCATGTCATTATAAGTCAATTGATACCGTTAGCGTTATTATTATAAAAGATGCTGTACACTACCCACAAGAGATTACGATGTTTAATGCCTTCTGGTTTGACACTTCAATAACCCACTATGCTACTAAGAAATGTACTGGCTTTTGAACTTCTTGTACAAGAAAGGATTTTATAGTAAATAGATATGCTTTCTTGTACCTTTTTATTGCTTGCATCACATTATTCCAATGGTACTCGGAATAATGTGATGCAAGCACTCGGCTATCGTAACTTATTTTATAAAACTGTTTATCATAAATGTTTGCTTAACTAACTGAGCAAACTAGGCAGAACTAAATTGTTCGATTAAAAGCAATGAGAAAAACCAAAGAAAATAGTCTGCTAGTATGGTGCGTCTGACGCAGACAACACCGATCTTCTAGTCACGACTCAGAGAGGCTCAAACATGCAGCATCAGAAGCAGACAATAGCTTATTGCATAACATCTTTGGTAAATAGAAATGTTGTTATGGGTAATCACGATGGTCTAAGAGTTGGTTGATCGGAATTCGAGTCAAGAGACCCGAGATTCACCGGCGACCGGCTCACCAACTGACACGTTGTTCGAAAAAAAAGTCTTCGCTGAAAGGTATGAACCACGTAGTACTCTTGACCCTCCCCTCTTTCTTTTTCTTATTATTTTTTTTATTATTATTCTCCCTTCTAAAAAATAATAAATATTAGATTCCGTTCCATATAAGTTATATTAATACTTATATTCATGGTAAAGTTCTTTGCCTAGAAGTCATAGAGGTTTGTAGTTAGATAGTTGTATTTACAGTTTATATAGGCATTGAGACATAATGTCATAACTATTAGGGCCGATCCTTCGTTTAAAATTGTTTGCAGGTGTCCTCGGGGTGTTAGTCATACATAATATCAATCGATGGATTGAACTACTTACTTACTTGTAGGTGGTGGTGTAACAGTAAGTAACGCCTCCACTAGGAACAACAGAAGGAACACTTCGCTACCAATATTTTCAAGAACGCACTGCACGGTGAAAAGGAAGATCAGAGCAACAAAATGTAATTGTTTGTACTCTGATTTTCTGGTGTCCGCAGGTCACGCCCATTGTACGAATTCCCAACTCCACTATCATCTTTAAAATTTTAAAGGTTAGTAATAAAGACGACTTGTGCAATTAAATTTGAGATCAAAGTTTACTCACGTTCCATTAATGTGCATATGCGGAAATGCGAAACGAAGGTCAGAGCATTTTAATTTCGAATAAAACCTTTTTCTGATATTTTCTAGTGTCCTTAGATTGTGCTCATTCTACGAATTCGAACTCTACTATTTAAAGATGAAATTAATCATTAAAAACTAGACCACAACTTTTATGATTAAATTTGGCGCCAAAGTTTTATCACGTGCCTTCAGCGTTCACCCTATTGCACAGTTAAATGAAATGTTACCATGTCTTATAATTTCTTCCACGTAGTAATGTATTAATCAAAAGTTTTAAAGTATACATCATCAATCTTGTTACTTTTGTAAATTAATATGAGATATATCTATAATCTTTTATGAAAAATAATGTAAGCTTTCGATTAATAAATTAGAATATGATATAACATGAGTTAATATAATATTAAATAAAAATTAACAAACTTCTGCGTTTCGTCTGGTGAGTGCAGGTAACCGGAGGCCCACACACCCCCTCCCCCAAGTGGGGGGGGGGGAGGGGTAACTCAATGGGAGGCAACGCATCTGCTATGCCTCTGGTATTCCGGGTGTACATGGGCGGCGGTAATCACTTTCCATCACGTGAGCCACCAGCTCGTTTGCCTCCCTTTTCAATAAAAAAAATTAATATAAATTTTCATAAAAACTCCAAAAGTAATAAAACGACAAATGAGGAGCCGCTATACAACAATTCTTGGGTGTCCAGCAGTCCCAAAGTACCCTATAATTTTTAATAGAATCTTCAAATGCAGAATATGAGTCATTGATTTACTCGTTAAAGAAATAAAATAACTGAAGACAGAAAAAGCGTGGCAAAACCTTTTCAACCAAATTTAAAAAAAATAAGCCTTAACCGGGTCATGAAAAGAGAGAATCCAAATACATTTATTTCTTGTAATAAATATCCCGAAAAAATTTGTTTATAATCCACGAACAATTATTTATTTATTACGACTCTTCCTTTACATTTAATAAAGAAAAAAACATAATGTAGGTAAATTTTATCATTACATTGTTGGTAACACATAAATGAAATTGACATTTCGTACTGTAAACGCCTGACGTATGTGACGTTTTATAACTATTTTTATTCGGTCTGTCAATCCATCCAGACCATCTGTGTAAGCAGTTGTACAGATACGTTTATTTACTTTGATCTGACCTTGATTAGTTAACCTTCATTTATTAAACAGTAGCCCTTGAGTTAAAAAGTAATAATGGAATTTCAAGATAAAGTAGTGTTAATAACTGGTGCTAGCTCAGGTATTGGTGCCGCTACTGCAATACACTTCTCGAAGCAAACATCAAAGTTAGCTCTTGTTGCAAGAAAGGAAAATAATTTGAAAGCGATAAGTATATACTGTCAGAAAACAAATGGTACTACGCCTTTAAATATTGTAGCCGATCTCACAGTTGATACAGACGTGGAAAAAGTTGTAAAGGAAACAATCGACCATTTCGGTAAACTGGACATCTTGATAAACTGTGCCGGCGTTATGGCTGTTGGTGGTTTAAAAAACTCTACCATGGAATCATACGATTTAGTGATGTCGACAAATATGAGATCTGTTTACCACTTGACAATGATTGCGACTCCGCATTTAATAAAAAGTAAAGGCTGTATTGTCAATGTGTCCTGTGCAGCGAGCAGTATACCCAGTGCGACAGCTACAGCGTATCATGTGTCAAAAGCGGCGATCGATCACTTTACGAAGTGTGCGGCATTGGAATTAGCACCCGATGGCGTCAGAGTTAATTCTGTTAACCCAGGTTTTATAAAAACGAATCTTTTAAAAAATACTGATCTAAGTGAAGATCAAATGGATTTAGTAGCACAGAATATGATTGGAAAAACTCCTTTGAAGAAACCAATAAAAGGTGTAGAAGTAGCTGCCCTTATTGCGTTTTTAGCAAGCGAAAAAGCTGAAAGTATCACTGGTTGTAATTACACAATCGATGCCGGGCGACTTTTAAATATGTAATTTTTTAATCGTGCAGATTTATACTTCTTAGTTTGCTCTAGATTATATCCAGGAGCAACGACTTGTAAATTTAATGTAAAACATGTAGTTATATAAGTAGTACTAAAGTAAGTCATTATTTATTATCCTAAGCTTTAATGTAACAAATAAAATTTGTAAAAATCTGCTATAAAACCGCATTGAAATTTACTGAAAGTATTAAGAGAAAAGAATGCGGCTTGTTGATATATGTATAAATCTTATTTGTAAAATAAATAAAGATGTATTGCTAATAATGTCAACAAATTTTTATTTCTATTGAAGTTTTTGCTTTGGTTGTCTATCATTTTTACTTAACTAGTAAGTATAACTAGTTGATGACCAAATCAAAAAAATATGTAATTAATACTGTACGGTACATATTTATGTACTGTATAATCAGGTAGTCTCTACCTAAAATTATACAGTACTTTACTATATATGTAATATATAGTACAGTAAACGTAGTATGATAAATGTCAACTATTTACTATGTAATAGTTCTAAATTTACCTTTTAGTAGTACTTTTATATTTATGTACTGTATAATCAGGTAGTCTCTACCTAAAATTATACAGTACTTTACTATATACGTAATATATAGTACAGTAAACGTAGTATGATAAATGTCAACTATTTACTATGTAATAGTTCTAAATTTACCTTTAGTAGTACTTTTATATTTATGTACTGTATAATCAGGTAGTCTCTACCTAAAATTATACAGTACTTTACTATATACGTAATATATAGTACAGTAAACGTAGTATGATAAATGTCAACTATTTACTATGTAATAGTTCTAAATTTACCTTTTAGTAGTACTTTTATATTTATGTCTTCCTAGCTTAACCCGGCCTCGCTTCGCTGCGGCAGTGGAAGATAAGTCAAAATATTGCTAATCTTTGAACATGTAATGCAGAGAATATCACTTGTCAGGTTACAACAACCCTGGCATTTTATTAAACAACTACACCAAATGCTGAAATGGTCAAGTATCCACCATACTTGACCATTTCCGGGGGTGACGCCGTGATTGGTACGCCAGACTCGGACCTCGATGACACTGAGGTCATCAGTATGAAAGAGATTGAATGTGCGATTAGAAGTTTGAAATGTGGTAAGGCTGCGGAACTAGACAGAGTTACTGCTGAAATGGTCAAGTATGGTGGGCCACGCGTCTGGGACAGCTTTCATCTGCTGTGCAATTTGTGCTGGCGAACGGATGATTGGCGATCCGCGGTCATTGTGCCTTTATATAAAGGTAAAGGTTCACATTATGACTGCGGGTGCTATCGGGCGATCAGCTTGACCAGTTTAGCAAGTAAAGTTTACTCGAAGGTTTTGACACGTAGGATGCAAGATAAATCGGAAAGATTTCTATGGGAGGCACAATGCGGATTTAGACCTGGAAGAGGATGCACGGATCAAATGTTTTCTCTCCGCATGATCACGGAGAAGCTTCTGGCTGCTAACCAGAAGATTTTCTGTGCTTTTGTGGATCTTGAGAAAGCATTTGATAAGGTTGTAAGGAAGAAAATGTGGGAACTGTTGCCGGGGTATGGTGTGGATGGACGATTGCTAAGGGCTGTGCAGTCACTTTACTGTGCCTGTAAAGCCTGTGTGCGGGTAGGGCATGACCTGTCACCCATGTTTAGCGTCCAAACGGGCGTAAAACAGGGTTGTGTCATGTCTTCCTGGCTATTCATACTGTATCTCGACAGCTGTTTACAGAAGCTGAAAGATAGCTGTTTGGGTGTGAAATTGGGTGACATAAAAGTAAATTGTCTGGTTTATGCTGATGATGCAGTGCTTATAGCACCATCAGAAGCAGAACTGCAGGCATTAGTCACGTGTATGAAAGAAGAATGTGAAATTAATGGTCTCCGTTTGAATGCTAATAAAACTAAGGTTCTGGTATTTGAAAGGGACGAAGAAAGAACGAAGTGCGAAATTTGGGTAAATCAGGAATGTCTAGAACAGGTGAATGAAATTGTATACTTGGGGAGTGCGTTTAGCCGGGATGGAAGATGTGATTTAGATGTGGACAGTCGTGTCGCTGCCGGGAACAAAGTCAATGGTGCCCTGACTGCGTTAATCAAAAGGCAAGGCGTTGTGAAAAGTGCACGCCTTGCAATACATAACGCAGTGTTGGTACCGACTTTGTTATATGGCAGCGAAACCTGGGTATGCCAGAAGAAGCATAAAAGCAGGTTGAATGCAGTGGAGATGCGATCTCTTCGTAAAATGTGCGGCCTTACCATGGCCGACCGAAAGCGAAACGAAGAGATTCGCAATATGGCAGGTTTGAAAGATGACCTTGTCTCAAAAATGGATAAGGGCGTGCTTCGATGGTTTGGGCACGTTGAGCGAATGAGTGAAGACCGAATGGTGAAGAAAATATATAGCGCGAAAGTTAATATTAAAAGGTGTCGAGGTAGACCGAGATTAACTTTCGAAGACCATGTGAGCAAATTGCTCGAAGAGAGGAGGGTCAAGAGTACTCGGATACCTAGACGTGCATGTATGAAGATGATGAATCTGAAAGAAGTATGTAGGGATCGTGACACTTGGCAATCTGTTCTCTCTGGCTACACCGTCAGGGATTGTGCGTGAAGATAAATAAATATATATAACCAAATGTTACAGTATATAAAATATATAAACAGTTGATTTTGCAATTAATGAGAATTTAAATATACAACGTGATAAAAATTATAATATCTTTTGCATACTAACAAAACACAATTTCGGAATTCATCGTAAGTAACAACTTAACCCGAGAATTATATACATATTAAAGATATAACGTGATAAAAAAGTCACGATAGCCGAGCGGTTGGGTAGTCGGAATTTCGAGTCAAGAGACCAGAGTTCGATCCCCAGGTGGCAGGCTCGTACCAATGGATTTTTCAAAAACTTACTCGTATGTACGAGTTATATCGTTGGCTTGAACGGGCTCACCACCTGTCACGTTGTCCCGAAAATATCTTCGGTCGAAGGTGGGTCTAAGGGACTCAACTGTCTAGACTAAACCTCTATCTACCCCCCTGTATTGGGAATTGCGTGAAGATATTTAGATATAAGGAATTGGAAAATATGTCTCATGCGAAACGAAGATGAACAGACCAGATGGTATGGTTGCAGAATAAATAACTCGAGTGGTCGTAACTGGTGTTGGCATGATATAAATTAAAAATTGTAATTGAAAAATAGAAACTCAAAAACATTTTGAATTTTTAATGTGAGCAACACTTTAAATGGCAATATCTAAGTCGAGGATCTCGAACGCTTTTTACAGAAACCCATGCAATATTCAATAAGTAGTAGAACCAGTATGATTTTCTCGTCAGTACGATCTCAAACTAAGATTAAATCCGAATAACTAAACCGTTCAGCACGTGCTGTTTCCTTTCTTTCGAAGCCTTTACACTAAAATTTAAATTACCAACTTTTAAAATATAAAAACTTTATAGAAAATAGCTAAATATAAAATTTATGGGTCATAAAAGTGGAGTTAAGATTTACTTGGTGATAAAAACATATAAAATAATCATCTGATCCGTAAATATACCTTGAAATAGAACGAAATAGATTTAAAATTTAATGTAAAACAACGCCTCTCATTAAGGCATCTTTTTTCCTTCGTTCTTTTTTAAGATTCACCATACAGATCTTAATTAACACTCCTTCACTTTCCTCCCCATAACTCCAATTTTTATTCGTTTGCTGTCCATGCAGTCAGATTGTGGTATTATTCCAAGTTCACATGTGTATGTAGGTTTTACGGTCTCTTCAGGTTTAAGGTAAAGTTCTGTGTATTCAGTAATATATAATAATAAGTTTGCTTATTATATCAATCATAGCTGTGGATCTGCCGAAAGGTATTTCAGTTTATGGAATAAGTTGTACCCCATTATAAGTGTACATAAAATAAATAAATAATAATGAAATAATCCCTTTAGAGCTGCCACAAACACATAACTCTCTTTTAAATCACATAAGATGTGGTAAAAAAATTACGTCGGGAGATGCATTATAGGTGAAATTTTTTTGAAAAAAAACTGAATATTGATAATTATAATATTTTACAAATCATATAAGGAGGCGAATACCAATTTTTATTAATAGTGCGTGTTCTTCCATCGGAAGATTTAACTATAAGAATGATTTTACTGTAATAAGCTGAAACGTTAAGGCGGTGATGTTATAAATTAAACTAGTGCGTATACTTAGATCAAACTATTTAAATTTTCGGCCATCGATTGAATTTAACGTTTTCATATTCGTTTCAATATGTACACAGTTTTTGTCTAGTTAGTAACATCGGGGATGTAGCTCAGTGGTAGAGCGTTCGCTTTGCATGTGAAAGGCCCCGGGTTCGATCCCCGGCATCTCCAACTTTTTATACATATTTTTTTACATAAACAATTTGTATCAAATTTTTGTAACAGTATTTTTGTACTCGAAAGAAGTAGTAGAGTACAGTCGTTTTAAAATTCTTGCTCCTTACACGCAGCATATTTTTTTTTAATTTTATAAAGGAAATGAAAATCAAATCATACTTTTTCTTTTTTTAATAAAGGTTCTTAGGATCAGTTCAAAATAATTATCTGTCAACTGTAACTAGAGGTTCACAATAAAACTAAAATAATTACTTACGCACATTATTAGGTAATTGTTTTATTTGATCTGACAAACAACGCGCCATTTTCGTTTGGCCAACATTTCGGATTGACTTTTTTTTTTGGTAGGTGCTACAATCCGTTTTTTTAGTTAGTTTTACAGCACTAGATACAAATGCTTTTATATGTAATTGTCAAAATATATAGACAAATATGTTTTATATAAAACATCATAAAACCCATTGATCATAGATTAATATACATGGATTTTATGTGACATTTTTAAATAATATACGAAATGGGTGTCAACAAAACAACAGAATGATTTTATTATCATACACATACAATTTTATTTCATGCATAGGAATTCTTTATTTTAACATTCATATTTTCAATGTGTGTAACTATCACATTACGAAAATTTTAATAGACATAATATACCACATTATTGATGTAACTTCACAGTAATATGTAATATTCATCAAAGTTCATACCTACATAATACACATTTAGAGGAAATTTTTAATTCTTGTCATAGTAAACTTCAATGAATTTAATACTTGTTATGAAGTTACATAATGCTAGAGGAATGGATACCATAAATACTAAACGAGAATTGATTTATTTAAATTTCATGGACATATATACAACTTTATATATTATGAGCTTGAACACTTATTCAAAATCACACAATCTTAGAGTTGCTACTCTAGCAGAACTAGATATACAATGAACACATTGTTTTTTTTGGAAATCAATTGGATAAATATTTTAAATTACATATACCTTTAAAATTGTAAATTAACACAACATTAAATTTAAAACCGCGGGAAAAGTATCTGTGATCAAGTGATGTATTCGCAAAAATAACAGAATAAATACTCAGTCGAACTGATAAAAACGACACATTGAACGGACGTTTTTGATATATTTTTCCGTGCATAGGAATGTTAATCCGAAACATGTTAGTTGGTAAATTTAATTCCATATAATACATTACAATATAAGCTCAATGATTCTCACGATAGTCCGTCCGACTGTGAAACTTTCTTCGCAGGCGCACGCAGCACTCGGTCACTGGATGGGATTGGACAATTAAAACACGGTCGCAAGGACACTTTAGCTGTGGCACTATAATTAGAGTTCAGTTGTCGACGTGCGGGGGCGGTGGCGGTGGCGGGGGCGGGGGCGGGGGCTACGCGCGCGGCTCGAGCTGCGGCCGCGGCGCTCCGGCCACGGCGTCCCCGCAGGCCCGCCCGCAGCCGGCCGCGCTCCGTGCGGGCGAAGCGCTCCGTGCGGGCGAAGCGCACCGCCCCGCGGGCGAAGCGCACCCGCGCTCCGCCCCGCCGAAGCGCGCGAGGCTGCCCGAGCGCAGCGAGACTGCGTCCTCCTGGGGCGGCGTCGGGGCGTCCACATCATTCTGCAACGATCCAACGCGCTCAGCTGAGGCGCCGCCCGCAGCTACAACAGCAACAGCAGGCCGGACACGGGGCGGGGAACATGGACGGGGGGAAAGGGGGCGGGGTAGGGGGGGGAGGGCACCGTTACTCACTTGCCGGCAGCTATGTCGCCTTACGAATACAGTCGCGCACTGTCCCCCGGAATCTATCGGTGTTGAGAATTGTTGAAACCAGAGTATGAAACTATCTAACGTCTACAGGAAGAGACATGGGGATATAAAAAATTAGATGTACTATTTTTTTTTATAGCTCTGTGTAGCCTTTTCTAATCTATTCTATTGTACGACCAATATTTTAGCAATTAATATACATAACTAATTACATTATCTAGACGTAAAGTCCTAATCTCATAAATTTAGAGTGTGAAAAATTTAAGTATGCTAAAATTTGTAACACACCTCCATAATTTATTACTTATTATTAAAATAATTTATTACTACTCAAGTTTTGCCATTCAGGACAATTACAGAAAGTCATTATATTTATAAGGACTGCTAATTAAAACTAATCTCCTTAGCAGTTTCCAGAATAACTCTCCTAGGTCTGAAACTACTTAAATCGCAATGGTGGGAGAGTGCTTAAAGTAAGGGACAGTGAACTGAAATTACGTAAAGCGACATAATATTGCATCTACATTTCCCTACTGATAGCAATTAGATGTCTTCAAGAACACTAAAATTGGATAGCAATTAAATGTATTCTTATATCTTGAAAAGTCTACATTAGGGCACTTTCATCTATACTAGGACACTTAAAAAATACGAGATTAGGTGCAAAAAGCGTGGGTGAATGGGAAGACGGGAAGTGCATGGGGAAAAAGCATGTCAGTGATTTGAAGATGAATGCAGAATATTCTAGAAATTAAAACGAAACAAATATGTATAGTATGGCATAAGGTGAGTCCAATTATAACAATTTATACGGTTCACAAGTTGAAATAATGTGGCAGTAGATGTAGTGTTAGTAAAAATGTCAAAAGATGTAAATTCTCATCATTATTTAAAAAAATATAATGACAATTCATTACTCTATTAACAAAATGATGTCAATACTGATGGATTGATGAATAAACATTTAAATTAGTGAAATATAATAGCGGTAGAAAATATTTATATATAAAATAGTAGAATTTTATTTTGGCTTGCATGGCAAAAACTTTAGCGTTTATAATCACCTGCATTTAATCAAATGTATATAGGGATATTGTGTCATCAAATCCCGAGAACTTATTTAAGGAAGTAAAGATGAGTAAAATTTTATGTATCCATTTGAATTAACTTCAAGCAAAATGTGTGTGTAAGAGGAATCACAATACTAATAAAGATATAATTGAGATAATAAAAAAAATAATAACTATTTCAAGAGAAAAGATCTCAGTAATATGTTATACAATAAAAATAAATTTTAAATACAAAAATAAAAAAAATGACAAATTTCCGTAAATAATCATCAAGGCTATTCCAAAACAAATATATTTCCTTCTAAGTCATAAAAAGACATTTACAATCGTACTTGAGTCATAATTTATATTAAATCGTAAAAAATCAATCTGAAATAATATAATTTGGGTAAAATACAAAGAGATCTACAAATTCATACAAAGGTCATAATTCCATAAATACAAATACACATATACACACAATCTGACGTTTTACCTGTTATAATGTCGACGCGGATAATAAAATTGTAATCTCATAATCATTTTCTAGCTCCCAATACGACGCAGACTAGAAACAATACATAAACATACAACAATAACTACCAAATATTGACGAAAAATCACATACATATTTAAAATACAAAAATATATCGAAACATAAGTTACTACATTTAAGACACCAGTGTATAATTTATTAGGTCTAAAAAATTGAGCGGACACTACTTTGAACCACTGATCTTTATTATACACTACCTAGCCTATAACTTTGTTAATTGAATATTCTATGACTGGTAAATAATAGAATTTTTACAAGGTACACATATATTTTATTATTCCATTGCCCAATGAACATGCTTATACTAATTTACTTCATATTAATTCTTTTACTCTTAGAGATTTACTTTATTTTGTGGATATTCTCCCACAGTTTTGTTTCTCAAATTATATGAACAATGAATAAATAGATACATACATACATAGGGTCAATATTACTTAAATTACTCTGATCCCAAAATAAGTAACTTAAGCACTTGTGTTTTAGAATCTGAAACAACGAGGGTACCTCAAGTTCCCAGACCCGATAAAATGTAGAAAAAGTGGTTATTCTATGTTAACCCATCTAGGAATCAAACCCAAGACTCGGAGCTGGTGATACCAAGAAAACCGATGTTTTTGGCATTCATCCATGGAAGTTGTCAAATATATTGTCCATGATAAAGTACCATCCTTTAAACTTCCCTCTGTGAGGCCAACAATATACAACAGTTTATCCAGTATTAATATCCAGTATTGCTGTGTAAATATATAGCTGATGTAATTAGGAAATATGTTCTTCATCATAAGTTGTTAAAAGGAGTGGGGCTATCATAGATAAATTACTAAATTTGCTCCCCATTCTTTACGAATATCAATTCTTTGAAATAACTTGAAGTTAGCAGTGAAATAAATAGATCGGCCTACACCATTCTTGACCAAATCTACCACATGTTCATAGGGCAAAAGCACTTCTGTTCTAGCAACAGATCCATTATATAAATTTCATCTAAATCTTAAAGTATTAAAACTAGCAACTATTATCATTTAATTCTTCTAGCCTCTTTATCACCATTATGTTCTAAAAACCACACTATTGAAAAAATTTCGACACTAATTTCTAGAGGCACCGAGCTGTGAACATAGAAAGCTATTATCTCTTTCAAGTTTAAGGATTTGCCATTTGTCTGTTTGTTCATTCGTATCTACGCACTTACTGTGAGCAATGTGCTTACAACCAAAGTACACCCGCCTGAGGGCACTTGTCACTTTGCCCTGATAAATCAGCCACAAAAAGTTTCATTTTAATATTAAATTATTAAGACACGTACATGAAATGTAAAAATTTAAATAAAGAGAACCAATGCAAGATTTAATACATGATAAAATATTTCAAATAACTAATCGACAGAAATATGCAAACATTTTTCTTTATGTTTCATACTTATAAAAACAAATATATAATGAATGTGATAGCATAAAAGTTATATGTAAATTTTATGGCACATTAGTTTTATTCAAAACAAAAACTGTTTTGTAGATGTGAATCACAACATACTTGATAACTTACCAATAAAAGTGTCATTTTCAATACTTTAGTCAATTTTTTTAATCAGTTTGCTAGTGTTAATTAGTGCTGTGCCAGGTATTGATCAAAAATTTAAGCAAACCGTCTCCCAACCATCATAAGGAACATTTTATGCGAGTAGGCTAACAGCCCTAATGTGTGTATACTGCAGTCTATATCACAAGCCAACCATTTCATAAGATGGAGGACACAGATGCGTTTGCATTCCTAAGACAGAATGTCACATGATGGGATATGAACACAGCTGCTTACAATGTGCAATATCCTGCTTACTCTGGCTCTCTGTACTCCCATCAAACATTTAGAAGCAAAAATTGTCGGATACTGACCCAGATGACTCCTATGTAGAGTGGTCTAACCCTTGAACTCAAAAAAACTGCAATCAAATATGGTTCAATGATTCTAAAGATTTGCATGTCCCCAGAAATATGCCATAAGAACCAGCTCAACCCAGTTACATTATTAATATTCTAGATAGCATCAGTAACAAAACACATGTATAAATTTCTCATCCCCAGTCAGATTTGGGATATGAAGTATATAAAAACAGTTTTAGAAAGTCAATTGCTGTATAAGTTTTTAGCCCCTGTCTTAAATAATTTTTGAGTTTTAGAGACACCAACATACATAAGCTAAATTGTAATGTAAAAAGATGTAGAAGATTAAAGCTAGTGCCAGATACTTTTATAGTACTGTGTATTTGATATAATGTT
Source organism: Sericinus montela (assembly GCA_029286605.1). NCBI lineage: Eukaryota > Metazoa > Arthropoda > Insecta > Lepidoptera > Papilionidae > Sericinus > Sericinus montela. The sequence continues at coordinate 9,711,301 of JAGSMR010000019.1, read as the reverse complement.
TAGCACCTATGTAAGGAAAATGTTTGTATATTCGTGTCGATTCAAAATTGAAAAAAATCATGCTAATTTAACATTAGTAAATTCTCACCACACTAACTCCCGTCTTGCCCTGTAATTCATAATATATTTTCTTTTTAAACTACTTGAAATACCAGTGACTACTGAAAATACTATATGATTCCCCAAAAAGAAATAATAAAAATAGGTATATATACATATTATAAAAAAATAGTAATTATTAAAATAATTATAACTGAAACCTAACCTCATCTGAGCATAAAATATAATAGACTTTGCTTGCAATTTTCACAAAAATGTAGTGGAAATATAATTTATGTCTAAAATCGTCAAAACTATCTCAAAATACTCCAAGGTTAAAAATCGTGATTCAGAATCTACTATAGACACTATAAATGTATAGTAGGACTCTATACATATAACACATTATATCCGTTAATTATAAACCAGTGGCTCACCAACATTGAAATCATATCCTCAATGTTTTTTTAAAGCTTAAAAATTGTATTAGGAAAATTTCTATATTTATTAAGAGTTTGTGTGTTAACTGTTCATAAGCAGACAAAACTTCAGTAATTATGGAAGAATTTGAAATATTTATGATTGTTGGTATGAATTATATAAAATATGTGTTATACTTATTATTTCATTAACAATGACCAATTTGTAACATAACTGTTCAAAAATTATGTTAATAATACTTGAAAAAAACATCCTTCATTTAAAGTTACTCTGTGAAAATTGCAAATCAGCCAATCACATAAAGTTAAAAAATGAATATTTGTGATTTATTTAAGATAAGGAATATCAGAAGTAAGGATTCTATACACTTACACTATTTGCATTTAACAACTTAAGAAAAATGTGAAGTCTGTCCATGAGTTAAAATCTGTGATACACATATAAAACAGACGAGTAGCAGACACCAGGTGGTGCTGTATGAATATGTTTATATAATAATCAACAAAGTTATGAACATTAGTCAATATAATATATGTTAAAGTTGAATAAAATTAATGCATGAAATATATAAAGGCACAATAGGGTTTGTAGATCAACCTTTAAATGTAATGTTTATGGATGGTCTATGCATTTCTAAATGCAGTTCAAATTGTTAATGGATACTTCATATGTTATGCAAAGCTTGTATATGTTTTGTATCGTGTAAGATGGCTTCAATATCTCATGTTTATATAATTGTATATATATTATTATCAATCGCCATTTTAATGAGCACTGGATGATTTTTTTCATCTTCAAGAAGAAAGAGGGTGATAAGTAATAAAGGTAACATAGTCTCTTGTTTTAGATATTAGACTATTTTTTTAATTCAATTTGAAATTATCCCATATGGTCTTGACACAGCTGTAGTTAAATGTCTGAGTAGCTATAAATAAAATAAGGAACAATAAATGTGTGAAAGATGAAGTTGCAAATGAGCAAATTATAAACCAATAAGCTGTGTATGGGGCACCGTTTAGAAACGAACTTTCTTAAGTCATTGAACAAAAAGAAATTATGGAAATGTTATCTCTTTAAATCTCCCTACCCCCCCCCCCTCCTCCCTCTCCCAGTCTCTCCAGAAACTTTGACACATTTTTTTGCGCACACACATGGCGGCTCAGAGAGGCGGCGGCAGAGGCATAGCAGATGCGTTGCCGACCTTAGAGTGCCCAAAGGGGGGCACCGGTTACCTGCACTCACCAGACGAAACGCAGAATTTTGTTAGACTTCTACTTCACGCCGGTATTCTGTGAGGTCGTGATACTTCCCCGGTCGAGCCGGCCCATTCAGGCAACAACAAAAGCTGATGCGTGGCTCTACCACTGTTAAAGAATATAATCAGTTATGTTCACTGGTCTGTGCCTACCAACCAAATGCTACCATAAGAAAGTTCGTTTCAATGATGGGTACACCAGAGGCGAGCGAGGCTGGGAGGCAGCGTGGCGGGCAGTTACCTGCAGCGGCACGGCCGGCGCCTCCAGGTGGTAGCCCATGGCGCACAGCTTGCGCAGCAGCTCGATACCTGCGGCACACTGGCACGTCACTACACACCTCCACACTTCGCTATAGGAGGGTAAGAAGTCTTTACCCTCCTGTCAAGGATACTCCTAGCATATTATATAGCGGGGTAGTATTAACCATATCGATCTATGCATTATCATATGTATACACACATATGCTTGTGCAAATCACAAACGCCCAAAAAACTAAAAAATTCACGCTATTCCCAATACTGGGGTAGACATAGGTTAGGACAATTTAGACCTTCCAATGTGGTGAGCCATAAAATTGGGTTTTGGATTATAGTTTATCTCATTCTAAATGTTTCTTACTTAAATTCATGCATGTTTATTTATAAAGATAACATACTGCTCATTCACAGTCAAGGAAGACTGAACAAAGAAAGGAATCTCAGGATACAAATATTCATCAAAAAATTTTAACATTATTATATACGAGTAAAAATAAATAAATTATCGGCGTATGTATGCTGATAAATAAAAATGGCGTGATCATCGTTTCCAAAACTCACGATAGCCGCATGGTTGGGTGGCCGGAATTTCGAGTCGAGAGATCCGAGTTCGATTCCCAGGTGGCAGACTCGTACCAATGAATTTTTTAAAAACTTATAACGAATTATATCGTTGTCTTGGACATAAAGACGGCGACGGGCTTACCACCTGTCACGTTGTCCCGAAAGTATCTTCAGTGGAAGGTGGGTCGAAAAGACTTAATTGTCTAGACTTGACCTCTGTCTACCCCTGTATTGGGAATTGCGTGAAGATATTTATGGTCGTATTTACTATTATATCATCAGTGTGTGTTTAAGTACCTGGTCCACGGTCCGCCGCGTACCGCTCCTCCCAGGCGTCGAACAGCCGGTTGTAGTACCTGGGGCCGCGCAGGAAGCCGAGGTACTTGTGCGCGCCGCGCGCGGGCAGCACGCGCTCCATGGCGCCCGCCTGCGTCAGCTCGTCCTCCGCCTGCAGCAGGTGGCGCACGTCGTCCGGCGTCAGCGTCGACAGGATGTCGCGGAGGTACTGCGGATATATGAATAATATTTTATGGATTACGGTTTTAAAAAAAGTCTTCGTGATTCCCAGAGGTAATTAAAATAAAAAAAATATCTTCACGCAATTCCCAATACGGGGGTAGGCAAAGGTCGAGTCTAGACAATTGAGTCCCTCCGACCCCCCTTCCGCCGAAGATATTTTCGGGACAACGTGACAGGTGGTGAGCCCGTCGCGGTCTTTATGTCCAAGCCAACGATATTCGTACACAAGTTTTTGAAAAACCCATTGGTACGAGCCTACCAACTGGGGATCGAACTCGGGTATTGACTCGAAATTCCGACCACCCAACCACTCGGCTATCATGACTTTTTTTAAAAAATACATTACTAAATATGTATATCTTCAAGCAATTTTCCCAATAATAGGGTAGACAGAGGTTAGACACTGAAATCATTTCGAGCCCACTTTGCACGGAAGCTTATTTGGAACTAAGGAGACAACTACAAGAATATTTTTGGTAATATATGCCTACTATAATGAATTTTAATAAATATATATATTAATGTTCTATGAATGTTATCATTAAGTTTAATGAATATTATAATACATTTTTTTTTAAATTATAAACAATTTTTCTCATAGTTTAAGAACAAAAAAGTTCAGCATTACTTTATATGATTATAAACAATAAAAATTGCCTTATAAGTATTGTTTAAACAAGACAAAGCTAGAAAATTTGCGAAAGAAAAAGAAACATGTACATAGCCAACGCGAGCTCCGAATTTTGACGTTAACGATTTTAAAGTCATAAAATGTCGAGAGTAAATTATATATACATATATACGACGTTTATATAAATATTGAATTTAGATCGACCAAAAATCAGTACAATATAACCATATTTAAATCGTAATACTGGCACTATATTATAGAGTACAAATGCACCACAGCTCAAGTTTTCATATCATTAAAAAATTAGATAAAAATTGCCAAAAATTAACTATTTGGGTACTTAAAAGTTAGCTTTTTATAGTTCATATAGACAGTGACAAGCAAGTTGCAAATCTAATTGAAAATAGTCAATATTAAAAGAACCAATGCTAGGCAGCAGCGTTAAAGGATAAGTGTTCAGGTAATGAGTTCGTCATTCCGCTTGACGAGCAGGGCAACGATGGCAAGGCAGTCCTGATTTACTGTCAAACTGAAAACCAAGTAGACAAGTATGAAAGTACAAAATTTACTTACTAAATCCCGATCTTCCATATTTGTATAAATAATGTGCTTATCTCTCTCTTCTTTCGACAGGTACACTGTGTATATTCTACTATCATAAGGCAAGCCCCCCTGTAACATAATAATAATACACATATTAATAACACACAAATTATTTTGCACTTATAATTTTGGTTCAAAGCATCACTTATTTGACAGCAGTGTTGTGGAAAGAATACAATAAAAATATTATAACAATAAATATATACATAGATTGATAGATAGATAGTGATAATACACATTGCTTTGATCCCAAAGTAGCTAAAACACTTGTGTTACTGAATCAGAAACAATATAGGTACCACAAACACCCAGACCCGAGAAAATGTTAAAAAAAAACAGTTTTCATTTTTTTTAACCTGGATGAGAATCGCACCAGCGGCCTCGAAGGCGACACACAGTGTGTCAAAATGACAGACAAACAATGATATTGTTAAAGTTGATAAAAATAAAGTAATAGAAAAATAATAATAAGAGTATATTCAGACAACCCAATATTTGTTTGTAAATGTAGTTAAAGAAATGTTGAGAGGATGTCGAGATTAAATCATCGGGGTTTCGTTGAATTTTTCGCGGTAATTTAGATGTTTACTTTAATATACCAAATGTACTTTAGTGTACCAAATCAGCTGTAGTAAAGGAAATATTTGTTTTTTTTTACACAGTTTATATAGCAGCATAGACTATGTGACCCAACCTTGGATATTAATTTATAATGATAATATGTTTCTCTAACCAATTTGTTTGGTTTCTCCTTGGACAGCATGTCTAGATTCGTCTTGGGAGGCACTTGGAACTGCGCGATGTTGAGCACGGTGGACACCAGCGGGCCCTTCACGTGGATGTCGAGCGGCGACGCGCTGTGCAGGCTCGGCGATATGTTCACCTGGAACATTATATACACATACATACATACATACATATACACATACATACATACATATACATACATACATAGATACATACATATATATATACATAGATAGATAAATACATACATACATACATACATAGATAAGAACAACACCTTGTAAATTGATCTAACCCCAAAGTAAGCGCTTAAGCACTTGTAGTAAGGAATCAGAAATAATAAAGGTACCACAAAGATCCAGACCGGAGAAAATGTAGAAAAAGTATTTTCTACATTAACCCAACCGGGAATCGAACCCGAGACCACTGAGGTGGAGACACCTATCCACGGAGGTCGTTAATATATTAATTTTGCAAGTGGAAGTCGTCAAATTTCTTTGTAAATATTTTCACGCCATGTCCAATACAAGGATAGATAGAGATCTATACAATTGAGTCCTTACGATATTTTTTGGGACATGGTGATTGGTGCTCAGCCCGTCGCAGTCTTTATGTCCAAGCAGACAATACAAATCGTGCATAAGTTTTGAAAAAACCCAATGATACGAGCCCTGGGGACCATACTCGGATCTCCTGACTCATATTCCGATTACCCAATCACTCGGCTATCGTGACTACAATTTAATTAATAAAAGCTCTTATTCCAACTATTCTTATTATTAAGGTTCCAACTGAAAACCAGTGCTGCAGTCGCTGCAGCATTACGCTGAGAGACTACAGCACTGGTTCCTATTTAGTATACAACATGTTAAATTAACCATGTAATTATCTTATAAGTTTCTTTCGTAAATGTGTGTATCAAACAAATAGTTGTTTCTTTCTTTCTATTATCTCACCACGGACGCTCTAATAATGTTTAGCTCACTCACTTCCAACAACCAAGGTTTAAGTTCCTCGTCCAACAGCACATCAATACCGAACAGCTCATAGCAGTTGTAGCGCGACGTAATGTTGGCTTTGGTCAGAGAGCTGATGCTCGCCTCGCCCGATATTATTGTCTTTATCACTAAGTCTTTGAGGGAATCCCAAAGTTGGTCCGTGTCGATGTTCCGTTCAGTCTTCAGATAGTGGAATAGCGTTTGGAGAGTCCTGAAATTTAATTTGACATAAAATTAAAATTTATGAAATCAGAGAATACAAAGTCACAAATAATATAGTCATATCGCCAGTATTGGCAAGCGGATTGGCGATCGCATCACCAAACATCAATAAATGCTGCTGTCCATCCCCGATCTGCTAAATTTCGATGGGTTTCTTTTGGGGGTCGTCCCGCCATCTATCGATGGCCTTTGCTTATTTCAAGGAGTTCTTCCGTAAGGCGCTTTTTACGTCTCCCTCGGGAAGCCTATCACATTTTTACGCTTCAGTGTAATAAGCTCCATTGAAAATTTTATAAAAAAACGAAACATAAATTTGTATAACATAATAGATATAAGTATAGGGTTGTGAAAGTTTGCACTATTATTTAAGATGTATTTGGGAAGGTTAATATCCAAAATCAAAAAAGTTTTATATTGCCAAGGACATGGGCTATTTTTTTATTTTTATAACAATCAGAGCAAAGAGGGTTAAAAAAAAGCTTAAATAATAAATAAATAAAAGCAATACATACATAGGGATAACATTACATACATTACTGTGATCCCAAAGCAAGTAGCTTAAGCACTTGTGTTATGAATTTAGGAACAATGAAGGTACACACCCAGACTACAGGTAATATTGAAAAAGTAGTCTTCTACATTGTCCGGTCGGTGATTCGCACCCGGGACTTAAGGGCTATATTAGAAACACTAACCAAAACATATTTACCATTTATGACCCTCACAGGCAGCAAAGTCTTCATTCGGCGTGTAGTTCTTAGACAGTCTATTGATGGAGTAATTTGTTAAGTGCATATACCTGTCGTTTAAAAATGCTACCTCATCATTGTACTTAACTGGAAAAGAAAATTTGTGTGTGATTGTATATTTCCTCGATAGCCGAGACCAGAATTGGATTCCCAGGTAGTAGGCTTGTACCAATGGGTGTTACAATTTATATTGTTAGCTTGAAGATATCCTCTGATCCAACCAAGCATCTTAAGCACTTGTAATACGGAATAAGGAACTACCACAAACACCCAGACCTGAGAAAATGTAGAAAAGTATTTTCTACATTAACCCAACCGGGAATCGAACCCGAGACCACTGAGGTGGAGACACCTATCCACGGAGGTCGTTAATATATTAATTTTGCAAGTGGAAGTCGTCAAATTTCTTTGTAAATATTTTCACGCCATGTCCAATACAAGGATAGATAGAGATCTATACAATTGAGTCCTTACGATATTTTTTGGGATTGGTGCTCAGCCCGTCGCAGTCTTTATGTCCAAGCAGACAATACAAATCGTGCATAAGTTTTGAAAAAACCCAATGATACGAGCCCTGGGGACCATACTCGGATCTCCTGACTCATATTCCGATTACCCAATCACTCGGCTATCGTGACTACAATTTAATTAATAAAAGCTCTTATTCCAACTATTCTTATTATTAAGGTTCCAACTGAAAACCAGTGCTGCAGTCGCTGCAGCATTACGCTGAGAGACTACAGCACTGGTTCCTATTTAGTATACAACATGTTAAATTAACCATGTAATTATCTTATAAGTTTCTTTCGTAAATGTGTGTATCAAACAAATAGTTGTTTCTTTCTTTCTATTATCTCACCACGGACGCTCTAATAATGTTTAGCTCACTCACTTCCAACAACCAAGGTTTAAGTTCCTCGTCCAACAGCACATCAATACCGAACAGCTCATAGCAGTTGTAGCGCGACGTAATGTTGGCTTTGGTCAGAGAGCTGATGCTTGCCTCGCCCGATATTATTGTCTTTATCACTAAGTCTTTGAGGGAATCCCAAAGTTGGTCCGTGTCGATGTTCCGTTCAGTCTTCAGATAGTGGAATAGCGTTTGGAGAGTCCTGAAATTTAATTTGACAAAAATTAAAATTTATGAAATCAGAGAATACAAAGTCACAAATAATATAGTCATAACGCCAGTATTGGCAAGCGGATTGGCGATCGCATCACCAAACATCAATAAATGCTGCTGTCCATCCCAGATCTGCTAAATTTCGATGGGTTTCTTTTGGGGGTCGTCCCGCCATCTATCGAAGGCCTTTGCTTATTTCAAGGAGTTCTTCCGTAAGGCGCTTTTTACGTCTCCCTCGGGAAGCCTATCACATTTTTACGCTTCAGTGTAATAAGCTCCATTGAAAATTTTATAAAAACGAAACATAAATTTGTATAACATAATATATATAAGAATAGGGTTGTGAAAGTTTGCACTATTATTTAAGATGTATTTGGGAAGGTTAATATCCAAAATCAAAAAAGTTTTATATTGCCAAGGACATGGGCTATTTTTTTATTTTTATAACAATCAGAGCAAAGAGGGTTAAAAAAAAGCTTAAATAATAAATAAATAAAAGCAATACATACATAGGGATAACATTACATACATTACTGTGATCCCAAAGCAAGTAGCTTAAGCACTTGTGTTATGAATTTAGGAACAATGAAGGTACACACCCAGACTACAGGTAATATTGAAAAAGTAGTCTTCTACATTGTCCGGTCGGTGATTCGCACCCGGGACTTAAGGGCTATATTAGAAACACTAACCAAAACATATTTACCATTTATGACCCTCACAGGCAGCAAAGTCTTCATTCGGCGTGTAGTTCTTAGACAGTCTATTGATGGAGTAATTTGTTAAGTGCATATACCTGTCGTTTAAAAATGCTACCTCATCATTGTACTTAACTGGAAAAGAAAATTTGTGTGTGATTGTATATTTCCTCGATAGCCGAGACCAGAATTGGATTCCCAGGTAGTAGGCTTGTACCAATGGGTGTTACAATTTATATTGTTGGCTTGAAGATATCCTCTGATCCAACCAAGCATCTTAAGCACTTGTAATACGGAATCAGGAACTACCACAAACACCCAGACCTGAGAAAATGTAGAAAGTGTTTTCTACATTGACCCAGCCTGGAGTCGAACCCGGGACCTCAGAGCTGGCGACACCTTGAAAACTAGTGTGTTCGCTATTCGTCCACTATGGTTGCCTTAAGATATTTATTTATTTATCTTGTGCAACCCATCTTAAAAAAGCCTCATCCATCAGATCAAGTTATAGACAGTAGGATAACTAATGCAAGGTACAAGTCAATAATTGCTTGCAGTACAAAAGGCTTATGCTTTTAATTGTCCTTTACCAAAACAGACATTTACTACTTTTATAACTTACATTTGCTACTAAATTTCACAAATATAGTATTTAAATATTGTTATTTATTATATTCAAAAACGCCAATCATTCACACAAATTCACAAACATATACTCACCAGAAGCGAACCTGGCCAAGCCATCCTTGTAAAGGTAAATCCTCAGCGGGTGCATGGAAGTGACCAGCACATACAAGCGCATATCGAACTTGCTGCCGTTGATTAGGTAAGGCTTGTTGATATACCGCTGCACAACCACGGGCCGCTTTTTGGGGATCTGAGTCCAACGTGACACAACCTTGATACCCGTGCCTCTTGCTGAAGCAGGCTGAAATCATAATCATTGACATTTATGAGTCCTTTTTCGTCAACTATGATTTGACGATTTCTTTTCATTTATGATTTGACGGTTTTCATAATGTTTCATGATTCCCGGATGGGGTCAACATAGAAAAGCACTTCATCTACATTGTCTCGGGTTTGAATGTTTGTTGTACCTTCGTCGTTTCTGATTCCGTAACACAAGTGCTTTAGCTTCTTACTTCTGGGATCAGACCAAACCAATTAAGAGATAAGGACAAGTAAGGAGCAGGATAACAACAGCAACACAAACACACTTCAACATTTTTTTTATTGTTTCTCAGACGCATATTAATCACCGAGCTTATGATAATTTCAGCGCTTAATATCGCTTATAACAATTTTTGATGTGCCGGCCCGGGAATCGAATCTAACTAGGCCACCACGGCTCCCAAAACAGATAGCATTAATAATTATAAAATACTTTTAACTGCTTGTCACTGCTTCTGTTCACATATCATCCTTCATTCCACTCTCTGCACATTGAAATGATCTGAGCAATTTTTTGTTAGATGAAATGAGTAAGGCGAAGCAAATATTTCAAAAATTATAAAAAATCAAAATTATAAAAAATTAAAAATGGTTATAATATAAATTAATGTACTGACTATAGTTATCCCTGTTTTATTAAATTAGTAATAAACAAACAAACATTTCATCTTTTAGTAAATGGATATTACAACCTGCAGACAATGTTATTTACACAAACTGCAATTTTGCAGTGGAAATAATTTAAGAGTATCTCACTTATGTGAAATTTCACCACTACTAGTTCAGCCGTTAATTTATGCATGTATAAATAAATGATTGGCAGAGAAATCTTGGCACTAAGACCAACTTTTGTTACTTTGTAATAGCATGAATAGCAAATATATAAATGTTTAATGTTTTTGAATACTTACAGGCTTTATAATCCATCGTTCATTATTGGCTACGTGTTTCTCCCAATCATGCTTCAAAAGCTTTAAGTCGTGGGGCAACACATATGTTTTGGGCATTATACCAAACTCAGCCATACCATACTTTGCTGTTAACTTTTGTAGATTCCTCCACAACCTATCCTTCCTTCCTATTTGAAATGTGCCTGGGAAATGGTTCATCTTTTGTCCATCTTTTATAGCTCTGAACATTAGTGATTTCATCTGTTTGCCCCATATACCTATCCAGTCCACTGTCTCTGTAATTATTTAACAATAATGGATATAAACCAGGTAAAAAAAATTATATTTTTTAGCCTATATACATATACAGAACATGTGAGATTTACATCATAGATGTAAGTACACAACAAGTCTGTTCTGTTTATGTACAGAACAAACTGTTGTGCATGTCTATGTCTGCTGGACTTAGGCCTCTTCCGTGGGATGATGGGAGATTATGCCGCACCATCTATCAAAAACCATTGATTTTGTCAATGCTTTTTTTCTCAGTCGCTTCGCCTCTAATCCACCGACGACAAAAAAGAGCGGCATATTCTTATTCTACTACCAGGATTAATTTTTAGTCTGTATGTTTATTTACATATTTACCAACATTTTACATATACACATACATACACAAACATTTTATACAATTAATGTATAAAATGTTATTCTTTAAAAACATATTTGCCAACATTTTATGTATACACATACATACACAAACTTTTTATACAATTAATGTTTAAAATATTATTCTTTAAAAAAGAGTTAACATTATATAGCAAATTGTTTATTCAAAATGCAAAATTGAAATGAAGAAACTAATATAAATGTTCAAATGCAGTTTATATTTTTTCTAACCTTCTTGTGGACACTCCGCTGTATCACATTCGCTCTTCACTAATCTAAATCCCGAGTTTATAAGTGTTTTCTTTACTACTATAGGTGTTATTGTCGTCAGTTTCCATTTAAGGTGTTTCTGTATTGGTGCCGGTATTTTTAGAGGTGTTGTTTCTTCGTGCCCCACAAATTTTAAGTATGGTGGTACTCTTGGGAATAGAGACGGCCGGAGGCAATTTGATATTGAATCTGGCAAACTAAGTGGCGAATCTGTAAACAATTTTTTAATTTCTTAATAATTAATCTATAAATCAAAATTCAAATTTACTTTGTATGTAATTTTGTCATAATATTATATAAAAATTTCGTATAATACAATAATATACAATAAAAATAAATTTACCAAGTGCCCGTAAACCAAATCATGAAATACTTTCATACAACAACAAGCTATACATGTAAATTTGTAATAATATTTGATACCAAATTATTTAATGGTCTATAAAAAACCCATCTCCTGACATTAGCTTCTCTCTTTAAAAAGATTTACCATAAGTGAGACGCTTGGCAAGCGGATTGGCGATCGCAGCACCAGATACCTGTCACCTTAGATGCCACTGCCCGGATTTACAACATCTTTTCCATCTTCACACATTCACAAGACTCTCCTAAGTCTCCTCTTATTGATACCATGGAAAGGGGTTTGTAAATTCTTACACCAATAAAGCACAATAACTTATTATGTGAGGATATACAATGAATTTTAAGTGATGAAATATATATAAAACAAATTAAATACTAAATAAAAATATAGCACTACAAAATAATTTTCCTGAAATATGTTTTATCCTTAACATACAATCTACAAATATTTTTATAGTAGATTTATAATTTATCCATTACATACAATCTACAAATATTTTTATAGTTATAAGTTAAGTTTACAAACTCGGTGATTTGCATTACCAATTGATCAATTAACCTACCTGAAGATCTACTGTTTGAAAGGGTGCAGTCTTACTGAATGTAAATGTGAAACATGGTCTATATGACAGAATAATTTATTTTTAAAGCACTATGTATATAGCTGTTGATGAGAAACTGTATGATATAACAATTTAACTAATATAATAAGAAATCGATATCGAAAAGTATAATAAGTAATGAGAAATGTTAATTAATTGAATTAATATAACAGAAAATCTACTGTTACATTAATTTTTTAAAGCATTGTGTAAATAGCTCTTAATGAGTAACGTTTAAGATGAAGCTAAAATACTCTACTTAAAGGACGAAAGAAATAGTTACAAAAAAATACTTTGTTTCTTTAAATTGTAACCTTTACGTGTCGGTAGAGATTTAAATGGGTTGATGGTGTGTAATGCGGTCAAGAACTGCTGGTGTTCCGTGTTATTTATTTCTGCAAAGCAATATGTTAGGAGCCAATCACCATGTTCAAACATTTGTCATTTATAATTAAAAAAAAAATACATTATTAAATTAAAGAGAAAAAATGTATTTAAAATTTCAACTGACACGGATGGGATCAGTTGAAATTTTAAAAACATTTTTTCCGTTTAATTTATTTTATTCTTGCTAGAATTTAAAAAACGGTCAAAATCCGTAGCGTGCAGAGGGTGTCCAGAACACCTTCATGTCTAACACAAAAAGCAAACCACAGCTCACAGTAACAACCAACTGCCACCCCTGTTTCCAAACTTGGAGTGAATATTTTCTTAAAAGTAGAAGATCAGGGAAAGCCATGCCAACATTTCTTGAAAGGTGTGCTCACAGACACCTCGCTGGTCTAAGCGCTAGGGGGTCGCGGATGTGTGCGAGAGCGTTCCCATGGCCATACCAACATACGGCGGAGACGGACCACCATGGGGTTTTAGTTGGTGTGAGCCCGAAATCATCCTTCCTTGGCCCGGCGGTGTGGGTATAAATTTGGTATTTCCCCACGTATAAAAAAGGCAGCGTCGTGAGCGCAGTTACCGATATATCAGACCTCTAGCCCTACTGACCCAAAACTAGTACAGGTGCTTTGAGTTTGGCCAATACATGTATATACTCGTTAATTTTTAATTTCTTAATATTAACAAAATATAAATGTTTTTCCATTGCTTTTTTGACAGAATAACAAGCTTCAATATATCGTAGTTGAATGGCGGGTTCGAACCAGAATGTCGTGTTTTACTGTCCGCAACCTATCTTTCTCATTCTATATTATTTATATAATTAACATATGAAATTTAATAAAAAAAAATACTGTCTTACCAGTATTCTTAGGTGAAACAACAGTTCCATTAAGCTTATTAGACAGCTTAGCAACTGAATTAGATTCTATGGCTTCTTCATTCCTCGTGACTGGTGACGGAGGAGGTTTGTCAAAGTTTTCTACCTCGGGCACTACAATATCGGTCTCCATTGCCCATTCTGGATCATTTGGAATTTCCGGTAATGGTGATGGGCTGGCGGCACTAAAAATAAATTGTATATTCATTAAAAATAGACTGGAATATATTTAGAAACTGTTAAACATATACATAGATACATACATATATGTATACATAGACACATATATAAATAAATATATATATATATATATATATATATATATATATATATATATATATATATATATAAATATATATATATATATATATATATATATATATAAATATATATATATATATATATATATATATATATATATATATATATATATATATATATATATATATATATATATATATATAGATAGCGACTACATCACGTACATTAATCCCAAAGTCGTTAATGCACTTTAGCAACAATATTTAGAAAAAAACGCGAATGTAGCTGTTTGTCTGTTACGCTTTTACGGCAACATCGCTAAAATATTTGGTATATTTTGGTAGCCGATGAAGGCAGCTTACGTATTTTACTTTAAATTATCATACCTCCATAACATAGAAAGGGATATAGAATACTTTTATGATAAAGACATTTCACGAAGGCGAATATGCGGGCAACATCTAGTAGTTCATGAAGGTTAAAAAGTTACCAAATTGTAAATTAAGTCACGATAGCCAAGTGGTTGGGTGAGTCAAGACACCCAAATTCGATCCACAGGTTGCAGGCTCGTACTAATGGGTTTTTTCAAAAACCTATGTACGAATTATATCGTTGCCTTGGACATCATGTCGGCGACGGGCCAAATACCTGTTACGTTGTCCCAAAAGTCTCGATGTAAACTGGGTCGAAAGGACTTCATTGGCTAGACTAGTCTATCCCTGTATTGTGAATGGCGTGAAGATATTATGTTTGAAAAGTAGCATTTTGCCGAAAAGAGGTTGGCTGCGCGGGTGCTATTTAGAGTAAAGTCCTGCTCAGTGCTGATATTGCTATAATATATGATCATAAGAATATGCTAACCACTTTCTTCTCGTGAGTGTCGTAAGAGGCGACTAAGACAAAAGCCGTGATAAAATGGCTACCGACAGAATGCACAGAAAAATACAAGCACTAATAAGCAGCAATTTTAACAGAGGTAGAGTCACGCATCAGTTTTTGTTGTTGCTTGAATGGGCCGGCTCGACCGGGGAAGTACCACGACCTCACAGAATACCGGCGTGAAGTAGAAGTCTAACAAACTTCTGCGTTTCGTCTGGTGAGTGCAGATAGCCGGTGGTCCACACACCCCCCTCCCACAATTCTGGGGAGGGGGGGAACTCTGAGGGAGGCAACGCATCTGCTATGCCTCTGGTATTGCGGGTGTTCATGGGCGGCGGTAATCACTTACCATCACGCGAGCCACCTGCTCGTTTGCCTCCCTTTTCTATAAAAAAAAAGCAGACCGGTGACGGATTAAATTATTTTAGGATTAAATTATTGGATAGACCGGTCACAATTTGTCGGTATACGTTAGTTTGTAATAATATTTGCATACATTTACGGGAGAGTGTCATACTGCCATTGGCCTACTCACCAAACGAAATGCAATAGAAAAACCTACCACTCTCTATTTCTTTAGCAAGACTGGGGTCCTGTCCCGGACGAAACGTGCCATTCGTGCAGCAACAATGGCTGCTTGGCTCTATCACGTTTGAAATTTTCTTACGGCAATGTATATTAGCGGACAAAGCCAAGGTCCTACGCTACTTACGTTATATGCAATGGTAAAGTATATGTATACTTAAATATATATATGTTCAGATTTGTTTTGACACGCAAATCTTGCACTAGTGACACATATAGCGTCACCGTATTTTTTTTATGCGCACACAAAAGAATCACTTCGGTTGGCACAGATTAAATAGAATTACATTTATTTTTGCCCGCGAACAAATTCGAAACTATTTATTACATTTCGCCACGCAACAACCGATACTTTGCTAATACCGCGGTGCACGGAAGACATTTCTTGTCTATTATAATTATCTCTATTAGCATTCGATAAAATTACGTAACTTCTACATTACTATAGCGAATAATCTATTGTCAAAGGAGTTATACACAGTCTATTAACTTGTAATATTTAAATAACAATGGAATATGGAACCATGTTAAAGCTAACAGTTGTTTTTATCGCACCCTACAATATTTTTTTTGTCCGAAAACAACTCTGGTTAGATAGATTTTTTTCTCGTCCGTCTCTCTCTCTCGACTCACAAGAAATAAAAATCAAATGTACTCTGTACGAATAGGCCAACATAATGATTATTAGACTTTGCATAATTTAACAAATCTATTCTAAGCGGTGAAACATAAGATTTATAAGACCCTATCTAATCTTATCAACGCTTTAGGCAATATATTTTTATACACATTACAAAATAGTAGTGTTTATGGTTAATCTAGTAATGATCTATCAAAGTTATCAACTTTTGATTGATCGCCTGAAATTATGCATGCGTAAAGACGAAGACGACACAAGTTATATCTTTCAAGGTAAAAATTTACTATTTTATCTACATTGACCCATCACATTTCATTGATCATCAAGTTTCGACCTTTGAAATTTTGAATTTTCCAGTTGCTAGTGAACTTGACATTGAGACTTGGAGGTTGCGAGTTCGAATCTCGCTAGGGGCAAACATTTGTGTGATGAATGTATATGTTTGTGTTCGAGTCAATGTTTATATCTAAACATTTATGTGTGTAACAATATCTATATCTCTATGCAAGTATATGGTACCATTGGCTTGAACATTAAGACGGCGATGGCCTCACCACCTTTCAAGGCCCATACAAACTACGGTAAATGTGAGTCGAAGGACTTCATTGACAAGGCCTACCCTCTACCTACTCCGGCAAGGGAAGTTGCATAAAGATAAAAAATAAATAAAATAATTATATAAATATCTTCACGCAATTCGCAATACAGAGATTCAGTCTAGACAATTAAGTCCCTTCGATCCACCTTTCACCGAAGATATTTTCGGAACAACGTGACAGGTGGTGAGCCCGTCGCCGTTTTTATGTCTAAGCTAACGGATATAAATCGTACAATGTTTTTGAAAAACCCATTGGTACAGTCCTGCCACCTAGGAATGAACTCGGGCCTCTTGACTCGAAAAACCGACCACCCAACTACTCGGCTATCGTCACTTTTTCTATATTTCATGTAAAATTCATATTAATTGTTACCTGTCAACCAACATAGGCTCATATATGAATATTAGCAAAATTAACCTTTGCCACCGAGGCAAGATAAGCACGGTTTAGTCCCCGTCGTGGCGAGGATATTCCACTGCATCCTTACCTCGTATATATCCCGTTGATTCAAAATGTATGCTTAATGAACGATTTTTACTGTAACAGAAACCGCGCTCGCTTTCCAGGTGTTTCGCGATCCGTTACATTCATCGAACATAGTCCTAGTCCATACCGAAATCCAAGAAGTTTCGCGCGTTTAGACATACAAATAAAAAAAATATAAATATCTTCACGCAATTTCCAATACAGGGGTAGACAGACATCAAGTCTAGACACGTAAGTCCCTTCGACCCACCTTCCACCGAAGATATTTTCGGGACAACATGACAGGTGGTGAGCCCGTCGCCGTCTTTATGTCCAAGCCAATGATATAATTCGTCACTGGTGATCGCATTCGGGTCTTTCGGGGAAATTCCGACCCAACCACTCGGCTATCGTGACTTTAGAAAGACATATAAACGTTTAATTGTAACTATCTAGTTACAATTAAAGTGGCATACGACGTAATAATAACATGAACTTACTCTGCCACTTCGTCTACCACACCATTGTCCACTTTACTGCTGGTCTTCATCTTAGTAGTCTTAACTTTAGATTTAACTTTCTTCTTCACCGTTTTCGTTTGCTTTTTGACTACTGGAATGGCTGTCACCGAACTGACTGGAAGGGACGGGCTCACCGCCGGGCAAGTGGGCGTGGGCGTATTTTGGCGTGACTGAAAACAAAGAGATAAATCTTACAAAACAACACAAATAATTACCCACGCAAGGCAATTATAAATCTTTGCAACTAATAGCAGGATAACCCTTTACAGGTAAAAAAAATATACGATGTCCTCTCGACAGATTTTATCAAAGTCAATAGTCAAGACAAGAGGACCTCCGTGGACCAGTGATCTGAGGTCCCGATTCGATTTCGGGTCGGGTCAATGTAGAAAACATTTTTTCTACATTTTATCGGGTCTGGTTGTTTGTGCTACTTTTGTTGTTTCTGATTCCATAATACAAGTGCCTAAGCTGCTGCCCTAACTATGTATATATTTCTTTATAAAAAAATCTAAGAGGTTCTGCGACATTCACTACGATTATATACTTTGTTTTCTATACAGCCTATTATAAGTATATTATATTGCTGAACTTTTCGAAGCTTTTCCAAAAATTGTGGCTAAGAATTGTCCTGAACCATCGAAAAGAATCGACGGTTTGGTACATATTAAAGCAGTATTATTATAATTTATTATATTCATAAGCCCTTAAAAATCCACACCAAGACATAATACTACGTAGTAAACTATCTATACATGTCTCTTACTTTTTTTAGTTCCCGATCAGTATAACCGAACAGTGAATCGAAAATAAAGGCGTAAATATAAATAACGCGAAGGTTAACCAAATAATAAAAAGTTGTGTTGTTAATAATAGCTAATACACGTTAACACAATCGCGTAGCTATTTGAAATAGCTGTTACAATAAATCTACGACACACCGCACCTCCGCAGTTATCAATTACTCATCTTAACGTGTAACAGCGTCGTAAAATCGTTTCCGAGCGATGTGGGAAACTAAATGCAATGAACAATTAATACCAAAATAGTTTCATAGATGATACGCTTTAAATTGCTAAATATGTGAGTAATTCAGAAGTGGTGAGGTGCATGAATCACCTCAAGCGGTGAAACATTATTGTATAAATATAGAGAGATGTTGTTCGGCCTCATCGTGAACTAAGATAGGAAAATGATTGCGTTTAACAAGTCGTCAGTTACAATATTAAAGACAATATATATACACGCAAAAGCAAGCATGATTCATCTTCTATAAATAACTAGCTTCACATGATTATTTCTTATATATACGCGAAAAATACATGTTAAAAGAATCGGACAGTGTTTGCGGATTGTTAACGGCTAACTGCATCTGATGCGGTTGCTGACAAAAGAGGCTCGTGTTTCAGTGTTGATAATGGATTAAGAACTGAAAGATCTTTATTATGCAATTTTATTGATTTTTAAAGCATATTTATGCTGAACTTTTATGTAATTAAATTAAAGAGAAAAACGTTAAAATTTCACTTTTTCTCTTTAATTTAATCACAAGTTAAAGATCTATTTAACTTCACGCATTTTCCCCATACTCATGTAGTCAGTATTCTATTAACAATTTAGTAATTTCGATCCACGACCTACATTTCATCCAAGGACCCTATTGACAAAGTTTTGGCAGTGAATCTGTCATCGTCTATAATACCCTAACCTAAGTAACTCACGAGTATCGAACTCAAATGTCCAAAATCAAATTAATAACAAAAGTGAACTAAATGTAATTGAAATGTTAATGATATAGATATAGATCGGGCATAAACATCAAATTAAGTAACAAAAATCCTGTTACAAATAACTACGATTATTCGTCTAGAAATGGACGCTCCAAATATTCTTTTCGAATAATGAAATTCTATCTATTAACAGAATACATTGTGTGAGTATTTGTGACTAATATGAGTGGGGAAAAGAAATATACAAACAAATATATACAAGAACAACATTCACCCGTAATTAGGCCAGCAGACAGATATAGAACATCAAGTATGAAGAATTCGGGAAGTTTACCGGTTCGGAGCACCTCTAATTACGTAGGTACACATTTGGAGGGAAAAATACATGTCGTGCAAATACGTAGAAAAAAAAGATGTTAACAAGTTTATTGTTAACGAAACACCCATACAAAACAAGATGATTGTCAGATATTGGTTATTGTCTATTAATTATATCTAAAAAAGTATATATTTATTATACTTTTCTGCGAATTTGCATTTAAAACTGATAAGAATATTTTGTGGAGGGCTAAGTTCCGTAAGAGATAATTAAAGGAAAAGCCTTAAAAGTAGAATGGCTCGATAATGCGGAACACCACACAAAATTTAGTCAGACTGGTGACGGAATAGCAGCGTCTAAGGTCTAAGATGTCTAATGCTGCGATCGACAAAACGCTTGCCAAGCACAGCGATTCTGGCAAATCTTTCCTCTCTGAGGAAGCTGACGTCTGCTGCATTTTACAGATTGTTAATGAATTAAGAATCTTACTTATTTTCTTTGGATAAAAAGTTAGATTTTGAAAATGTTAAAGGTTAAAAGAAAAAATTAAAGTGAGATAATTTAAAAATGAAATTAGACGAATTAAAGAACAAGTTTTTTCGAAACTTATGTACAAGTTGTATCGTTGGACGCTAAAAACAGCGACAGGCTCACCACCGAACATGTTATCGCAAGTAAACTCCGGTGAAAAGTGGGTCGAAATTACTAATTTGTTAAAAGCTATGACTACCCCAGCGTTGGGAAATGCGCGATAAAAAATATTACCTTAAAAATTATTTACTAGAACTACTTTACTACTTTAGGTTAATAGAATACCGCAGTGCGCGATTACCTCTAATTTGGGTTAGTAGTCACAGATCACAGATAAATGAAAAAGTATAGAATAACGAAGGCCTATTACTTCAAGTGAAGTAATAAACTGCACTATAACTTCGACTTTAAGTGCCAATGTTAGGATTAAGTTTCTTAGTACACAGTATCAACAATAAAATATTATTGTATAAGTTATCACTTGGAGAATCATCACAATCATTATCACTCTTGTTTCAATTACCCAACTGACACAGTACGAAAAAAAAAAAAACGAATGGCCCGTGCACTGTTCCGAACGAACCCGCGCTGTAGTGCCGGTATTAATGCATCGTATTGACATTTCGCGTGTTTGGCTTAATGCCATGCCTGAATTGATGTAGCAATGTTACGCATTAGGGTCCGCATGCAACGAGTGCCCGTCGCCCACACCTATTAAACTACAGAACTGGAAATCTAATGCTAGAAAGCGAAATAATTTGAAATATTAAAATCTAGGGAAGTAGTAACGAAATCTTTATCGATTATATATAAACCATAAAATAAATAAATAAATATCTTCACGCAATTCCCAATACAGGGGTAGACAGTGGTCTAGTCTAGACAATTAAGTCCCTTTGACCCACCTTCCACCAAAGATATTTTCGGGATATGTAAACTAGTTAATTTTATTATGTATTTTATTATGCAGTAGGCAGTTATTGGTTTGAGAACTTTTGTAATGTGTTTATTTTATATGTATTAAAATATCTTATAAATAAATATCTTCATTCTTTGTCATTTCAATCTCTCATTTATAAATAAATGTCCCGAAAAATGCCTTCGGTAGAGGGTGTGTAGAAATAATTTTATTGTCTAGACCTCGTGAATATATTTATTTATGAATAAAAAAAATAACGGAATTACTCGGACTGCGATAAAAAATTTGAAAAATTAGTACTACTTCACAATATAATTAATATTTAAAGGTTTTCCCATTGCTTATACCTTATATAATTAATTACCATTTATAACTACCTAAATGAAATAAACGCCAAAGTTAAATTTAAAAAAAAGACAAAAAAAGTAATAACATAAAATTCGCACTAAGTGTGCCCACCGGCCGAAGCAACCAAATTAAATAGACGATAGTTCAAGATATAACGAGCTGTAACTAGTGAAAAGAGACATTTTGTTGTTTTCGCGGGTGACTAAACTTGACACTAATTATTATTAAGACAAGAACAAACGCACTTTTTCCTAAAAATAATTAAAAATAGGACACCAATTTATACGTAAAATACCTAAAATAAAAAAATTATAAAAGCTGAAAATGATTAACTTCGTCCTATTATTAAATCTGTATTACTATTTTAGCATCATGCATTTGCATTTTAGTGATTAAAATATTATTTACAATTTTTTAATGCACATGGCAATGACATCTTTCTAGCCGTTTCAAGAGATACTCGCACAAATAATTGATCCAATTTGTAACATTCGCTTGGGAATTTAGATAAAGATAGATAGATCATCACAATGTTTTCAATTAAACAAAGTTAGTTAGTAGTTAAGTAATTTATACTTAAAAAAATATTTCATCTAAATATATTTAAGTGACAACGCAGTAGTTAAGAAGCTTGTTAGAGAGCTTTGGTAATCTCATTTTAAATATGTATTCACTTACACAGCGACAAAGTTTTCGCAGAAATTTTTTCAAAGATTCCAGCATAACCACAAACGCACGTTTACAATTAACACACATTTAACAAACACCGGAATGGCACTTGCGTCCTCTCGCCAGTGGCAGCGTTACACGCAACACCTGTCGTCACGGCGCCTCGTACAAAAGTTCGAAAATAGTTCGAAAAACCTTCCGCGAGATGCGGCTACTCCTACACGATTATGCAAACAATTTACTTTGCGCGAAAACGTCTTTAAAACTATAATAGATCGCTCCGTAGATCGTTTGTATCTTTCATGCGGTTCACACGTTCATATCTTCTAGTTTTCTAACGATTGAAACGTGCGTGAAGGTTAAATTTAAACGTCAATAGCCTAATGGATTAGTGCGCGGACTGCGATACATAATGTCGTAGATTCGAACCCGCCATTCGAGTATTATCGTGAAACACTCCAGATACAAGCAGTGCAGCTTAGTTGGAGTGGATATTCCCACAAACTAAGGACTTTAATTTTTTTTAATGCTAAGAGATGTGTAGAGACCATGGTAAGAGATATATGAAATGCTGTTTTGCACTCGTTTAAATGTCACCAAGATCCACACTTGCGCTTTGGATGATAGCTATGCGAGAAGAAAAGCCACTTCCGTATTGTTTTTAACATATTAACTTGAATCCGGCACACAGTAATCAATCAATGGAGATGTTATTCTGATGGCTAACTATTAAACTCGGATTTTACTCTTATTCATTACGAACACTTCGTATAAATACCAATATTAATCCTAATTAATTTTTAATAAGAACAATACCAATACCAAATAACAACTAATATTCCTGTTAAGTTAATGTTATGAAATAAGTTAATGTATTGAAGAATTAAAACTATACAACTCTACTTGTTAATTTGTCAAGAAGGAATGAGGCACGCAGCTAGGACCTGGATAACAGAATACAAAAAAATTTAAAACATATTGATCAAAAATGTTTAGATCTCCCAACACGGGATCCATCCATTTTTCTGGATAAACATTGGCATTTTCTAATCCTGACCATTTAACTGTGTGCCAAATTTCATCCAGATTCGTTAAGCTGTTCAGGCGAGATTGAGTAAAAATAATTAATAAGATAATTAATTCTTTTCGACCCACCGTCCACTGAAGATATTTTCGGGACAACGTGACAGGTGATGAGCCCGTCGCCGTCTTTATGTCCAAGCCAACGATATGACTCGTACGTAGGGTTTTAAAAAACCTATTGGTACGAGCCTCCAATCTGGGGATCGTACTCGGGTCTTTCGACTCGAATTCCAATCACCCAACCACTTGGCTATCGTGACTATACCATAAGTCACAAATGGTACGTATGGTATTTAATATTTTAATTTCCTCCATAATTCAGTTTTAGGTATAGAATCCAGAGAAATAATATATAAAAGGGATTAAAGTAAGTTTGAGTTGTGCTTCAATATGAGCAAATCGCTCAAAGAGGAGACGGTCAAGAGTACTATGTATAATGAATTGGAAAAAAAGCAAAAGAGGTATTTAAAGATCGCGACTGTTAGCGATATGTTGTCTTTGGCTACCCCGTCAGGGACTAAAGAAAAACTTACTATATAACCAAATCTTAACTGTCCTACGCCTACCTAACTACGTCAAATTGTCGGATAGAAATGAAACTTGGCGACCTGTTCTCTCTGGCCACCCAGACAGGGACCATGCGTGCAAATATTTTTTCTTATATACATTTACAGATAGGGACAACATCGTAGGTACATTGCTTCGATCCCAATGTAAGATGCTAAAGCATTTGAGGTATGGGAAGCGGAAACAACGAAGGCACCACAAACATCCAGACCCGAGAAAATGTAAAAAAAGTGGTTTTTCTACATTGACCCGACTGGGAATCGAACCCGGGACCTTGAGATGGCGACACCTTGAAAACCGGTGTTTACGCCACTCGTCCACGGAGGTCGTATTTATTTGTTTTAAAAATAAAATTGGAAGTTAAGGTAACAGGTCAACTATTCTTATCATATTTCTAGGTATCTCAAATTTCTCGTGACCTTGAGACTCATTTACAATGAAATAAAGGAGGGAAACAACTTGTTACAACTAATTATAAAATTATGGACTTTGCTTGATTATAACTTACTTATTTTCACGCACAATCCCTCACGGGGTAGCCAGAGAGAACAGATCGCCAAGTGTCACAATCCTTACATACCTCTTTTGCTTCATGCAGATTCATTATCTTCTTCATACATGCATGTCTAGGTATCCGAGTACTCTTGACCCTCCCCTGTTCGAGCAATTTGCTCACATGGTCTTCGTAAGTTAGTCTCGGTCTACCTCGACACCTTTTAATATTAACTTTTGCGCTATATATTTTCTTCAGCATTCGGTCTTCACTCATTCACTCAATGTGCCCAAACCATCGAAGCACGCCCTTATCAATTTTAGTGATACAGTCATCTTTCAAACCTGCCATATTGCGAATCTCTTCATTTGATTATAATGTTGAAATAATATGAAAATAGTATTTTTTTATTTTAAGTTAAGCTGATTTAACACAACCGCACTTCTATGGCTGCATAAGCTTAAGTTATGATTGAGATTGTACACATGGTACAAAGGATATTTAATTTTTAATTTTTTCAATAATTCAGTTTTTAGTACAGAACTCAGGGAAAAATAATCATTATGAAGGTTATGGTTGAATAATCATGAAGAAATTGAAGGTAAGAAAATAGATTGAATTTATAAATTTATTTCTTCTTTTGGTATGACAAACCACAATCTAAGCATTTATTA
The DNA here is from genome assembly GCA_029286605.1 of Sericinus montela. Taxonomy (NCBI): domain Eukaryota; kingdom Metazoa; phylum Arthropoda; class Insecta; order Lepidoptera; family Papilionidae; genus Sericinus; species Sericinus montela. The sequence continues at coordinate 9,686,156 of JAGSMR010000019.1, read as the reverse complement.
TTAAATTTTTTTTTATTTCAAAGTCTTGGTAATTCAGTTTATTAGTTTATTTGTTAGTCTGTTAATTATTAAAACATTTAGAATTCACTGTATTTGGTTACCCTTGCTCATGGAAGGATGAAGGATGGACCATAGAAGGGTCATCAAGGGAGATCATGATATAAGATCATTGAGATTTTAACAGTGGTAGAGCCATGCATCAGCTTTTGTTGTTGCATGAATGGGCCGGCTCGACTGGAGAAGTACCACAACCTCACAGAATACCGGCATGAAGTAGAAGTCTAACAAACTTCTGCGTTTCGTCTGGTGAGTGCAGGTAACCGGAGGCCCACACACTCCCCTCCCTCATTTGGGGCATCTGCTATGCCTCTGGTATTGCAAGTCTTTTTGGGCGGTGGTAATCACTTACCATCACGTGAGCCACCTGCTCATTTGCCACCCTTTTCTATATAAAAAAAAAACAGTAATAGGCAGCAGTCCTTAAGTATCCAGATGTCTGGTACTGCGCTTGCCATCCCTTGCCAAATGTTGCCATTAAGGCAACTCCTTGTTACAACTATGGTCCTTATTACTACAGAGGACTTTGACAAGCCCTAACATCTAAATATAAACATACTAGTAAGCCCAAGCAGATATTGCCCTGCCCATTCAATATAATTATATGATTAAAACCAACATAGGACCTTAGATCAATGCATTAAAGTGGGAATAGGCTGAGGTCATATAACTTGACAAACTGATTACTTATGGAGATAAGGGGTTCTCGAATGGCAAACTTGTTTACAAAATTTCCGAGATGACCTGCAAAATGTTGCTGGGAGTCAATGGACAGATGTGGCTCATGACATTTCTCCACGGAAACTTGTAGGGAAGGCTTATGTTCAGCTATGTACTTTTAATAGGCTGTACTGAAGATGTATTTTTGAATGAGAATCTAATAGAAGGTAAATAAATAAATTTTCATGTTAACAATATAAAAAATTATATGACATTGCCACCTATTGTGTATATATTTCTGTTATTTATAATGTAGAGATCTGCAGTTGTATATCATAAAGCACAAGCTTGATAATCCCTAGATTCAAAGCTAATGTGTGCAAACATTATGTCAAGTGGAAAGGTGGTGGTGAATTGTTTAGAATTAGTCCACTCATTTGGGAGATGGTACTCTTATTTTTTACAAAGTCACTTATACATGTTTACTTTTGCTTGCAAAATGGTGTAATATAATTTTAGAATAACATGTCTATATAGAAGGATAACGTATGCACTTTTTTTGTATGTGGAGTGTTGCAAAGTAACTTTAAAACCATATAATAAATAATGAATATCCACAAAGTAATGGCAAAGTCTAAATATGTAGATGACTTCTTTCAACCAAAAAATCTTATTGGAAATGAAAATATTTGCTATCAGAGACATATTTGTTGATGGACCAACCTCATCCTCCCCCACGTTGTTGAAGGTAAGTTCTAGTACTTAAAAAACTATGATCCTAACTTTAATTATTAGGGAAGGTACTTTATTTCTATTACTGACCGTTACAACTGTGGGAATGTGATTGACTGTGTCGCTGTTAATTGCTGTGGTCCTTAAAATATGCATGCCATATATATCATCTTTAGGGGCAACTATAACTTGGTCTTTACAAGAGCAACGAAGTGGCTTTTGATAGGTAGGAGGGCTTTTAGCTCTTGATGCTGTGCCTAATGCTGCCACTGCTGTCCCATATGAATATCCTGTTCCTGAATTATCTTTTGCTCTCTTCATATTACTTGTGAGGTATGAATGCCGACTGAAAATAAAATTGAAGATAATATAATACAATATTTTTTTATTTTAGCAAGTATTGAGGTCATTTTAAGCATTAAGTTTCAATTTATCTATTTATTTATCTCTTTAGTAGACTTTATAACTTACATAATAAGAATCAATACATGAATATCATTTTAAAAGCAACAACATACAGATAATGGTATCTGGTGTTTTTGATTAGTATATGCTAAGAGCTTTACCACACACGTAATTCAGTAATAATTTATTATAAATTGTAGCTTTACAGAAGAAAATATGAGTAATTCGAAAAAGTTATTAGTAATTATATTGAAATAAAAAATAAACATGAAATATTAATTGTAAAAAGTTCTTACCTATCATATCCCGGTATTGGAGATCCTAAACTAAAGCTGCAGTATAAGTTGTCAGATTCACTAGAAGCCCTCTGTCTTCTTCGTCCCTCAATGTTGTACTTTGGATCTTGGTATGGTCTACTTTTTGGTTTCTTCAGAATACCTTGAGGTGGTGACTTTTGTAATGGATTATTGAGTATTGATTTTAACGGTTGCTTCACTACAGAGATTTCCATCATTTCATGATCCACTCTTTCTAATAATTCCTCAACTTTTGGTAAACGGCTGTCATCTAATTTTGAATTTGACATAGGTGGCACTGTAAGTGGTCTAGTAGGACTTGTTTGGTGTAATTTTGGTTTAATTGCCTGATAACTTAATAAGAAATATAAATTATTAGAATAGATAATACATAAAAATATACATTGTTGTATTGAATTTGACTATGTAGTTTTATAAACCTATGTTGATATTAGAATTGCACATTGTTATAAAATATGATAATAAGGTTATGTTATCAATTTTTTTTTACTTACCCATGACGTCTCTGGTGGTCGTGTGACATTGCGTAGTCGCCGTTTTCTGCAGCTGCATATGAACACTCGTAATAGAAGCGATCGTAACGTGCTTCTTGAGTCCCGTTAAGAGTAAAGTAGCTTTTATTGGGCTGGGTGCGTTGATGACGACAGTGGTAGTCTGCTGACCGGTTTAACTCCCGTGTCACATCCTCGTATGGTGACCTATCCAAACCCTCGCTGCGGCAGCGTCGCCGCAACACGCGGGCCGGCACGCGCCTTGATAATTCAAACACAGAGCCAAGGGGATCACACGCGTCAAAACCTTCCTTGTAGCTTGGGGAAGTACGTCTGTTATCCATATCCGACGCTATCCACGAAACATGATCCAATGTCCACATTGATCATTAAACGCACCACGAATTTCACGGTTACACTGTTAATTTTATTGCTTGTTAGCAATGAAATTCCAAACGGCGTCGTTATTCATCTGTGGGGCAGAGGACGATGGGACGACAACGACAATCAACGACAACAGCGACAGCTGACAGAACACCATTCTATTCAATTCAACGTAAGGAAGAAAACAGCATGCCAGCTCTCCCGCCAAAATTAAAAGAAAACTTAGCTAATGGGCAAAATTAAAAAGAGACTTTAACATAAGTTTATTCAAGCGAAACAAAGATTGCAATGTGAAGGTACCACTAAGCATAATTTCGCCTACTACTTCATAATCTCGCTTTCATATACATCACATTGGCATGTAAATGTAACAAAAAAAATCGTTGAATAAAATTTTATATGGAAAAAAAACAAAGTTGCATAAGAATAAAATATAGTAATATTTTGATTAGCTAAATGAATATCTGAAAAAGTTTATAATTTGTTTATTTGCATCAAGTCTTTACCATTGCCTTACATACTATCATTGTCACAAAAAAAATTTGATGTCAGAAAGTCAGGCCTTGCTCTACACATAAGACAAAAACGAACAATTTTCTAATCGCCCGGCCTCCTAAGCTTGTTTCTGTATCTTTATTTACCTATTAGAATATAATAAAGTATTTGCTGATTAGGAAACGATGTGTTGAATGAAAAATACATATATGTTCATGTAGTTGTGTAATGTGTAGAGCAGAAACAAAACACGTGTACAGGCACTGCACGATTTGCGTATAGCACGAAATACGTAATTTTCACAACTACAATAGAATTAGGCTGTTTGAGTGATAGAATCGAGTATATTCCGTGATGGATCCGCTTTTTATTAGATTTTTTATAGATTGATTAACGTTGTACTACAGTCTGTTCCAGCGTTTATAACCAGAAAGACGATGATGATCGTACCGGAGACGCAAAATATCGTCTATCAAAATATCGAGGCCCTTTTGTTGAATCATTTTATTTTAATAATTAATTTTATTGATAAACGTATGTGTCGAAATGTTAATCCATTGCAAAGTAATTATTTTATTCCATCATTTATATATATTTTTTTTCTCCTCAGTAATCGTGACCTATCATAGCTTCAGTATGCTTTTTTGATATTCTAACTTTAATCCTATGTACTAAACCATTTCGTTTTAAGAATACTTGTAGGGTCCCTATAAGTATTCTAAAAACGAAATGGTTATATTATCTTTGATTATCGTACATGTACGGTTGCAACAGAGGTCCGTAGTTTACCGCAAGTGGTTATATTCTCTTTGGTTTATCTCTGGATCTAAAATTGTCAGTGATGTCATGTTAGGATTGTACTTTCCTTTTATAAAATATTTTAATCATAGTAGATCATATATCAAATGTCATAGCCGAGTGGTTGGGTGGTCGGAATTTCGTGTCAAGAGATCCCGTGTTCGATCCCCAAGAGGCAGGCTCGTACCAATGGGTTTTTAAAAAACTTATGTACGCTTTATACCGTTGCCTCTGTCTACCCCTGTATTGGGAATTGCGTGAATTATTACTAAACAATTCAGCCATTTTCATTCAGCCACTTGGACTATTGCGAGCGTCGTTCGTGTCCTCGCAAGCGACTGACGTAACCAATTTTTGCGCTGAAAGTGCGAGCACATTGAGCGCAAGTCAGCACCCCTCCGACATAATTTTAGGTGATGGCTGCAGGTGATCGAGCCTTGAGCGCGTCTCGTTTGGCATCGAGCTTATTCACGCGTTCTCCTACATACTCTAATAACTTAGTGCTCACGGTCCGCAGTCATTGTTTCCCTTGTGACGGATCTAATAGTTTTCGCTTGCCATTATGCAGTTCAGAATAGAATAATAGAAGGACAGCAGTATCAAACATCCGGGAGACATGGCTGCATCACTTCAGTTGCCGCTTTATTAGATACGCCTCTATACCGCTGTCATTAGCGCGTCTAAGTACAATGGATATTCATAATGTCGCGTAGGCATTTAAGTAATCTCATAATGTCTTTAAACTTTCTAATGCGCGGATATGCCTGCGATATAGGACCCACGTTTCACATTCATAAAGGAGGTTGGGCAGAACGACGGCCATGTACACATCTACTTTTGTCGAGTGCTTTATTTAGTGTGAACCAAATACCTTGGGACGTTTGCCAAAGGCTGCAGCAGCTGCTCCAATTCTGCTGTTGACTTCATCATCAAGGAGGCACTTTGATGATACAGTGCTGCCAAGATACTTGAACTTGTCTACAAGCTTAAGTGAGTCATTACATAACATGAGTTTGATGTGGGTTGAAGACCACACCGCCGTCGATACGATACCGAATACGAATATCCTCAGATAAAGTCTGCAAAGCCTCCCGAACTACTACTGCAAAGTACAAAGCAAACAGAGTTAGGGCGAGTATTCAGCCTTGTTTACCGTCGCAGCTCACCGAAAAGAACTCTGATTGCTCACCTTTTACGTTGACACAACAGCGCATGTCATCATACAGGAGTCGGATCATTCTTACAAATTTATCCGTGCATCCAATTTCGATAGTACCACCCAAACTGATTATCGGGGCACACTGTCAAAGGCTTTTCTAAGTCAACAAAACATAGCAACAATGGCTGACCTTGTTCTCGACTTTTCTCTTGAAGTTGGCGAATAGCGAAAATAGCCTCACACGTGCCCCGATTAGACCGGAAGCCAGACTGGGCTTCGCGCCAAAATGTCTTCAGACAAGTGTGTCAAGCGGTTAAGTAAAACTTGAGCGAAAACCATGTAGGGAGAAGTTAACAGGGAAATTCCTCTAAAAGAATTACAATGCCTATTTTTTGTAAAGTGGACAGATACAATGACTTTAACGCCATCAGGGATACGTCCTTCGTCCCACATTCGAGCGAACAGTTTCCAAATGGCTTGATGCAATTCTGAGCCACCATACTTTAATAATTACCCAGGCACCAAGTCAAAACCGACCGCTTTGTTGTTCTTTAGTTGCTGTACAGCAACGATGACCTCATGCAGAGACAGTGGACTCTCCAACTCATTAATCATGGGCAATGCAGACATCGAGCTGATGTGTGCAAGGTCTGCAGCTCGGTCCACATTGAGTAAGTTGTTAAAGTGCTCTCCCCAACGATGGAGAACATCTTGCTTGTTGATAAGCAGTTTAATGGCGTCGAGTGATTTAGGCACTCTGATACGTTTAGCAGTACCAGCAAGTTTTCGGACCTCATAATAAAATGCTCCCAGTTGGTTAGCGTCAACAAGCCACTTTTTTTTTATAGAAAAGGGAGGCAAACGAGCAGGTTGCTCACGTGATGGTAAGTGATTACCGCCGCCCATGAACACCCGCAATACCAGAGAAATAGCAGATGCGTTGCCTCCCTTAGAGTGCCCCCCCCCCCAAATTGGGGGAGGGGGGTGTGTGGGCCACCGGTTACCTGCACTCACCAGACGAAACGCAGAAGTTTGTTAGACTTCTACTTCACGCCGGTATTCTGTGAGGTCGTGGTAATTCCCCGGTCGAGCCGGCCCATTCATGCAACAACAAAAGCTGATACGTGGCTCTACCACTGCATGTGTTCGACCTTATCTTTACACCACTAGTCTTATGTCCTCACATTTCTACGCAATTTCGCACTACTTGCCTTCATTTGCTCCGATTGGATGTCATTGGCACGCTGGCGTAAAAGAGACCGATGTTTCTGAATAGCCCCACACAAAATTTCGTCGTCCGTAGGCTCCCAATGTCTAGGCATTAAGGCTTCGTATTTTGGGATCTCCGAGGAGGGTGTAGGCGTTGGTCATGACCAGTCTGTGGTCAGTAGAACAGATTGCGTTTGCATCACGCATAACTCGAGTGATATGCACTTGGGAAATGTCTCTTTGTGGGACAGTCGCAAAGTCAATCAGGTGCCAATGTTTTGACCTCGGATGCATCCATGTGGTCTTATTCTTTGCCGGGAGCCTGAATATAGTATTGGTTATAGCAAGTTGGAATTGGGCGCAGAGCGAAAGTAGAAGTTCCCCGTCACTATTCATGTTCCTTACACCATGTCTTCCCAAGACCTTCGGCCAAGCTTCAAAGTCACGTCCGACTCTCGCGTTAAAATCGCCCATCAAAAGAACCTGCTCTCTAGGTGATTTCCTCATAAAACTTGTCCTTGATGTCCTCATCCTTGTTCATGGTTGGCGCATATACACTGATGACGTTTAGTTGATTGTCATTGGCCAAGTGTAAACGCAACGTAGTAACGCTGTCCGAGATGTGAATTGACACTCCTCGAGTTTTCAAACAATGACATTTTTGATTGCGAAATGGAGACCTGTCCTCCCAGGCTCTGACGACGGGGTTCCTTTCCAAAAAAAGTATACCCGCCCAGTCGTTCAACCCTCTCCCGCTCGTCAGCCAGGTGCGTTTCACTGAGAGCAAAGATATCTACACCGTAGCGTCTGAGTTCTCGGGACACGAGTGCAGTTTTACGAGGAGGGCACATATTGTTCTCGCGATCAAAGAAGGTACTCACGTTCCTCGCAGCAAATGTCATTTTTTGAGTTTTGAAGATATTCAGTCTATCCTTTTGTTTCTTTCGACCGCGTAAAGGTTGATGCAGAGGCAGCCGCGGTTACTACTCTGTGATATGATAGGACTAAGCCTTTTTTGGGACCAAATTATTATCGGCCCTCCTCGGCCGATAATATATCTCGGCCAGTCATCGGCCTGGAGGCTGCCGCTTTACTGGGTGATATATAGATAGACAGTAGATTATATTGTTCAGTATTTATAGGATAATTGTAATATGTTATACGAGGGGTGATCTAAAAGTAATGATAATCGGTTACTTCAGGTCCGCATAAAAATCCAAAAATATTTTTGCTTGCGGGATTTCCGGGAGATACATTCATTTGAATACGAACTGTCAAAGAGATACATGGATAACATCAACATGGAGAAAAACGAAATTAGAGCTGTCATCAAGTACCTGTGTTTAAAAAAAATGTCATCAAAAGACATACACAGTGACTTAGTGGAAACATTGGGAGACTCTGCTCCTCCATATTCTACAGTTGCACGCTGGGCCAAGGAGTTTAAACTGGGCAGAACATCCACTGAAGATGAACATCGCGAAGGACGTCCATCCTCGTCCCTCACTGAAGACAACGTGAAAAAAGTCAAAGAACAAAGATGTTATGTTCATCAAGTGAGTTTTCTATTAACATCTTGCGTGATTGTCTCCTCAATGTTTTTTTGGTCGAATAAAATTTTATATATATATATATATATATATATATATATGTATATATATATATATATATATATATATATATATATATATATATATATATATGTATATATATATATATATATATATATATATATATATATATATATATATATATATATATATATATACATATATATATATATATATATATATATATACATATATATATATATATATATATGTATATATATATATATATATATATATATATATATATATATATATATATATATATATATATACCGGGAACTATCCCTTACTATTTTATTAAAATGCAAGCAAAAAGACAAACTGTTACAAAGGAAAGATCTGAAACTCAACAACTATTAAGAAAAGGTACAATACCGTACTATTTTAAGACAATTAATGTAAAACCGAATTTAAACATAGACTGTTTACACAACTCTCTACCTCTCTACCTTAAATGAAAAAGATAACTCCTTTCGCCAATTTAAATGCACTCAACAACAAAGTAACAATTTTTCATCAAAATATAGCGGGTCTGCTTAATAAATTATTAACTATAGAAATATGTATTAAAGAGTTTGCTGCAGCTCACATATTTTTAAACGTACTTTGCTTTACTGAGTATTTTCTAAAATCTGGACATGAACTCAATATAAATTTGAGAGATTTCAGAGTAGCTGCCTCATACGGTAGATTATATGAATGTCGAGGAGGAGTTGCCATTTTAATCAGAAAAAATATGATTTTAATGTGTTATCTTTTTGTAATGAATTATCTGTCGAAAAATCTTTCGAATGCTGTGGTATTGAAATACCAATTTTTAATTGCATAATTATATGCCTTTATAGAACCCCAATTTCAAATACATACATATTTTTTTAATAAGTTAGAAATGTTAATAAATTATCAATGCTAAAAAATAGAAGAATTACTATAGCCGGTGATTTTAACATAGAAAATACTTGTAGAAAATAAATTGACTTTAGAATTTAAAGATTTTTTAGCAAAAATGCACATAAATGAACCTACTCGTAAAGCATCGTGCCTAGACCAAATAGTAAGCAACATTAGAAATGCTTCCTGTAAAATACATTTGCTACATCTATCTGATCACGACACTGCACAAACACTAGAATTCAAACAGACAAATTTAATACAGGATTTAAATTATTTAATACGAATTTAAATTACTCCATATTTATAAGAGACTATAATATGGAATATTCCCAGAAAAACTAAAAACTTCTATAATTAAACCCATATTTAAAAAGGAAATAAAAAGATATAAAAATTTATCGACCCATAGCTCTTATTCCAATAATAGCGAAAATATTTGAAAAGCAATGCATAGTAGACTTTACAGCTTTTAGATAAATATAAAGTTATACGGGAAAACAAAACGCACCACATTAGCTCATTTCATGCTTGCTAACCATATAACGCAGAACATTGACAAAGGTAGAAAGGTTACCGGTGTTTTTTTTTTCGATATGAGTAAGGCTTTCGATTTTGTAGAACACGATCTGCTGCTAAATAAAATTGAAAACTATGGTGTTAAAGGAATTGCACATGACTGGGTAAAATCTTACTTATTTGACAGAAAGCAATATGTACTGCCGCGTACGGCGTGTAATCATAATTAAATTTATATTAAAATGTTTATTCCTATCAATCTAAAAAAATCTTTCCATAATTCTATTCCATAAGTCTTAAATTTAAAACAGATTTATATAATAGTTCAATAAATAATCTACAATTTATATAATAGTTCAATAAATAATCTACAATTTATATAATAGTTCAATAAATAATCTACAATTTATATAATAGTTCAATAAATAATCTACAATTTATATAATGTTACAAATAAATTTAAATTACTCCATATTTATAAGAGACTATAATATGGAAAATATGATAAAATTTAAACAATGCCTTTCTAATATTTCATGGAGAGAGGTAATAGAGGACAAGGAGGTTAACAGCGCATTTAATAAATTTTATGAAACTTTAATAATGTTTTATAACCTATGCTTTCCTGTATTAAAAGTTAGAATAAGAAAAAACAGTACAACTACAAAATGGATTACAAAAGGTATCAAAAAGTCGTGTCGCACAAAAAGGAAATTATTAACTGTGATGTATAAAAACAAAACAAATAAAATTAAAACACGAGTGCAGACCTATTCTAAAATTTTAAAAGCATGTATTATAAAAGCTAAAAATAATGCGAACAATAATTTTATAAATAACTCTAAAAACAAATGTAAAGCAGCTTGGGAACTTATTAAATAATCGTCTAATAATTTATACAAAAACGATAGTATAGAGTCAATTTATAATAACGAAGATTTTTTTTGCAATTTCGATTGGTCGAAGATCCAATCAAAATTGCAAATATCTTCAACACCATTTTTATTAATTTATGTAACCAACGTAGGTATAGAGATAAATCAAATCCCACAAAACATTACATACTATAAATGAAAGCATATTTCTATAACCATGCTCTGTAGATGAAATATCAAAAATTATACAAAAATTAAATAACACGAAATCTTTGGGCTATGACGGAATTTCAACAAAAGTATTGAAATCATGTGCTGATCAGATATCTCCAATTTTAACTTATATTATTAAATTATCATTTGAATATGGAATATTCCCAGAAAAACTAAAAACTTCTATAATTAAACCCATATTTAAAAAAGGAAATAAAAAAGATATAAAAATTTATCGACCCATAGCTCTTATTCCAATAATAGCGAAAATATTTGAAAAAGCAATGCATAGTAGACTTTACAGCTTTTTAGATAAATATAAAGTTATACGGGAAAAACAAAACGCACCACATTAGCTCATTTCATGCTTGCTAACCATATAACGCAGAACATTGACAAAGGTAGAAAGGTTACCGGTGTTTTTTTTTTCGATATGAGTAAGGCTTTCGATTTTGTAGAACACGATCTGCTGCTAAATAAAATTGAAAACTATGGTGTTAAAGGAATTGCACATGACTGGGTAAAATCTTACTTATTTGACAGAAAGCAATATGTACAAATAACTAGAACTAATGAATATGGAGATCAAGTCACTTATAGCTCGAATTTAAAACAAATTTCTAAAGGCGTCCCTCAGGGCACTATCCTCGGACCCCTATTTTTTATTTTATACATTAATGATCTACCATTAGCAATCAATCAGCAATGCATCTTATATGCCGATGACATATCAGTCCTTATAGCAGATGAAAAGAAACCTTCAGAGTATGAACATCTAGTTAATTATACAATACAATATTTAATGGGCAACATGTACTGCCGCGTACGGCGTGTAATCATAATTAAATTTATATTAAAATGTTTATTCCTATCAATCTAAAAAAAATCTTTCCATAATTCTATTCCATAAGTCTTAAATTTAAAACAGATTTATATAATAGTTCAATAAATAATCTACAATTTATATAATGTTACAAATAAATTTAAATTACAATATAAATAATAAATTCAATTAGTTAAGTCAAATCACAATTAGTTAATTAAATGTCAATTTGGTATTTAAATAATCATTAACACTGTAAAAGCAGTAATCTAAGAGCCATTTAGACAACCTATTTTTAAATAATGATACAGGCATCTCTTTAAATTGACTGGGCAGTTTATTATAGATAGTGCCTGCAGAGTGTGAGTAGTAACAGTTAATTCTAAATAAATTTAACCTACAGCTAGGGAGATACAGTCGGTTTTGACGTCTATTTCTTGGTATAATATCATTAAATTTGTCAAAAAATGCATGCCTCCCTAATATACATGCATGCCACAGGAAGTATTTTTAATTCTTTAAATAGTGGGCGACAACTATCCATAAACCAAGCACCACAAATAGCACGTACACACTTTTTTTGAATTTTTAAAACTTTTCCTAACGTAACAGAATTTCCCCACAATAGGAGCCCATATGCTAACACACTGGAGACATATCCGAAGTATGCACAACGCGGCATCTTTCGATACAGTAATTCGAAGTCTTCTTATAGCATAAACAAAGCGGTTAACTTTGTCACAAACATATTCAGTGTGAGCTTTCCAGTTACAATTTTCATCCAACAATAACCCTAAATATTTTATGACTGGAACCGTTTTTATTTCGATTCCATCGTATGTAATTTTCATCACCGCATTATTAGACTTAAATGTTTTAAAACTCACGACATTTGTTTTATTTAAATTTATCTCCAAGTTATTAATTTGTAACCAGTGTATTACATTATGCAGAGCATTGTTCACCTCATATTCTAAACTGTTTAAGTCCTTACTTTTAATAACAATAGATGTATCATCAGCAAATAAGATGGATTGATGTTTAGATACATTCGGTAAGTCATTAATATCAACTATAAAATGGTTAGAAAATAATAATTTATGTCCAAACTTACTTAAAACTAATTCTCCACAAATCGGGCAAATATTCCAAAAATTTAAGTTATGAAAGTCACGATAGCCGAGTTGTTGAGTGGTCGGAATTTCGAGTCGAGAGACCCGAGTTCGATCCCCAGGTGGCAGTACCAATGAGTTTTTCAAAAACTTATGTACCTATTTCATCGTTGGCTTGGACATAAAGGCGGCGACGGGTTCACCACCTGTCACGTTGTCCCGAAAATATCTTCGGTGGAAGGTGGGTCAAAGGGACTTAATTGTCTAGACTTGACCTCTGTCTACCTCTGTATTGGGAATTGCGTGAAGATATTTATTTATTTAAGTTATGAACCATAACCAAGAAATTGAAAATGTTACAGAAGTAAAATTTTTTTGGCTTATCTTTAGACCAACACTGTAGTTGGAAAACACATATAAGAATAATGTGCGACAAATTAAATAAGTTTGTTTATGCGCTTAGGCGACTGAGAAACTTAGTTAATAAAGAAGCAGCGATGTTAGCGTATCATGGTTATGTGGGATCTATCTTACGTTATGGAATTTTAATCTGGGGAAATTCCACAAATTTCAACAGAGCTTTTGTAATACAGAAAAGATGTCTTAGAGCAATCTGTGGATGTGTTCCTCTTGAATCTTGTAGACCAATTTTCAAAGAGCTAAAAATTCTTACATTATACATTTATGAAATCGGAACATTCGTAAAAAATATCCTAAATTGTTCCTTAGATGTACTGATGCAAATGAAAGATTTCCACATCGAGACATAATGAAGTTAACTTTTCCTAGGTGCAAAACATCTTTATTTCAGAAAAATTTTTATTTTATGTGTATTAAGATATGTAATAAAATTCCAAGTGAAATTCGAGAACTTACTCTTAAAAACTTTCAGAGTAGATTAAAGCAATGGCTCATTAAAAATTGCTTCTATTCATAAGATGAATTTTTTATGCTTTAAGCAGAAATAAGTACTGTTTCTTTTTGGTAAATCTGCAAAATTGATATTTGTACCTTATTTTTCTTTTGTAATAATTTTTGCTCTTTTTTTTGTCATTACTTATATATACCACTACGGAATATGTCATAATTGTATTAGCTTCATATTTTAATGATTTTGTGTAATAGATGAAACCTTATTTTAAAAAATATTGCCTGACCTGGAGACTGTTAAAAAAAATATAAAAATAAAATATCTTCACGCAATTCCCAATACAGGGGTAGACAGAGGTCAAGTCTAGACAATTAAGTCCCTTTGACCCACCTTCCACCGAAGATATTTTCGGGACAACGTGACAGGTGGTGAGCCCGTCGCCGCCTTTTATGTCCAAGGCAACGATGAAATTCGTACAAAAGTTTTTGAAAAACTCATTGGTACTGCCACCTGGGGATCGAATTCGGGTCTCTCGACTCGAAATTCCGACCACCCAACAACTCGGCTATCGTGACTATTTATATACACCCAACAACTCGGCTATGGAGACTGTTACTACCAAATATTAGACGACTTTAGATAATGACATTAGTGTATAACTTTTCTTGACAATAATCTATATATTATTAATGTTTAGTAAAATTATATCCTTTAAATTTAGCTGTGTTAGCCACGTGCGCTTGCCTATCTGGCAGCAACCTATGGCGTGTGCTTTAGCTGTGTTAGCCACGTGCGCTTGCCTATCTGGCAGCAACCTATGGCGTGTGCTTTAGCTGTGTTAGCCACGTGCGCTTGCCTATCTGGCAGCAACCTATGGCGTGTGCTTTAGCTGTGTTAGCCACGTGCGCTTGCCTATCTGGCAGCAACCTATGGCGTGTGCTTTAGCTGTGTTAGCCACGTGCGCTTGCCTATCTGGCAGCAACCTATGGCGTGTGCTTTAGCTGTGTTAGCCACGTGCGCTTGCCTATCTGGCAGCAACCTATGGCGTGTGCTTTAGCTGTGTTAGCCACGTGCGCTTGCCTATCTGGCAGCAACCTATGGCGTGTGCTTTAGCTGTGTTAGCCACGTGCGCTTGCCTATCTGGCAGCAACCTATGGCGTGTGCTTTAGCTGTGTTAGCCACGTGCGCTTGCCTATCTGGCAGCAACCTATGGCGTGTGCTTTAGCTGTGTTAGCCACGTGCGCTTGCCTATCTGGCAGCAACCTATGGCGTGTGCTTTAGCTGTGTTAGCCACGTGCGCTTGCCTATCTGGCAGCAACCTATGGCGTGTGCTTTAGCTGTGTTAGCCACGTGCGCTTGCCTATCTGGCAGCAACCTATGGCGTGTGCTTTAGCTGTGTTAGCCACGTGCGCTTGCCTATCTGGCAGCAACCTATGGCGTGTGCTTTAGCTGTGTTAGCCACGTGCGCTTGCCTATCTGGCAGCAACCTATGGCGTGTGCTTTAGCTGTGTTAGCCACGTGCGCTTGCCTATCTGGCAGCAACCTATGGCGTGTGCTTTAGCTGTGTTAGCCACGTGCGCTTGCCTATCTGGCAGCAACCTATGGCGTGTGCTTTAGCTGTGTTAGCCACGTGCGCTTGCCTATCTGGCAGCAACCTATGGCGTGTGCTTTAGCTGTGTTAGCCACGTGCGCTTGCCTATCTGGCAGCAACCTATGGCGTGTGCTTTAGCTGTGTTAGCCACGTGCGCTTGCCTATCTGGCAGCAACCTATGGCGTGTGCTTTAGCTGTGTTAGCCACGTGCGCTTGCCTATCTGGCAGCAACCTATGGCGTGTGCTTTAGCTGTGTTAGCCACGTGCGCTTGCCTATCTGGCAGCAACCTATGGCGTGTGCTTTAGCTGTGTTAGCCACGTGCGCTTGCCTATCTGGCAGCAACCTATGGCGTGTGCTTTAGCTGTGTTAGCCACGTGCGCTTGCCTATCTGGCAGCAACCTATGGCGTGTGCTTTAGCTGTGTTAGCCACGTGCGCTTGCCTATCTGGCAGCAACCTATGGCGTGTGCTTTAGCTGTGTTAGCCACGTGCGCTTGCCTATCTGGCAGCAACCTATGGCGTGTGCTTTAGCTGTGTTAGCCACGTGCGCTTGCCTATCTGGCAGCAACCTATGGCGTGTGCTTTAGCTGTGTTAGCCACGTGCGCTTGCCTATCTGGCAGCAACCTATGGCGTGTGCTTTAGCTGTGTTAGCCACGTGCGCTTGCCTATCTGGCAGCAACCTATGGCGTGTGCTTTAGCTGTGTTAGCCACGAGCGCTTGCCTATCTGGCAGCAACCTATGGCGTGTGCTTTAGCTGTGTTAGCCACGTGCGCTTGCCTATCTGGCAGCAACCTATGGCATGTGCTTTAGCTGTGTTAGCCACGTGCGCTTGCCTATCTGGCAGCAACCTATGGCGTGTGCTTTAGCTGTGTTAGCCACGTGCGCTTGCCTATCTGGCAGCAACCTATGGCGTGTGCTTTAGCTGTGTTAGCCACGTGCGCTTGCCTATCTGGCAGCAACCTATGGCGTGTGCTTTAGCTGTGTTAGCCACGTGCGCTTGCCTATCTGGCAGCAACCTATGGCGTGTGCTTTAGCTGTGTTAGCCACGTGCGCTTGCCTATCTGGCAGCAACCTATGGCGTGTGCTTTAGCTGTGTTAGCCACGTGCGCTTGCCTATCTGGCAGCAACCTATGGCGTGTGCTTTAGCTGTGTTAGCCACGTGCGCTTGCCTATCTGGCAGCAACCTATGGCGTGTGCTTTAGCTGTGTTAGCCACGTGCGCTTGCCTATCTGGCAGCAACCTATGGCGTGTGCTTTAGCTGTGTTAGCCACGTGCGCTTGCCTATCTGGCAGCAACCTATGGCGTGTGCTTTAGCTGTGTTAGCCACGTGCGCTTGCCTATCTGGCAGCAACCTATGGCGTGTGCTTTAGCTGTGTTAGCCACGTGCGCTTGCCTATCTGGCAGCAACCTATGGCGTGTGCTTTAGCTGTGTTAGCCACGTGCGCTTGCCTATCTGGCAGCAACCTATGGCGTGTGCTTTAGCTGTGTTAGCCACGTGCGCTTGCCTATCTGGCAGCAACCTATGGCGTGTGCTTTAGCTGTGTTAGCCACGTGCGCTTGCCTATCTGGCAGCAACCTATGGCGTGTGCTTTAGCTGTGTTAGCCACGTGCGCTTGCCTATCTGGCAGCAACCTATGGCGTGTGCTTTAGCTGTGTTAGCCACGTGCGCTTGCCTATCTGGCAGCAACCTATGGCGTGTGCTTTAGCTGTGTTAGCCACGTGCGCTTGCCTATCTGGCAGCAACCTATGGCGTGTGCTTTAGCTGTGTTAGCCACGTGCGCTTGCCTATCTGGCAGCAACCTATGGCGTGTGCTTTAGCTGTGTTAGCCACGTGCGCTTGCCTATCTGGCAGCAACCTATGGCGTGTGCTTTAGCTGTGTTAGCCACGTGCGCTTGCCTATCTGGCAGCAACCTATGGCGTGTGCTTTAGCTGTGTTAGCCACGTGCGCTTGCCTATCTGGCAGCAACCTATGGCGTGTGCTTTAGCTGTGTTAGCCACGTGCGCTTGCCTATCTGGCAGCAACCTATGGCGTGTGCTTTAGCTGTGTTAGCCACGTGCGCTTGCCTATCTGGCAGCAACCTATGGCGTGTGCTTTAGCTGTGTTAGCCACGTGCGCTTGCCTATCTGGCAGCAACCTATGGCGTGTGCTTTAGCTGTGTTAGCCACGTGCGCTTGCCTATCTGGCAGCAACCTATGGCGTGTGCTTTAGCTGTGTTAGCCACGTGCGCTTGCCTATCTGGCAGCAACCTATGGCGTGTGCTTTAGCTGTGTTAGCCACGTGCGCTTGCCTATCTGGCAGCAACCTATGGCGTGTGCTTTAGCTGTGTTAGCCACGTGCGCTTGCCTATCTGGCAGCAACCTATGGCGTGTGCTTTAGCTGTGTTAGCCACGTGCGCTTGCCTATCTGGCAGCAACCTATGGCGTGTGCTTTAGCTGTGTTAGCCACGTGCGCTTGCCTATCTGGCAGCAACCTATGGCGTGTGCTTTAGCTGTGTTAGCCACGTGCGCTTGCCTATCTGGCAGCAACCTATGGCGTGTGCTTTAGCTGTGTTAGCCACGTGCGCTTGCCTATCTGGCAGCAACCTATGGCGTGTGCTTTAGCTGTGTTAGCCACGTGCGCTTGCCTATCTGGCAGCAACCTATGGCGTGTGCTTTAGCTGTGTTAGCCACGTGCGCTTGCCTATCTGGCAGCAACCTATGGCGTGTGCTTTAGCTGTGTTAGCCACGTGCGCTTGCCTATCTGGCAGCAACCTATGGCGTGTGCTTTAGCTGTGTTAGCCACGTGCGCTTGCCTATCTGGCAGCAACCTATGGCGTGTGCTTTAGCTGTGTTAGCCACGTGCGCTTGCCTATCTGGCAGCAACCTATGGCGTGTGCTTTAGCTGTGTTAGCCACGTGCGCTTGCCTATCTGGCAGCAACCTATGGCGTGTGCTTTAGCTGTGTTAGCCACGTGCGCTTGCCTATCTGGCAGCAACCTATGGCGTGTGCTTTAGCTGTGTTAGCCACGTGCGCTTGCCTATCTGGCAGCAACCTATGGCGTGTGCTTTAGCTGTGTTAGCCACGTGCGCTTGCCTATCTGGCAGCAACCTATGGCGTGTGCTTTAGCTGTGTTAGCCACGTGCGCTTGCCTATCTGGCAGCAACCTATGGCGTGTGCTTTAGCTGTGTTAGCCACGTGCGCTTGCCTATCTGGCAGCAACCTATGGCGTGTGCTTTAGCTGTGTTAGCCACGAGCGCTTGCCTATCTGGCAGCAACCTATGGCGTGTGCTTTAGCTGTGTTAGCCACGTCCGCTTGCCTTTCTGGCAGCAACCTATGGCGTGTGCTTTAGCTGTGTTAGCCGCGTGCGCTTGCCTATCTGGCAGCAACCTATGGCGTGTGCTTTAGCTTACTGTGTTAGCCACGTGCGCTTGCCTATCTGGCAGCAACCTATGGCGTGTGCTTTAGCTGTGTTAGCCACGTGCTCTTGCCTATCTGGCAGCAACCTATGGCGTGTGCTTTAGCTGTGTTAGCCACGTGCGCTTGCCTATCTGGCAGCAACCTATGGCGTGTGCTTTAGCTGTGTTAGCCACGTGCGCTTGCCTATCTGGCAGCAACCTATGGCGTGTGCTTTAGCTTACTGTGTTAGCCACGTGCGCTTGCCTATCTGGCAGCAACCTATGGCGTGTGCTTCAGCTTTCTGTGATAGCCACATGCGCTTGCCTTACCGGCACCGACCTAAAGGTGTGTTTTGATTTTCTGTTACAGTCATGTGCGCTTGCCTATTTGGCAGCAACCTATGGCGTGCTTCAGCTTTCTGTGATAGCCACATGCGCTTGCCTATCTGGCAGCAACCCATGGCGTGTGCTTTAGCTGTGTTAGCCACGTGCGCTTGCTCATCTGGCAGCAACCCATGGCGTGTGCTTTAGCTTACTGTGTTAGCCACGTGCGCTTGCCTATATGGCAGCAACCTATGGCGTGTGCTTCAGCTTTCTGTGATAGCCACATGCGCTTGCCTTACCGGCACCGACCTAAAGGTGTGTGTTTTGATTTTCTGTTACAGTCATGTGCGCTTGCCTATCTGGCAGCAACCTATGGCGTGTGCTTTAGCTGTGTTAGTCACGTGCGCTTGCTCATCTGGCAGCAACCTGCGGCGTGTGCTTTAGCTACTGTGTTAGCCACGAGCGCTTGCCCATCTGGCAGCAACCTATGGCGTGTGCTTTAGCTTACTGTGTTAGCCACGTGCGCTTCGCTCATCTGGCAGCAACCTATGGCGTGTGCTTCAGCTTTCTGTGATAGCCACATGCGCTTGCCTTACCGGCACCGACCTAAAGGTGTGTTTTGATTTTCTGTTACAGTCATGTGCGCTTGCCTATTTGACAGCAACCTATGGCGTGTGCTTTAGCTGTGTTAGTCACATGCGCTTGCCTATCTGGCAGCAACCTATGGCGTGTGCTTTAGCTGTGTTAGCCACGTGCGCTTCGCTCATCTGGCAGCAACCCATGGCGTGCTTTAGCTTACTGTGTTAGCCACGCGCTTGCCTATCTGGCAGCAACCCATGGCGTGTGCTTTAGCTTACTGTGTTAGCCACGTGCGCTTGCCTATTTGGCAGCAACCTATGGCGTGCTTTAGCTTACTGTATTAGCCACGTGCGCTTCGCCTATCTGGCAGCAACCCATGGCGTGTGCTTCAGCTTTCTGTGATAGCCATACGCGCTTGCCTTACCGGCACCGACCTAAAGGTGTGTTTTGATTTTCTGTTACAGTCATGCGCTTGCCTATTTGGCAGCAACCCATGGCGCGTGCTTTAGCTTACTGTGTTAGCCACGAGCGCTTGCCCATCTGGCAGCAACTCATGGCGTGTGCTTTAGCTGTGTTAGCCACGTGCGCTTCGCTCATCTGGCAGCAACCCATGGCGTGTGCTTTAGCTACTGTGTTAGCCACGTGCGCTTCGCTCATCTGGCAGCAACCTATGGCGTGTGCTTTGGCTTACTGTGTTAGCCACGTGCGCTTGCCTATCTGGCGGCAACCTATGGCGTGTGCTTTAGCTTACTGTATTAGCCACGTGCGCTTGCCTATCTGGCAGCAACCTGGCGTGTGCTTCAGCTTTTTGTGATAGCCACATGCGCTTGCCTTACCGGCACCGACCTAAAGGTGTGTGTTTTGATTTTCTGTTACAGTCATGTGCGCTTGCCTATTTGACAGCAACCTATGGCGTGTGCTTTAGCTACTGTGTTAGCCACGTGCGCTTCGCCTATCTGGCAGCAACCTGCGGCGTGTGCTTTAGCTGTGTTAGCCACGTGCGCTTGCCTATCTGGCAGCAACCCATGGCGTGTGTGCTTTAGCTGTGTTAGCCACGTGCGCTTCGCCTATCTGGCAGCAACCTGCGGCGTGTGCTTTAGCTTACTGTGTTAGCCACGTGCGCTTGCCTATATGGCAGCAACCTATGGCGTGCTTTAGCTACTGTGTTAGCCACGTGCGCTTGCTCATCTGGCAGCAACTCATGGCGTGTGCTTCAGCTTTCTGTGATAGCCATACGCGCTTGCCTTACCGGCACCGACCTAAAGGTGTGTGTTTTGATTTTCTGTTACAGCCGCGTGCGCTTGCCTATTTGACAGCAACCCATGGCGTGTGCTTCAGCTTTCTGTGATAGCCACATGCGCTTGCCTATCTGGCAGCAACCTATGGCGTGTGCTTTAGCTGTGTTAGCCACGAGCGCTTGCCTATCTGGCAGCAACCCATGGCGTGTGCTTAGCTGTGTTAGTCACGTGCGCTTGCCTATCTGGCGGCAACCTATGGCGTGTGCTTTAGCTGTGTTAGCCGCGTGCGCTTGCCTATCTGGCGGCAACCTATGGCGTGTGCTTCAGCTTTCTGTGATAGCCACATGCGCTTGCCTATCTGGCGGCAACCTATGGCGTGTGCTTTAGCTTACTGTATTAGCCACGTGCGCTTGCCTATCTGGCAGCAACCAATGGCGTGTGCTTCAGCTTTCTGTGATAGCCACATGCGCTTGCCTTACCGGCACCGACCTAAAGGTGTGTTTTGATTTTCTGTTACAGTCATGTGCGCTTGCCTATTTGGCAGCAACCCATGGCGTGCTTTAGCTACTGTGTTAGCCACGTGCGCTGCCTATCTGGCAGCAACCTGCGGCGTGTGCTTTAGCTGAGTTAGCCACGAGCGCTTGCCCATCTGGCAGCAACCTATGGCGTGCTTCAGCTTTCTGTGATAGCCACATGCGCTTGCCTTACCGGCACCGACCCAAAGGTGTGTGTTTTGATTTTCGTTACAGTCATGTGCGCTTGCCTATTTGGCAGCAACCTGCGGCGTGTGCTTTAGCTGTGTTAGTCACGTGCGCTTGCTCATCTGGCAGCAACTCATGGCGTGTGCTTTAGCTGTGTTAGCCACGTGCGCTTCGCCTATCTGGCAGCAACCTGCGGCGTGTGCTTCAGCTTTCTGTGATAGCCATACGCGCTTGCCTTACCGGCACCGACCCAAAGGTGTGTGTTTTGATTTTCTGTTACAGTCATGTGCGCTTGCCTATCTGGCAGCAACCCATGGCGTGTGCTTCAGCTTTCTGTGATAGCCATGCGCTTGCCTATATGGCAGCAACCTGGCGTGTGCTTTAGCTTACTGTGTTAGCCACGCGCTTGCCTATCTGGCAGCAACCCATGGCGTGTGCTTTAGCTGTGTTAGCCACGTGCGCTTCGCCTATCTGGCAGCAACCCGCGGCGTGTGCTTTAGCTACTGTGTTAGCCACGTGCGCTTCGCTCATCTGGCAGCAACCTATGGCGTGTGCTTTAGCTGTGTTAGCCACGTGCGCTTGCCCATCTGGCAGCAACCTATGGCGTGTGCTTTAGCTACTGTGTTAGCCACGTGCGCTTGCCCATCTGGCAGCAACCCATGGCGTGTGCTTTAGCTGTGTTAGCCACGTGCGCTTGCCTATTTGACAGCAACCTATGGCGTGTGCTTTAGCTGTGTTAGTCACGTGCGCTTGCCTATCTGGCAGCAACCTATGGCGTGTGCTTTAGCTGTGTTAGCCACGAGCGCTTGCCTATCTGGCAGCAACCTATGGCGTGTGCTTCAGCTTTCTGTGATAGCCACATGCGCTTGCCTTACCGGCACCGACCTAAAGGTGTGTGTTTTGATTTTCTGTTACAGTCATGTGCGCTTGCCTACTTGGCAGCAACCTATGGCGTGTGCTTTAGCTTACTGTGTTAGCCACGTGCGCTTGCCTATCTGGCAGCAACCTATGGCGTGTGCTTTAGCTGTGTTAGCCACGAGCGCTTGCCTATCTGGCAGCAACCTATGGCGTGTGCTTTAGCTGTGTTAGCCACGTCCGCTTCGCTCATCTGGCAGCAACCCATGGCGTGTGCTTTAGCTACTGTGTTAGCCACGTGCGCTTGCCTATCTGGCAGCAACCCATGGCGTGTGCTTTAGCTTACTGTATTAGCCACGTGCGCTTGCCTATCTGGCGGCAACCTATGGCGTGTGCTTTAGCTGTGTTAGCCACGTGCGCTTGCCTATCTGGCAGCAACCCATGGCGTGTGTGCTTTAGCTTACTGTATTAGCCACGTGCGCTTGCTCATCTGGCAGCAACCCATGGCGTGCTTTAGCTTACTGTGTTAGCCACGTGCGCTTGCCTATATGGCAGCAACCCATGGCGTGTGTGCTTTAGCTTACTGTATTAGCCACGTGCGCTTCGCTCATCTGGCAGCAACCCATGGCGTGCTTCAGCTTTCTGTGATAGCCATACGCGCTTGCCTTACCGGCACCGACCTAAAGGTGTGTTTTGATTTTCTGTTACAGTCATGTGCGCTTGCCTATTTGGCAGCAACCTATGGCGTGTGCTTTAGCTTACTGTGTTAGCCACGTGCGCTTGCCTATCTGGCAGCAACCTATGGCGTGTGCTTTAGCTGAGTTAGCCACGTGCGCTTGCTCATCTGGCAGCAACCTATGGCGTGTGCTTTAGCTTACTGTATTAGCCACGTGCGCTGCCTATCTGGCAGCAACCTGCGGCGTGTGCTTTAGCTGTGTTAGCCACGTGCGCTTCGCTCATCTGGCAGCAACCTGCGGCGTGTGCTTTAGCTTACTGTATTAGCCACGTGCGCTTCGCTCATCTGGCAGCAACCCATGGCGTGTGCTTTAGCTACTGTGTTAGCCACGTGCGCTTGCCTATCTGGCAGCAACCCATGGCGTGTGCTTTAGCTTACTGTATTAGCCACGTGCGCTTGCTCATCTGGCAGCAACCTATGGCGTGTGCTTCAGCTTTCTGTGATAGCCACATGCGCTTGCCTTACCGGCACCGACCTAAAGGTGTGTGTTTTGATTTTCTGTTACAGTCATGTGCGCTTGCCTATTTGGCAGCAACCTATGGCGTGTGCTTTAGCTTACTGTGTTAGCCACGTGCGCTTGCCTATCTGGCAGCAACCTATGGCGTGTGCTTTAGCTGAGTTAGCCACGACCG
Source organism: Sericinus montela (assembly GCA_029286605.1). Taxonomy (NCBI): domain Eukaryota; kingdom Metazoa; phylum Arthropoda; class Insecta; order Lepidoptera; family Papilionidae; genus Sericinus; species Sericinus montela. Next base: position 9,662,503 of record JAGSMR010000019.1, on the reverse strand, counting down.
CTTGCCTATCTGGCAGCAACCTATGGCGTGCTTTAGCTGTGTTAGCCACGCGCTTGCCTTACCGGCACCGACCTAAAGGTGTGTGTTTTGATTTTCTGTTACAGTCATGTGCGCTTGTCTTTTGGCAGTAACCTAAATGGCGTGTGCTTTGTATTTGCTTTGGGTTTGCCTACTTGTGCTTATCCATGATAGCTACGGAAGCGTACGCCTGAGCTATGCGCGCAGGTCTTACGGTCACTGGCTACGGCCTACACTGTCATATCTCTCAAGATTGACTATATCTTCCAGCCAGATATTCCGGGTTTTGCGACGCCACGTACAGTGATTGCTGGTGGTCTTTAATTTTATTTTAGAAGCTTACTTCGCTATAATTATTTTCACCGCACGTATAATAAATAACAGAAGTTAGCCGCTGGCTGCGGATGTATGAGTACACGCGTGCATTCGTGACATGGGGCTGACAACTATTATAAGAGCTAGTCACATGGAATTTGTAATAAAGAAATCTCGATATTACAGATGATGCCGGCGATCCAGCTAACTCCCTAGACTGTGGTGAACCATCCAGCCAAAACCAGGTGGTCGAGGAAGACTCACAGTCAGGAGAGGCCGTATTAGAAAATAATGGAGAAAATGAGCAGGGAAGCGGAGCTTAACATCACGCCATCGTGACGTAAGCGATCGAACGATCGTACGATCGGTGGCGTGAGCGACAGCGGAGACAGAGGCGCAGAGGCATTCGCTCAAACAGATAATAAATTTTAATTTTTATTCGTAATTCGCATTTATCTTTTTAAAAAAAATTAATACCACTTCTGGTTTATATATATATATATATATATATATATATATATATATATATATATATATATATATATATATATATATATATATATATATATATATATATATATATATATATATATATATATATATATATATATATATATATATATATATATATATATATATATATATATATATATAAAAAATATCTTCACGCAATTCCCAATACAGGGGTAGACAGAGGTCAAGTCTAGACAATTAAGTCCCTTTCACCCACCTTCCACCGAAGATATTTTCGGGACAACGTGACAGGTGGTGAGCCCGTCGCCGTCTTTATGTCCAAGCCAACGATGAAATTCGTACATAAGTTTTTGAAAACTCATTGGTACTGCCACCTGGGGATCGAACTCGGGTCTATTGACTCGAAATTCCGACCACCCAACAACTCGGCTATCGTGACTTACTATATATATATATATATATATATATATATATATATATATATATATATATATATATATATATATATATATATATATATATATATATATATATATATATATATATATATATATATATATATATATATATATTCCAGCATTATTATAATAAATCCTAATTTTTACACGCATGACGTACCTTCCGCCGTGGCTTAGATGTCACTCATTGCACAGATTCAACAACAGAGTATATTATTAATACTTGACGTAATTTTTTGACATGTCCGCGCGCCTAACGCTCTATCTAGACATATATATGATGTATGGTTCAGCTATAGTGATTATATTCTCTTTGCTACTACTACACTACGCTTTTAAATTAAAACCTAAATTTTCTCAAACTTATCTTTCTGTTACATAATTAAGTTTTTCACCATTCCGAGAATATAGTGGTTACATTGTTTTTGCTTCGGTCACTGGTTTCGTGCAGAGTAAGTAATGAAGAATTGATGGCAAGACCAATATTGAGGATATGATATAATATAAAAAATATCTTCACTCAATTCCCAATACAGGGGTAGACAGAGGTCAAGTCTAGACAATTAAGGCCCTTTGACCCACTTTCCACCGAAGATATTTTCGGGACATCGTGACAGGTGGTGAGCCCGTCGCCGTCTTTATGTCCAAGCCAACGATGAAATTCGTACATAAGTTTTTGAAAACCTCATTGGTACTGCCACCTGGGGATCGAACTCGGGTTTCTCGACTCGAAATTCCGACCACCCAACAACTCGGCTATCGTGACTTACTATATATATATATATATATATATATATATATATATATATATATATATATATATATATATATATATATATATATATATATATATATATATATATATATATATATATATATATATATATATATATATATATTCCAGCATTATTATAATAAATCCTAATTTTTACACGCATGACGTACCTTCCGCCGTGGCTTAGATGTCACTCATTGCACAGATTCAACAACAGAGTATATTATTAATACTTGGACGTAATTTTTTGACATGTCCGCGCGCCTAACGCTCTATCTAGACATATATATGATGTATGGTTCAGCTATAGTGATTATATTCTCTTTGCTACTACTACACTACGCTTTTAAATTAAAACCAAAATTTTCTCAAACTTATCTTTCTGTTACATAATTAAGTTTTTCACCATTCCGAGAATATAGTGGTTACATTGTTTTTGCTTCGGTCACTGGTTTCGTGCAGA